>JANAVB010012199.1:6072350-6190341 GCA_029216955.1 Iris pallida | reverse complement strand
TCAAAAGAAAGAATGATTACCCATCAGCCATGGTGGTAAAAACTCTTGGGCCTCGTTTGGTTCGCGGAATGGAAGGGAAAGAAAATCAATTCCTTGTCATTTCCTTTCCTTTGGAAAACTTTAATTACTATTGATTTTCCTTTCCTGGCAATGCCGAGAAATTTGGAAAGGAAAGTGAATACTTCAATGTGGGAAAGTGATTCCTTCCTTGGATGGATGGAATCACATTCCCCCCTAATTTCTCTTCCATTGGGAATCACTTTTCTTTCCTTCTCAATTCCTTGAGTACCCAAACATAGGAAAGTAATCACTTTTCTTTTCCAACCGGAAAATTCCGCGAACCAAACGAGGCCTTGGTGTAAGAAGAAATGAGCAGTGGAACACTTTTGGCACAGAGGAATTGATCTTTCCGCGCAGAACACTTTCGTGTGCAGATAAGATAAAATATGAACTGATATATATTTTCGAATTTTGTGTGCAGCTACTGCGAATTTATGAACATTGTCCAAGGAATTCGAAATGTTGTTGTCGTTGCGATCTTTTAGGCGTTTCCCCTATGAATTCGAAATGTCGCCTTAGAATTCGCACAATTGCTAAGGTCACACTTTGGGAATGAAGAGTAGGTCATTAAATGCTCCTAAACATCTGCGTTGTTGCTATTGACCTTGAACGGTTGTGAGAATTACGCATTTGGTTAGAGCATCTCCAACCCTATTGTCTTGTTAAGTGTTGTGAGTCTTAGGTGGCTCCTATGTGACATGAGCCACAAGACAATGTTGTTTATGTGGCAAAATTATATCTCAAAAGACAATGAGATAGAAAAATTCTCTCCAATACAAAAGTATTGAGGAGACAATAAAAAGTATTTTTTCCAACTTCCAAAACAACTTTTAAGACAACCACTCATCTTCTTTCTTTTTTCTAATATTTTTTATTCATAATTGATGACATGGAAGAGAAGACATTGTCAAGTGCATTGTCTAGAACAAGACAATCAACTTCACAATATCTTCTTTAATTTTTGCCACATAAGCTTTACAATTGACTTGACAATTGCATTGGAGAAGAACTTTTAAATAAAATTTTGTCATTCCTATGTGTCATTAACTTTTTCCAAAGTCACAGTAGGGTTGGAGATGCTCTTACGAAGAATAGGCCATTCAATGCCAATAAAATTTGCGTTGCTATCGCGGAAGTTGAACGACCACGAGGATCCTATAGATAGTCACGCAGTAGGGGAGAGAGAAAGCTTTGTGCATGCAAACAGTCTATTTTTTTTTTTTTTTTTTCTTTTTTTGTCTTTAACTTTCTAAGCTTTTGGTTTTCATCTCATTGACCCGATATGGATGGGTAAAGCTTCAGTAGCCTTTGTGCATATGCGGATCACCCATCTTTTTATACTTGGTAATAATTTGTGAAACTTGGAGACTTCACTTCAGTCGAACTACTCCAATCAGAGAGTTTCTCATGACCAATGAATGGGATGACATCAATCTTCTAGGTGTATAATAACTGTGAGACTCGTCTTACAGTATCGATATTTATATACGGATACGAATTTTATATTATTTCATATTTTATTTTTGAAACGCTTTAAAAATTAAAAATTAAAATTTAAAAATTAAAAAATTAAAAGTTAAAAAATTAAAATTAAAAACTAAAAATTCAAAATTCAAAATTCAAAATTCAAAATTTTCAAAATTCAAAATTATAAATTATAAATTATAAATTATAAAATAAATTATAAATTATAAACAAAAACCTAAAATCTAAAAAAACAAAAAAAATAAATTTAAAATTTAAAATTTAAAAACTAAAAACTAAAAACTAAAAACTAAAAATTTAAAATTTAAAATTAAAAACTAAAAGTTTAAAATAAATAAATTCAAAATTTAAAATTAAATAAAATTTAAAAATTTAAAATTTAAAATTAAAAACTTAAAACTTAAAACTAAAAACTAAAAATTTCAAAATTTAAATTTAGAACTAAAAATTAAAAACTAAAAACTAAAAAACTAAAAATTGAAAACTAAAAATAAAAAATTTAAAATAAATTTAAAATTTAAAATTTAAAATTTAAAATTTAAAATTTAAAATTTAAAATTTAAAATTTAAAATTTAAAATTTAATATTTAAAGTTCAAAATTCAAAATTTAAAATTTAAAATTTAAAGTTCAAAATTCAAAAATCAAACATCAAAAATCAAAAATCAACAATCCAAAATCAAAAATTTAAAATTTTAAAGTTAATAATTAAAAATTAAAAATTAAAAACTAAAGACTAAAAACTAATAATTAAAAATAAAAACTAAAAACTAAAAATTAAAAACTAAAAATTAAAATTAGAAAAAAAAAAAATAAAATTAAAACTTATATTTAAAATTAAAAACTAAAAATTAAAAACTAAAAATTAAAAGATAAGAATAAAGACTAAAAAATTAAAAATTAAAATCAAAATTTTAAATTTTAAAATTTAAAATTTAAAATTTAAATTTAAAATTTAAAATTTGAAAATAGGAAATAGGAATAGGAATAGGAAATAGAAAATTAAAAATTAAAAATTAAAAATTAAAAATTAAAAATTAATTAAAAAATAAAATTAAAAACTAAATTAAAAATTAAAATTAAAAATTAAAAATTAAAAATTAAAAATTAGAAATTAGAAATTAAAAATTAGAAATTAGAAATTAGAAATTAGAAATTAGAAATTAGAAATTAGAAATTAGAAACTAGAAACTAGAAACAAGAAACTAGAAACTAGAAACAAGAAACTAGAAATTGAAAATTGAAAATCAAAAATCAAAAGTCAAAAATCAATTAAAAACTAAATATACTAGAAACTAAAACTAAAACTAAAACTAAAACTAAAAACTAAAAACTAAAAACTAAAAACTAAAATTTTAAAAATTAAAAAATTTAAAAATTAAAAAAAACTAAGAAATTATGAAATTAAAAAAATTAAAAAAAACTTTTAAGATATAAGAAATAAGAAATATAAAATATAAAATAAAAAATAGAAAATAGAAAATAAAAATAACGACTTCTTTTCTAGTAATTCATCCAATTCTTCGGGAAGCGAATCTACATCATATTTATGTTTTTATTTAGAGTTAGTCTCAATAGAAAATATTTTGGGTGCTACTCCAAAATGACATAAATTACTTAATTCAAAGATTAATGAAAATTGTACATAATTTTGCTGCAGCATGTTACAATATTATATATTAACATTCATAACTAACAAAATCTTTAAGATATTTTCTATAATCCTTTTAAAAATATATTTTTCTAAAATTCTCATTTGAATTATTGAATATAGTACAAATTAATGTCACACGATGAACTTTATTTCTTTTCCATCGACATCAACTTGATACGTTCAAGAATTTGAATCATGGATGGGGGGTTTTTTATGGGCAGCTGAGAAATTGTAGAGTAGGAAGGAATTTTTTTTATGGGCAGCTGAGAAATTGTAGAGTAGGAAGGAATTTGATGAGCGCATCTCTGCTTACTGATTCCTTTGGAGAGAGGGAGAAGAGTAATACATTCCAAATAAAAGAATGGGGATGTAGCTCAGATGGTAGAGCGCTCGCTTAAGCATGTGAGAGGTACGGGGATCGATACGCATCTCCATTTTTCCAGTTTATTACTTATTTATTTATTTATTATTATTACTATTATCTACTGCATAATATTTAACCGTATTTTTAGCAACTGTATTTACAAAATGTCATGCAACTGTTGCAACACCCAAAGAAGAATTATGTGATTGAGATGAACGAAGCACATGATGAGGGATAGGTGGTGCACAAATTTTCAGTCGAAATCGAACAAATTTTCAGTCGAAATCGAATATATGCAACGGAAGGGGGAGAGATGGATTTTAGAGCAGTGTCTTAAAATTCGGATGAAGAATCGACCTGGTCACGAAACTAGGATGTCAAACCGGTTCAACCAGTGGGTTAATCCGGATTTAATTATATAAACTTACAATCTTATATTAAATATATTATATAGTACACAATTGCATATATACTACTTAAATGTTTTGCATGTTTACCATATATACTACTGATGTATAATCATGGGTATTTGCGACTTTTAACGAGGCTTACTACCTGCACTGGAAGGATCGTCATCTTACCTTGAATTGTCCAAAATGGTATGTCACCAGTGACCATCATATAGTTAGGTTGCATGCTAACGACAACTATCTTGCATGCCTGACAATTATGTACAGATGGAGTCATAACATTTATCTATCGTGAACACTAATTCTTGTTATGCAAGGGGATAGGAGATTGAATAAACATGGTTAAGGATAATCATAGTTAGGATAATCAAGGTCTAACTAAATCGCATTTGTCAAGTTCGTTCCCGGATTTTATATTTCTGAATTGTTGGTATTTAAAAAATTTCTTATGAATCAAGCTTATACTGTATTTCATATTTTTGCGTCTCTTGTCTATCGTATTTATATTATTTGAGTTTGAAATCAAGTTATGATTTATGATTTGGATTTTTATTTTAATGTGGGAGACTACCCTGGACTTGTAGAATACCCATTGACATTGATATAGACCCGTGCTATGACTCGTACGTAGAACGAAATATTTGATTATTCCATAAAAGAAAATTTTGGTAATCGGAACATTATACCGTCAGACTGGTAGTGACTCAACAAATGGATAATAGTTGTAATTCCTGCCCCAACGTCGTGTCTCGTTTCTCGTTCGCGAGGAGTACGGTTAAGAAACATTGTCGGTATCAATTGATCGGGACATATTGAATCAACATAATTTTCTTGTTATGGATTGGTTTCTTCAGGATCAGGTCCCATATTCAACGTATAGCGTCTCGAGGAAGGTTTCTGCGTCTGAATTGTGAGGGACCTTTCCACTGCACATTTTTCTTGACATTTTAGTTGCCGCACTTGCTCATTTCCTGTTGGTTTTATGATTGCATTTTTAATAATATTTTCGATGAATTTTATTGCTCGTGTTCTTTGTAAGCCCCCTGAATTTCAGGGTTATTTTAAATTTTCTGAATGAATTATTTTCTATAATTATTTTATTATTTAAATTGTTTTGATCATTAATGTTCTTTCCCGTGACTTTTACTTCTGGAGCGTCAGAGATACCAATCTCTGTAAACTCTCTTTACGAGTTTTGAAGAAGACAAGATTATCTTCGTTTTGATATATCATGTCCCACTTGAACTCGTTCCCTTGTGCTCTTTTTGTATCGCACAACTTCTAGACCAATTAATCGTTGAATAATTATTCCCACTTTTATCTTTGACCATCGTTTGCACGTTACCGTGACTTTTAATTTAGGAGCACCAGACCAGTCGTTTTCTCAGAACCAACTTCTCATAAATGATCTACTCGAGACGCTCTTCACCCATGACCTTCGTGTCCCACTCAGACACTCCATTTTGTGCTTTATTTTCTTCGCACAACTTCTGGGTCAATTTAGGCCGATTTATTTTCTACCGTGAAACCTGATTTATTTTTCAATTTAATTTCGGGACCCGACATCGAGCCAACCTAGTCGACCCAAAGTATGGACGTGGCCTACATGAAGCCTACTACCCACATAAACCTTGTGTCCCATTTATTGGAGTCCCCACATATTATTTATTTATTCGTGATTTTAAATACGTATTTAATTCAATTATTGCCCCCTGTCCGATTTTGACTCGATCGACCCAGCTCGGCCGAACCCGAGCCTAAGCTCCATATTGTTCTTCCATGACTGCCCAAATATCCCACATATTTTTTTCCCTATTTCCCCTATTTTAAATATCTATTTTTCTCCCTCCACATTACAAATATCCTACACACACACACACATATATATATATATATATATATATATATATATATATATATATATATATATATATATATATATATATCACACACATACCCCCCAACAGTTGGCCGACCTCTCTCTCTCCTCCTCTCTCAAATATCTCTCTCTCTCTATCTCTCTCTCTCTCTCTCTCTCTCCTATATATTAATATACATACATACACACACACACACACAAAAGCAACTCCCTCTCTCTCTCCTCTAAACAAACCACACACACACCACTCCCAGCCCACCATAGCCGACTCCCCACCCCCTCACTGTCGACCACCACTCCCACCCATGCCAAACACCCACAGCCACCACCTCCATCTTCTTCTCCTCCTCTTCTTCATCATCTTCATCACAACTACCACTCCCACCATGCACCACCACCTTCACCACCCCCACCCGAACCACCACCTCCACCACTTCCACCGCCGCCGCACGCCGCCACGGCCTCCGCCGCACGCACACCGCCACCACTTCAACAGCAAGCGGTGCAGCAGTAGCCGCACGCACGCGCGCACGGCCACGCGCGCCGGCGATCGCCGTGGCCGCACACTGCCACCACGACCCCCCTGATACGCGCGCACCCCCGGCGAACTCCTACAGGTCGCCACTCTCCCCCCCGGCGCGACGTATAGGCTATTCGTGCGTTTTGCACGAAGTTCCGTCGTGACGCGCTCGAAAACGAAGCTGAAATTGTGTTTTGTCGCAGCAACTTCGTACGCAATTTCTGGGAGATCCGACCGTTGGATCGGCGAAATCCTTGCTCCGTCTCAATCTCGGTATATAGCACTTCACTCTCCTCAATTTTCGTCCGTTACTCTCGTCGTTTGATACCTCAAAACTGGCCACCAAGTTGACATTTTAAATTGAACTGTTTTTGGACAATTTTGTGATGCCAACTTCGCGGGTTCGTATCTCCGCCGTCGCAGCTCCGGTTGGCACGCTACCAGTTCCTGTGCGCAGCTGGTATAACCCTCTTCCTGCCTCCTTTAAGTTTCGTTTCATTATAAGCACGTTTGGTTGGTCGAATTCGACGCCAAAGTTGGCCGTCCGAATTCTTTAATTTGCACTTGTTAAATTCCATTTTTGAACCCGGGACTCCGAATTCAATTTCTGACACCACCAGTAGACTCGTGGCGTCGTTCTGGCATGTTTTCATATAAAGTTTGCTTGATTTGGAGAACATGGGCCTTGGCACGCATTTCGGTGCAAAACGGGTCCCACTTTTCGCGTCAACGGGTCACTTTGAGATCGGCTCATCGGAATCCAATTCCGGATATACCTTTGAGTTCGTATCGTCATTTTGGACTCGTTGACATATAAATTGCTGAGTTTTGAAGACATTTGCTCCGACACGCGTTTCGGTGCAAACTGTATTCCAAATGTTCGCGTCAACGTGTCATTTTGAGATCGGCACATCGGAATCATATTTCGGACATACCGTTGGATTCGTATCATCATTCTGGATTCGTGGACATATAATTTGCTAGGTTTTGTAGACTTCTATCTTGACACATTTTTCGGTACAAAGCGTGTCCAACGACGGACATCATTTTGACCCCAAAATTACAGTTTTACCCCTATGTCTAAATTGGACTTATGGGTAGGCTATCCTAGTTAATTTGACCATTCTAGACACGTTGTTGATATTTATTTTATCATCCGAAAACATCTGTAGATTTTGTCTATGTATCATCCTTAATTTATAATTAATTATTTTACCAGAAATTGTTACTTTCTGTTTTTTATTTATATATATATTTTAATTGCTGTAAAAATCTAAAAAAAATTATATTTAAATACTATGTTAATTTAGCTAATTTATTATAATTATAAAAGTATTTAATAAGTACTTTTAGTATTTTATAAAAATGGGAAAACAGAACTCATTTTCAGGATACATGTGTTTGCTGATTTTTAATAAATATTTATGAGGGTTTATAAATCCCAAAAAAATTAGTATAATTTCTATAATTAACAAGGATTATTATGGTACTTTATTTTATATATAATTGAGCTTTTTGTCTATCTCAAAAATTGTTGGAACTTAGTGTACAGTTTGATTTATTTATTGAATAGTTACGACTTTCAATATTTTGTGTTGTATTGGGTTATTGTAGTATTGGACCTCACCGTACACTACTGTAAAGGCCCTAGAAAATTAGTTTGGATATAGTGTCACTCCACATCAGACTTTTATGCTAGGTCCCACTTGGCTAGTATCCAGTTAGGAGTCGTGTCGCGTCACTAATGTAATCTTGAACATAACTTAGAGGCTGAGTTGTATATCATTATTGACAGGACACTGGACATCTATATCTTGTACTAGTATTCTTGCTTTGCTCGAGGCAAGTACATCTGTAAACTCATTTACTGTCTTTTAATGCTAGAACATGTATTAACCCTGTTAAAATACTGATCCTTGAGGTAGCAAGTTAAATCTTCACATGTTGTATTACTTTCAGTACCTACCATGCTTAGGATAGTTCTTATATCTTCACATGCTTCTTACTGGTTCTCAGTACATGTTTCACTATGCTTTATACTACCCGGAGTATTCATATATTTTATACTGCTCCCAGTACCTGCCCTGCTTATACTACTCCCAGTATCTCTCACATGTTTTTATTGTTCTCGCATCACTCACATGTTAATAAAAACGGGTTAAGGGAAAACTGTTAGTAGTGTACGTGATCATGCCCCCCTTCTCTGTATGTATTTACCGAGCACTGTTATATTCTATATATAACTTTGTCGTATGTCTGATCCCGCGTTTGTGTATGGATATACACCGATGCCGTTAAGGGTACGTATGTACGCTTCAGAAAATTGATATGTACCACTGTACATCTTATTTCACCTATTGACTGATCACTCACCTACTACAGTTTTAAACTTTAAAATGAATATGTATTGCCATGATAGACTATGAGGTATACCATGTTCCCTATGTTACTATGATAGTGTGATTCCAGTCATACCATGATTCCAGTTATGCCATGTTCCTTATATTACTATGATACTGTTATCCCAGTTGTACCATGAGGCCATGTTTCCAGTATTTTCTGTTTTATAGACTTATCACACCATGTTTCTTGTTGTACATCTCTTTCATTATATATTCAGTACTTTAGTTGTAGATGTTGTACTTGCTCCCGTCCTGACAGGATAACGTTGTAGGTATATTTTTCGAGAAGGAAATGCTATGTGTTACATATTATGGCACTGATTTTGAGGACCTGGCCTTAGCTCCAGAAGAGGCCCAGCGGGGAACCTTGCTTAGTTATCTTTCATGTGTTTTGAGACTTAGATTTTGGTCTGTACTTATATTTGGATACTGGACTTTGTCTCCAGTTAGATACTTATAAAGTGTATTATTAAGTCTGTGCTTATGTTACCTTCGCTTATAGATGCTGTGTTGTGATGAAACTTTAAATATGATTTTAGAACTGTTAGCTGCTTAGATCCTTTATTGTCTATTCTTAGAACAGCTTACTACGCTTTAACCAAGCGTTGGCTGGACATGGCTCGGCCCGGCCCAACAATTTGGGTAACGGGTCGTGACATGTTTTTTAGTGGTGGCCCATGCAGGTCCAGACTTAATTTGTTTGGTTACGTTATTGTACCAAGCATGCCTGCAATTAGGATCTAGGACAACTTGTTAACACTAGGAATAACATTTAGAACACCTAGAGGATTTCTAGGATTGTAACATAGGAAAACTCGTCACAGCATAGGACCGTTAACTGTATTTAATATCTTGCTTGAAATTCAGTAGGTTACAATTTTGACCAGGATAGTACCTTGGGATGACCCCTGAGGATCTCACTTTAATCTTACCTAGAAATCTGTTTCCACTTATTTTCATTTACTCTTCCTTAAATTCGTTGTTGAAATTAATTTTTGATTTTCGTTGTTGACTTTGGTTTTGCATCGTGATAAATTTTGTGGATTAAATTGTGATATATCCTGATAAGGTAAACGTCTGCTTTATTTATGGAGTTTAGAATTTATCGCAGCCATATTAGCTGGTATGACAAAAACATAGAGCCTGATTTCGGATATACTTATCCTAGTTATGTAATTTAGATTTCCTCGCAGCCATACCGGTTGGCGTGGCGAGGATTCTAGATAACATGATTATAGGGTATATACCATAGTTATGACTCTATCGTTTATTGCATATAAGCTTACTGGTGTGGCGAGAATTCTGGCAACATGATTTCAGGAAGACGTGTATGGTTATCAGATCATATCTCAACTTGGTTCACTTCGTTATGACCGAATGAGCAAGAATAAATTCTTATTATTATCATTCTTCCCTGTCTTGATTAACTCTGTCCTATCTACATCTACAACTAGGATTATAGGTTCTTTAGGATTCTCCAACAGGATTGCCTTCATGTTATCTTTTGGACATAATTATTTTTGTGTTCCATCTTTCCTATGACTTGACTATACTCTTCTTCGTTAACCTCTTGGATAATTCTTCTTGTTATGCATCTCGTTGTCTTTGTACCATTCTTGGAGATATTCCAATAAACTTTTCTGTCTTGCTTGACCTTTAACTTGTTTGAACACTGTTATGGATTGCTTGACCCAGTCTTAGGCCTTGTAACCTTCTATTTGATAGACGACCGAAATAGCCAAACCTTGTTAACTCATTTTGTAGTATAACTATAAATGTATTATATGGTTGTGATAAGTACTTTTCCTAGGGATTGATTAGATTAAGCTTATGGGACAAGTATGGGTGACTGACTGTAGTAGACTTGGAAACCATTAAGAACGATTGTATTGATAGTATGACTTGATGATAGGGTATCTAAGATGGAGAAATGAGATATTGTATTGTTGTGACTATGGATTGAGGATTAGGATCTTGTGCTTAGCAGTTTGAGGATTTAGCATTTGTAGATTGGGTTGGTTATCTATAGCTAATTACATGTGATTAGAGGGTAGATTTATATGTGGATTAATATAGAATAAATTAGAATGAGTTATCCTATTGCGTAAGAGATCGGGAAGATATCAGTTAAAAAGACAAGGAACGAGGCAAAGACATATGTATATTGGTAATTAATAAATCGGGAGTTTTGAAATCGAGGATTTATATTCGGAGGACTTGTTGAGTAAATAGAAGAAGGCTCTACGCCAAGGATAAGAATTGAACGTATGATTTCAAGGAGAAATTGTAGGGAAGGATTGACGACAAATGATGCTAAGGAACTGTGGATTGATGGAATCTGGATACTTAGGATACGATAAGGAAATCAAGTATTTACAATTGAGGTTGAAGATATGGTTGATAATTAAGCATTTTAGGCTTATAGACATACCCAGAGAAATGACCTATAGTTTAGGGTATACATAAATGTTTCATATTAGTATGGAAGATTCTAAAGGATGTATGGCGTAGTTTATGATAGAAGGATTTTGTTGAACCTGAACCAAAAAGATTGTAAGAGAAATTGGAAGAGATGATTTCAAGGGTAGCAGTTTGAGTATCGTAACCAGAGTAGCTACATGTTATAGTTTGATCTATTGGATGATTTTTAATTTCGAGGACGAAATTCTTGTAAGGTGGGTAGGATGTAAGCTCCCTGAATTTCAGGGTTATTTTCAATTTTCTGAATGAATTATTTTCTATAAATATTTTATTATTTAAATTATTTTGATCATTAATGTTCTTTCCCGTGACTTTGACTTCTGGAGCGTCAGAGATACCAATCTCTGTAAACTCTCTATACGAGTTTTGAAGTAGACAAGATTATCTTCGTTTTGATATATCATGTCCCATTTGAACTCGTTCCCTTGTGCTCTTTTTGTATCGCGCAACTTCGGGTCAACTTAGACCAATTAATCGTTGAATAATTATTCCCACTTTTATCTTTTACCATCGTTTGCACGTTACCGTGACTTTTAATTTAGGAGCACTAGACCAGTCGTTTTCTCAGAACCAACTTCTCATAAATAATCTACTCGAGACGCTCTTCACCCATGACCTTCGTGTCCCACTCAGACACTCTATTTTGTGCTTCATTTTCTTCGCACAACTTCCGGGTCAATTTTGGCCGATTTATTTTCTACCGTGAAACCTGATTTATTTTCCAATTTAATTTCGGAACCCGACATCGAGCCAACCTAGTCGACCCAAAGTATGGACGTGGCCCACATGAAGCCTACTACCCACATGAAACTTGTGTCCCATTTATTGGAGTCCCCGCATATAATTTATTTACCCGTGATTTTAAATACGTATTTAATTCAATTATTGCCCCCTGTTCGATTTTGACTCGACCCAGCTCGACCGAACCCGAGCCCAAGCTCCATATTGTTCTCCCATGACTGCCCAAATACCCTACATATTTTCCCCCTATTTTCCCTATTTTAAATATCTATTTTTCTCCCTCCATATTACAAATATCCTACACACACACACACACACACACACACACACACACACACACACATATATATATATATATAACTCTCTCTCTCTCACTCACTTTACACCTACACACACACATACCCCCCTTCAACAGTTGGCCGACCTCTCTCTCTCCCCCTCTCTCAAATATATCTCTCTCTCTCTCTCCTATATATTAATATACATACACACACACACAAAAGCAACTCCCTCTCTCTCTCCTCTAAACAAACCACACACACACACACCACTCCCAGCCCACCACAGCCGACTCCCCACCCCCTCACTGCCGACCACCACTCCCACCCATGCCGAACACCCACAGCCACCACCTCCATCTTCTTCTTCTCCTCCTCTTCTTCATCATCTTCTTCAGCTGCAACAGCAAGCGGTACAGCAGTAGCCGCACGCGCGCGCACACGGCCACGCGCACCGGCGATCGCCGCCGCCACCGCACACCGCTACCACGACCCCCCTGATATGCGTGCACCCCCGGCGAACTCCTCCAGGCTGCCACTCTCCCCCCCGGCGCGATGCATAGGCTATTCGTGCATTTCACTACCAAAATACGCTCATTTAGCGACGGATTATTAGCGACAAAATTATTTCGTCGGTATTAGCGACGGTTTCGTTGCCGCTCAGTGACTGATTACCGACTACAAGTCTTTGTCATTTTTATTTTAATTTTATGGGGAGGAAAGGTCGCACATCCGTCGCTAGAGTGTCGGTGTTGTAGCGACGAATTTTCCGTCGTCGCTACACAGTCGATTATTTGGCGGGAATTGTGTAGAAAATTGGCGGGACATATTTTTGATGACTTAGCGACGGATATTCAGTCGGCACTTACCAAAATAGGCGACTGCTGGGCGACGGTCTTTTACCAGTCGCGCGTCCGTCGCTATATAAACGTACCAGACTTTAAATGAAACGGCGGGGGGAACTTTTTGTATTCCCCCCAAATTCACTCTCTCTCCTCTCTCTCTCTCTCTCTCGCCGGTGTCGGCTTCGGTGATCGGCGTCGGTGTCGTCGTCGGCGTCGGCGTCCTCTCCTCTCTCTCTCTCCCGAAGGTAACCCCCCCTCTCTCTCTCTCTCTCTCTCGCGGCATAGGGGCTGGGCGGCGCGCTTGGGGCTGGGCCGTCCGGGGCTTTGCGGCTGGCTTGGGTCGGGGGCTGGGCGGTGGGCTTGGGGCGGGGCGTCGGGGGCTGGGCGGCGGGCTTGGGATTGGGGCGTCGGGGGCTGGACGGGGGCGTCGGGGTCTGGGAGGCTGGCTTGGGGTTGGGGCGTCGGGGGCTGGGCGGCTGGCTTGGATCGGGGTCTGGGCGGTGGGCTTGGGACGGGGGCGTCGGGGTCTGGGAGGCGGGCTTGGGGTTGGGGCGTCGGGGTCTGGGCGGCTTGCTTGGGTCGGGGTCTGGGCGGTGGGCTTGGGGCGGGGGCGTCGGGGTCTGGAAGGCGGGCTTGGGGTTGGGGCGTCGGAGGCTGGACGGCTTGCTTGGGCCGGGGTCTGGGCGGTAGGCTTGGGGCGGGGACGTCGGGGTCTGGGAGGCGGGCTTGGGGTTGGGGCGTCGGGGGCTAGGCGGTTGGCTTGGGGCGGGGGCGTCGGGGGCTGGACGGCTGGCTTGGGGCGGGGGCGTCGGGGGCTGGACGGCTGGCTTGGGTCGGGGGCTGGGCGGTGGGCTTGGGGCGACGGCGTCGGGGGCTGGACGGCTGGCTTGGGGCGGGTGCGTCGGGGCTATTTGCAACCGACGCACACCCATAAGCACTCTTCATATATATATGTAACCGAACTACTGGGCGGCGGGCTTGGGGCGACGGGCTTTGGTCGGGGGCGGCGGGTGGCTTTGCTTCTCAACTTCATCTGAGTTTATATATTGGCTAAATAATGTGTTATCCATATTGGATGTTCCATTAGTTTGGTGGTGTTTGGATTAGTAAATGTGAATATATATGGGGTTTGGATTCATGGTGTATATATATGTTCACTGTCTCAAGGACAGTGCGAGTTCTATCAGTTGTGTGCTTCTGTATAGATGTATATATCTATACATCTAGCTGTGATATACATATGTGTATGTGACAATCTCAGTTAGCGACGGACTAGTTACCGGTTAGCGACGGATATTTCCAGCTCCATTAATTGCATTAATCTACGGTACGACATGGTGATCAGGACATTGTCCCTGCAGCCATTCGACTGGCGAGGCAGAAACTATGTTGCCGTAGATAAAGTTGCCTGTCCTCCGACCCTCATCCCTCGGCAATGATGATACGACAACCTATCACTATATCTTATATAGTAGTAGATGATGTCTTAGTATTACATTAGTGAGTTCATCTTGATTCTGTTACGTACGTCCTTCAGATACTAGATACGATAAGGTTAACATATACTACATGATATGTATACAGAATATAGATGATTCACACTAATGTATGCTAGAATGAATCTTGGGTTGTGTTCTGAGCCATCCGTTCTCACACTTAAAACACATAGGAATTAGTAGTGTGACAGCGCCGGAGAGAGTGAGAGCGCCGGAGGGGGGAGGAGAGAGAGAGAGTAAAATGGTACGACATGGTAAAGTAGTACTGTATTTTGGCTCCAGTTCCAGCTCCATTTGATCTACGGTACGACATGGTGATCAGAACATTGTACCTGCAGCCATTCGACTGGCAAGGCAGAAACTATGTAGCCGTAGATAAAGTTGACTGTCTTCCGACCCTCATCCCTCGGCAATGTTGATACGACAACCTATCACTATATCTTATATAGTAGTAGATGATGTCTTAGTATTACATTATGTGAGTTCATCTTGATTCTGTTACGTTCTTCAGATACTAGATACGATAAGAACATATACTACACCATATGTACAAAACATAGATGATTCACACTAATGTATGCTAGAATGAATCTTGGCTTGTGTTCTGAGCCATCCGTTCTGATCAAGCATCTTCCTTCTCCTCTCCTCCACCATGGCTCTGAACAAATTTGCTCCTCCCTCTACTTCCCTTCTTCTTATTTGACTCTCTCAGCCACATATGACATCCAGCTCAAGTGTAGAGTCGAGGGAGAAGAAGTGGACAGGAAGAGGAGGGAGAAGCAGCACAGCCGACGACATGACCCGGAGGAAGTACAGAGGTTTTCTTCAACAGCCGTAGGAGAACTATAAGGATATATCTTTTCACAACATGTCATCTTGTCAAAGACCCTTCATGTGAATATCATGTTACCGCGGTATCGGAAGACTAACATGTCATAAGTTTTTAAGCCGTGTGTTTTGATATAATCTTCCCAACTCTTTCCTCCTATGTAGTAATCTTGCATTATTACATAGCAGGAAAGAGTTTTGAGGATTATGTCAAAATACACGGCTTAGAAAATTATGACATGTTAGTCTTTCGATACCGCGGTAACATGATTATCACATTAAGGGTCTTTGACAAGGTGATATGTTGTGAAAAGATATATCCTTATAGTTCTCCTACGTCTGTTGAAGAAAACCTCTGTACTTCCTCCGGGTTATGTCGCCGGCTGTGCTGCTTCCTCCTCCTCTTTCTGCTCACTTCTTCTTCCCCGACTCTACACTTGAGCTGGATGTCATATGTTGCTGACAGAGTCAAATAAGAAGAAGGGAAGTAGAGGGAGGAGCAGATTTGTTCAGAGCCATGGTGGAGAAGAGGATAAGGAAGATGCTTGATCAGAACGGATGGCTCAGAACACAATCCAAGATTCATTCTAGCATACATTAGTGTGAATCATCTAGTTCTGTACATATGGTGTAGTATATGTTCTTATCGTATCTAGTATCTGAAGGACGTAACAGAATCAAGATGAATCACTAATGTATGCTAGAATGAATCTCGGGTTGTGTTCTGAGCCATTCGTTCCGATACTTGGCAATTAAGCCATTCGACTGGCGAGGCAGAAACTATAAGGCTACTTGCATGTTCTTCCAACTTTAAATTACAAGATTACTATATTAGGTTAAATAAATCACTAACCTCATCACGGTGAGTCTTGGTGTAGCACTCAAATGTGGGGCACCTGTAATCTATGTGAGTTCATCTTGATTCTGTTACATCTTTCAGATACTAGATACGATAAGAACATATACTACACTATATGTACAGAACGTAGATGATTCACACTAATGTATGCTAGAATGAATTTTAGGTTGTGTTCTGAGCCATTCGTTCCCATACTTGGCAATTAAGCATGTGAAATAGAACTGATTATGTTTAGTTTGTCTTACGATACAGATTTTCACATCCAAATTGAAATGGATCGTTACTTCGTTGATCGTACATGGGTGTACTATAGCGGATCAACCTCCTGGACCGTAGGTACTTATAAGTATTGACCGTATCGGATTAGTTTTGATCTATCGTTTTGGTATGGGCCGTATCGGTTGGTATTGGTCTTAGCGAATTGGTATCGTCCTATCCGATATGTATCGACCATATAGCTAGGATTCATATTGGCCTTATCGATTTGGTATCGGTCATATCCGATAGGTATCGGCCGTGTTGGATTATTATATACCATTTCGGATTAGTTTCGTGGAAGGTTTAGTAACAACTGTACTTGGATTTTTCTCTTCTAGAGCTAGATTACCATTGCAAGAGAGTCACGAGAGCGTAAATGGCCAGTTACAGAACATACATACTTCCTTTTCAATCTCGCTTTTCCTGATGGAAAAGGAAGTATATATGTTACTGTAACTGGCCAATCACGATCTGGTGATTCTCTTACAATGGTATTCTAGCTCGAGAAGAGAGAAATCCAAGTACAATTGTTACTAAACCTTCCACGATACTAATCCAAAATAGTCTATACTTATCCAACACGGCCGATACCTATCGGATATGACCGATACCAAATCGATAAGGCCAATATGAATCCTAGCTATTCGGCCGATAAATGTACATATCGGATATAGGACGATACCAATTTATTAAGGCCAATACCAATATGATATGTCCTATACCAAACCGATAGACCGATACTAATCTGATACACTAGATACTAAGTACATCTGGCCTATACCAGCGAATCCACAAATTACTGCACGATAGGCCCAACGACTCCAGTTACATCCGGTTATTGGTGAGTACATGATTACATAGTAATTCTGTTAGTCTTGTGATACAGATTTTTACTCTCTCATGCTACCAACGTCACAACTTTTTCAGTACTGCTCCCTCTAATGATGATGAACGCAAAAAACCAACGTCACAACTTTTATAACTTGAGTAAATTTCTTTACCCTATATGAAAATTTCTGTTGTCAAAAAGATGGCTCCTAGGACTCGTCGAGGTGGTGCTGCTAGTCGAGGAAGGGGTCGAGGCAAGAAACCCTTGGAGGTCGACACGGAGGAAGTCTCCGTCGTCAAACAAGAGCCGGTGACTGTTAAGGAGAAGGTGTTACCAAAGGTCGAGTTCAAGGAAGAACCGATGACCATCATGGAAGAGATTGCTCCCAAGCTTGAAGCTAAGGAGGAGCCACCGTCAGAGAGTAGTAGCATCGGGACCGACCCTCCTGTCCCTACAGAAGACTTCAACCAGATTGAGCCTTCGTATGCAAAGTGGCTGATAGAATGGTACATGCCTCAACGCAACTATCATCCCTGGCTGTGAGAATTCATCGTCTGACTTGTGGTCATTGTTGAGGCGAAAGTCGATTTTCCTATGTGTTTTGGAATATTTTGGAATATTTGTGTTATGATCGGTCGCCAGGATTGGATATTAGGTTACTGTAACTGGCCAACTCTTTCCTATGTGTTTTGAAATATTTGTGAAAAATTTAGAATATTTGTGCAATGATCGGAATACAACGATGGATATTAGGTTACTCTTTCGGATAATTGATGTCCATTTTATATTAATTTGGTTTGGTCTATATGATTCTTGGATAATTGGTGTGCATTAAATTCGTATGTGCATATTTGGTCTATGTGATTCTTGGATAATTGGTGTGCATAATATATTTGGTCTATGTGATTGTTGGATAATTGGTGTGCATTATATATTGGTTTGGTTTTATGCAAATTTTTGCCAACAGGGAAAGTACTGTAATTTTTTTTTCAAAATATTCTCAGTTAGCGACGGACTGGTGACCGTTTTGCGACGCTCACCATCAGTTTTCGACGACTTTTCGACGGTTATTCCGTCGCTAACTGGATATTTGGAAATGTTTCCAGGTAGCGACGGATGGTCGACGGATTATCAGTCGGCATGGAAAAATGTTCGACGGAATCGCGACGACCTATCCGTCGCCCGTTTTCTGGAAATAACAAGAATTTCCATAACAAGATCGACGGTTATTCCGTCGCTATTCCGTCGATCTATGTCGACGGAATAGCGACGACTTATCCATCGCCATATTGCTGGAAATGACATGAATTTCCAGAAGCTAATCAACGGATTTTTCGTCAGAAAACCGTCGCTAATCTGTCATTTGTTATCGAAGGTGTCGACGGATTAGCGACGGAATGATACGATCTGATACGCTGTCACGACGGGTTACCGACGGAATTTTACGTCGCTATTGTCTACACATTTCAGTACTTAATAGTTGAAATGGACGAAAGTCCGTCAGAAATGCGTCGCTAATGCTTTGTATTGTGATGTCGACAATCCGTCGCTATTCAGTCATGTGACGACAACTTAGCGACGAAACGTTATTAGCGACGAGCTGATTGCCGACGGAATTTTTTGGCCAAAATCCGTCGATTATCGGTCGCTAATAGTAATTACCGTCGGTTTAGCGACGGATGTGGCCGTCGCTAAAACGATAAATTTTGGTAGTATTTTGCACGAAGTTCCGTCGTGACGCGCTCGGGAACGAAGCTAAAATTGTGTTTTGTCGCAGCAACTTCGCACACTATTTCTGGGAGATCCGACCGTTGGATCGGCGAACTCCTTGCTCCGTCTCAATCTCTGTATATAGCACTTCACTCCCCTCAATTTTCGTCCGTTAATCTCGTCGTTTGATACCTCAAAATTGGCCACCAAGTTGACGTTTTAAATTGAACTGTTTTTGGACAGTTTCGTGATGCCAACTTCGCGGTTCGTATCTCCGCCGTCACAGCTCCGGTTGGCGCGCTACCAGTTCCTGTGCACAGCTGGTATAACCCTCTTCCTGCCTCCTTTAAGTTTCGTTTCATTATAAGCACGTTTGGTTGGTCGAATTCGACGCCAAAGTCGGCCGTCCGAATTCTTTAATTTGCACTTGTTAAATTCCATTTTTGAACCCGGGACTCCGGATTCAATTTCTGACACCACCAGTAGACTCGTGGCGTCGTTCTGGCATGTTTTAATATAAAGTTTGCTTGATTTGGAGAACGTGGGACCTGGCACGCATTTCGGTGCAAAACGAGTCCCACTTTTTGCGTCAATGGGTCACTTTGAGATCGGCTCATAGAAATCCAATTTCGGATATACCGTTGAGTTCGTATCGTCATTCTGGACTCGTTGACATATAATTTGCTGAGTTTTGAAGACATTTGCTCCGGCATGCATTTCGGTGCAAACTGGATTCCAAATGTCCACGTCAACGTGTCATTTTGAGATCGGCACATCGGAATCCTATTTCGGACATACCGTTGGGTTCGTGTCATCATTCTGGATTCGTGGACATATAATTTGCTAGGTTTTATAGACTTATATCTTAACACGTTTTTCGGTGCAAAGTGTGTCAAACGGCGGACATCATTTTGATCCGAAATTACCGTTTTTCCCCTGTATCTAAATTGAACTTTTGAGTAGGCTATCCTAGCTAATTTGAATATTCTGGACACGTTGGTGATATTTATTTTATCATCCGAAAACATCTGTAGATTTTGCTTATGTATCATCCTTAATTTGTAATTATTTATTTTACCAGAAATTGTTACTTTCTGTTTTTGGATTTATACATATATTTTAATTGCTGTAAAAATCTAGAAAAAATTGTATTTAAATACTATGTTAATTTATCTAATTTATTATAATTTTTTCAGTATTTAATAGGTACTTTTAGTATTTTATAAAAATGGGAAAACAAAACTCATTTTCAGGATACATGTGTTTGCTGATTTTTAATAAATATTTATGAGGGTTTATAAATCCCGGAAAAATTAGTATAATTTCTATAATTTACAAGGATTATTTTGGTACTTTATTTTATATATAATTGAGCTTTTTATCTATCTCAAAAATTGTTGGAACTTAGTGTACAGTTTGATGTATTTATTGAATAGTTACGACTTTCAATATTTTGTGTTCTATTGGGTTATTGTAGTATTGGATCTCACCCTACACTAGTGTAAAGGCCCTAGAAAATTTGTTTGGATATAGTGTCACTCCACATTAGAGTTTTATGCTAGGTCCCCACTTGGCTAGTATCCAGTTAGTAGTCGTATCGCGTCACTAGTGTAATCTTGAACATAACTTAGAGGCTGAGTTGTATATCATTATTGACAGGACACTGGACATCTATATCTTCGTACTAGTATTCTTGCTTTGCTCGAGGCAAGTATATCTGCAAACTCATTTACTGTCTTTTAATGCTAGAACATGTATTAACCCTGTTAAAATACTGATCCTTGAGGTAGCAAGTTAAATCTTCACATGTTGTATTACTTTCAGTACCTACCATGCTTAGGATAGTTATTATATCTTCACATGCTTCTTACTGGTTCTCAGTACATGTTTTACTTTGCTTTATACTACCTAGAGTATTCACATGTTTCATACTGCTCCCAGTACCTGTCCTGCTTATACTACTCCCAGTATCTCTCACATATTTTTACTGTTCTCGTTCACTCACATGTTAATAAAAATGGGTTAAGAGAAAACTGTTAGTAGTGTACGTGATCATGCTCCCCTTCTCCGTATGTATTTACCGAGCACTGTTATATTATATATATAATTTTGTCGTATGTCTGATCCCGCGTTTGTGTATGGATATACACCGATGCCGTTAAGGGTACGTATGTACGCTTCAGAAAATTGATATCTACCACTGTACATCCTATTTCACCTATTGATTGATCACTCACCTACTACAGTTTTAAACTTTAAAATGAATATGTATTGCCATGATAGACTATGAGGTATACCATGTTCCCTATGTTACTATGATACTGTGATTCCAGTCATACCATGATTCCAGTTATGCCATGTTCCCTACATTACTATGATACTGTTATCCCAGTTGTACCATGAGGCCATGTTTTCAGTATTTCCCGTTTTATAGACTTATCACACCATGTTTCTTGTTGTACATCTCTTTCATTATATATTCAGTACTTTAGTTGTAGAGGTTGTACTTGCTCCTGTCCTGACAGGATAACGTTGTAGGTAATACTTTTCGAGAAGGAAATGCTATGTGTTACATATTATGGCACTGATTTTGAGGACCTGGCCTTAGCTCCAGAAGAGGCCCTAGCGAGAAACCTTGCTTAGTTATCTTTCATGTGTTTTGAGACTTAGATTTTGGTCTGTACTTATATTTGGATACTGGACTTTGTCTCCAGTTAGATACTTATAAAGTGTATTATTAAGTCTGTACTTATGTTACCTTCGCTTATAGATGCTGTGTTGTGATGAAACTTTAAATATGATTTTAGAACTTTTAGCTGCTTAGATCCTTTATTGTCTATTCTTAGAACAGCTTACTACGCTTTAACCAAGCGTAGGCTGGACATGGCTCGGCCCGGCCCAACGATTTGGGTAACGAGTCGTGCCATGTTTGATCTTCGCACTTTGTATCAAATCCTGAGAGAAAAAGAAAAGTATTGGTCATTTGCTTATGCGATTGCAGGTAATCACGTAGGCGACGTATAGTGCAAAAGACCACTTTCTCTCGCTCCATTCAATCAATGGTGAGTGATTTGACCTTTCTCCCCTGGACCCTCTTACTCTTCAATCAATCAACGATACCGATGACATGAAATGCTAGGATATAGTCACGAAGACACAATATTGCATTTTGTTTCCTTAGAAAGGTAAATCAGAGAACTGTTACATGCTTAGTTATGTTATGCCAGCTATAAAACTGTAAATATTGAGAATGCTACATATTTACTTATGTTATGCATGCTATAGAACTATGTTAAGAAAAGATTGAATTAACAAATAAATGTTGCAATGATAAGGCGGAACACACTGAAAATGGTTAAGTTTCTTATGAATCGTAGACTATGCTTGAGTAAACTAGTTTAGTCTTGCACGATCATAGATAACTTGTGCACAAGATTTTAGTTTCCTCGAATGACAATCCGGAGGCTACGAGACCGATTCGACCTCGGAGGAAACATGATAGCTATGATGGATACTAGCACGGATGATTCGAGAACATTCAGCGGGCTTGTAACCGTACTGAAAGGATCACCGTCTAACCAGACTATATCCAAGATGGATTGTCATGCCAGTGACCTTCATATATATACATTGTATAGTTAATGATATCTGGTTCAATAGAAAAGAATATGGTAAGTTTTATTCAGAGGCGAAGATTATGTCATGGGTAAGATTTAAAGTATAAGTTTTTATATGACACGTGCCTTATCAAATGCTCACATGAAATTGATTAGGATACTTGAAATGATCACTTAACTATTGCATGCTCACATAATTTCTATAACAACTACGATTGTGGGATTTAATTAGTCATTTACCATTACAGGATAATGTACTGACCCTCGTCTCCGTAGGTGCTGGGAACCAGGGAGGCGTTCCAAGAACCTAAAGGCTACAATTGAACATTTTGAAATCTTGCTCGTGCGCGAAGGTGAATTTCCACCATTTTGAAGACTCTGACCAAATCCGGCTGCAATGACTCATAAACCAAGTGTTGCGTAGTTTTTGTTTTATATAAGGGGATGTAAAGTATAGAACGACTATCTTATCTGATTCAGTTTGTAAGCCCGCACAATAATCCTTTTAATAGAGTCTTGTATATGATGTTCATTATCAATAAAGCAAAAGTTTTCTTCTGAGCTATCACACCCCATAACCAGAATACTAGAGAGTGAGGGACAGACACAGCTAGCTACGTACATTGGAGTGCAACATACTTCGCAATACGGTCACGATTGTCTAGATGCATGATGGTTAATCTATAATCCATTAGTTTCTTATAGTCAAGAACAAGTCTAATGTCTCAATCTCAAGCAAGCAAATAAAAGTTACAAGATATTTGAACTTCAGACATGCAAAAGTAAGGCGTCCAAAACATTACATATTCAGATGATCATGAACCTAGTCATACAAAATGCGAAGACTAGCAAGATTTAAGTCATACATGATCAACTGTCACTTTCCGTTTCCAGAATACGTATTTTAAATGCATGTACTGCTTGAATGAATTTATTTAAATTTTATCATGTATTCTTCTGTATTTAAATTCTTTTAACTTCACGCTAATTATTTTTTTGTATTTTACTTTCTGCTTTCTGTTTTGCTTTTGGGTTCGGCCTGAGTTGGTTTATTTTCTGAGTTTGGGTGGTTCAACAATTCCCCACCTACCCCTCTTCATTTAAAGCCCCAAACCCTTTCTCTCTCTTCATTACTTCTCCTTCTCATTAACTTTTCTTCTTCATCCTCCATAACTCTCCCCCACCTACCCAGCCGCATAGACAAGTGCCAACTTGCTTCATGATGGAACCCCAGTATTATTGTTCCATCATCTTTCTTACTTGATCTTAAGTCTCTTTAGTATTTAGTATTTACAATATCTATGGCTCATTTCATGTAGATCTAAGTTTAATACTTTTTCGGATTTTTTAGGTTTTGATCTAGTAACTTTGTTATTTTTCAAGTTTTGATGGTTCCATGTTGTAGAGAATTTCGTTCTACCCCATTTCGACCTATGGAAGTCCAGATTTGGACTTGAAATGAAGGATCTTGAGAGCTTGGAAGCAATGGCTTCCATGGTTCTGTTCTCGGAAGTGGAGAAGAAGAACAGTGTTGAGCCGCATGGCTTGCACGGCCCAGCCGCATGAACTTCTTAGCCGCATGGCAGACTTGACCGCATGAAATTTCATGCAGCAAGTCTTCCAGCCACATGAGCTCGCTTGAACCATTGCCGTATAAGACTTGTACTATTTTCGGCCGCATAAGGCCTTGTCATTTTTAGCCGCATGAGCCTAACTTTTGAGCCGCATGGAACTTCCCATTTCTGGCCGCATGACTTATTAGTATCTGGCCGCATGGATTCCCCGCCGCATGAGATAAATCATTCTCAGCCGCATTTTGTTTGCCATTAAAATTGTTTTGATTGAAATCTTAATACAAACAGAACAGTGATACAATATAGGACTTAGATGTAGTCCTAGGAGTACACTTTTGTTTAAGCTGGGTCCTTAGTGCCAATGGAGCGAGTGGTAATGCGTTGACTCCGTTGACCGGCTGACGACGGTTATCGGTTCTCTGAAGGTGTTGATTGCTCTGGGTGCTGGAGCTTGCTGAGAGGAGGAAGACGTTGAGTGTCTAGAACTGCCTCTCGGTGATTCTCTGTTGTGGATTCTTGTGTGTTCCGAGTCTCTGTCCCTGTGTGAAGGAGATGATCCTTCTATTTATAGTTTTGCAGACTGGCTGCTCATGCGCGCATGCAGGATGCACCGGTGTGGGGACGCCACGTGGAGGTTGCTGATGGAGGCACACGGATGCTGCGCCCTGATCGAGGGGGAGAACTCTTCATACTGCTGTTGTGAGCCGGCACGTAGCAGAGAGAAGATCTTTTCGTTGCTGAAATCTTGGATGAGTTGAGTCAAAAGACACGTGTCGTCGACTCATGGTTCGAAGATCTCGGATTTGGTGGAGAGAAGTGATCTGGTGAGCTGCGCCTTGGATTGGGCGCAGGAGGAGGCTGCGGCTCATAACCTTTAGGAGTTACAAACCATTTGGGGCGCATGGCTTTTGAGGCGCATGCAGGCGACTTTCCTTCTGTCTTTCGGGATCAGAGAGCAGTCTGAGGCGCATGGCTTTCGAGGCGCATACTGATTTGGACGCATGGCCGTAGAGGCGCATGCTGATGGTGGAGTGGCCACGTGGCAGTAGCCGTCGAAATAAAGTCATGATGATGCTGACGTTGCCGAGCTGTCAACTGTTCAGACTTTGGGAGGCGTGCTGCCAACTCTGTCAGTTCAGCATTTAATGTTGGTGACGTTCGATGGACAGCTAAGTGGGCGCATCGGTTGGCGTTCCACTCGGTATGGAGATGTGTGAGGGCGCACCCTCTGTAATGCGCCGAGTACTGTAGGGCGCGTCTGTGTGATGCGCCTGATGCCGAAGGGCGCGTCCGTGTGATGCGCTGTCTGGCTGGCGCATCGGACATGTCTTTTAATGATGCGGCTGTCTCGCTCTTCGAGTGCCATAAATAGCCGTTTGGCTGAATTCGAGGCGTCCGGTTCATCCATTTAATGTAAATTCATTACACGAAATTCGGAGGGCCATCCACTTGGCGCATGGATTTGATCTGCCCGGCCTATAAATAGTGGCATGGAGAGAAGATTTGCTTCTCATTCCCTCACGTTCTTCCAACATGAACTTGAACATGCGGGTGCATTCTGTTGACGAAGTGCTCCCGAGGGTGAAGATGAGACGCTGTGTTGTCTTCGATGCTCTTGAAGGTGACTGTTACATCCAAAAGACGGAGTCGAGGGCTTCTGAGGCAGGCGGAAGGTGCCTGTTGCATCCAAAGATGGGGATGCTCGAGCCTTGTCTCCGTTATTCCGGAAGAGCCGTAGATCGGAATGGCGGTGCTAGGCTCTCTCTTCCTTCAAAGTGGGTGTCGCCCACTTTGATTGTGTTGAAAGCTGCTCCTTTAGCCACGGTTTCGATCACGGTCTTCCTTCGGCTTTGGAGGCTCTTTCGAAGCCTCCCCTGGCCACAGCATTTGCGGTACTCTTCTCTTCCTTGGTTCCAGCTAGAGGGTTAAATGCTTTGTGTCGAAGCATTTATCAGGCGAGCCTGGTTGGAAGAGCGGCACATAACTGGGCTCTGCTCGGTCAGGTGAGCCTGGCTGGAAGAATTTGGCTGAAGGGATGCACATAGCTGGGCTGTTGAAGGGATGCACACAACTGAGCTGGATGTACATGACTGAGCTGCTGAAGATATGGTGGGATGCGCCTGGTTGGAGACGCATGATGTCTGCTGCGCCTGACTGACAGCGCATGGTGACTGGCAGCGCATGATGACTGCTGCGCCTAACTGGAGGCGCATGGTGGCCGCTGGCTGTAGACTTAGGATCTTTCCTTTGTAGAAATTCTCTCTTGTACAACCTTTTCTAGACATGTAATAGACTTTTATATATAAATGAAAAGTCATTTTTCAGATGTCCATGGTTATTGACTTTGCTGTGAAGTGTTCTGTGTGAGTCTTGGCGCATGTAGTGTCTGGCGCATGGGCTTTCTGGTTGTGAAATTCCATGCTTCTACAAGACCCCCTTCAAAGTTTTCAAAACTTTTGAATAAGTTTTGGAATACTTTGAATAAGAAGCATGGAGGTCAGGGCGCATAATTTCTGGACGCATGCCTGTTCGGCGCATGCTCTTCTCAGTTAATGATGATGGTGCCTCGGTAACCGAAAAGATTAATGATGATCTTTTGGTTTTATTTGCTGCTATCCCTGCACAGAACCCGAGGCGACGGCCGAGATCACACGTCATCTGTTCACGCGTGCGACCAAGCCCTATAAATAGGTAAGAGTTGGAGAGAGAAAGGGTTCTTCTTCTCTGTGCCTCTGCTTTAGAGTTTCTTCTTCAAAACTCTAACTTCTCCTTCCTTGAGAGAATGGCTCCCAAGACTCCTCGCGGTGCTGCCGGCAAGGGGAAGGAGAAAGCGAAGGAGTCTGTCGATGAGGATGTACCTATCACTCTTGCGCCTCTTGCCGACGTTCGTCCTGAGGTGACAGGTGAGTTTCGTCTCTGCTTTGGGCCCTGTGCCCTAACTGCCGACGCGTATAGACTTCGGTCTTTGATGATACGCCGAGGTTCTATCCTGCCGACGTGCATAGGTTTATACCTTTATCATGCACCGAGGTTTTAATGGCTGACGCGCATGGGTTTTATTCCCTGAAGATGCGCCGAAGCCTTTGCTGACGCGCATGGGCTCATGCTCTGATAACGCGCCGAAGCTCCAATGCCAACGCACATGGGCTTACGCCCTGATGATGCGCCGAGACATGCTGACGCGCATGGGCTTATGCCCTGATGATGCGCCGAAGCAGATGCGCATGGGTTCATACCCTAATGATGCGCCGAAGCAGATGCGCATGGGTTCATACCCTGGCAATGCGCCAGTCTGCTTGACATATTTTGTCTTTTTACCTGACTTCCACTTTTGTTGTGCCAGTGTCGATGACGATCCCTTTGTTGAATGAGGTCCTCCTGGACGCTTCTCTTTGTCAGATGGGAGTTGATTTTGATGAGGCGGTGATCAACCCTGCAAAGGATGCTATCCTTCAGGACCAACCTCGTGAGAGGATGCTGCAAATCCAGGTCCAGTTGCCGCTTTTCCTCCAGAGTATGATGGAGAGCGGTAAACTGAAGTCTGCTGATTCTGAAGGTGTGACTTTCTTAAAGCCTGCCTTTCTGTTTGGCGACCGATTAGTCTCTTCCGAAGCGAAGATATTAAAGATCAGAGAAGACTGGTTCTTTGCTGCTAAGGGCATGATGTTATACATGCGGCAGGTTGACCGCCAGTTGCCACTGACAGCCTTTTATCGTCTAGCTTCGAAGAGAAGGATGGGTTGGGAACTTACTCCTTCTCAAGGAGGTGCCTTGGGGGGTTCCCTTTCGATTGACACCACCTCGAACCAGCGAGACACCTTGACCGCCTCACGAACCGATTCTTCGTTCAGTTACCGAGCTTTACGTCCCGGGAGCATCTATAGTGAAGTCCCAAATGACACGTTTCCCTTCAGTGCCCCGACTTTTGTAAATCGGATGCTGACGTCGAAGGTCACGTATCCGACAGCTGGTTTTAGAGTCGAAGGTTGGTGTCACTGCATCCCAAGGTGGGACGAGTTGACCTCCTGGGTGCTTTCCAGGTTCAAAGTTGAGCTTAAAGAGATAGGGCTGACTGCCGCCATTCGGGCCACGCAGGCAGGCGTGGACCTCAATAAGCCGATGTTCCTTGCGCTCTTGGAGCTTTTCAACGCCCAGACTGGCAGCTTCTTTACTCCAGTGGGGGAGTTGGGATTGGCCCTCCATGAGATGTACGAAGTGTCCAAGCTTCCTTGGGGCTCGGAACCGTACGAGGAATATTTTCCATCAAATGAAGAGATCCAGGTCTTGGAGGATAAGGACCCGGAGACGATGGTCGTTTTCAAGGAGGTGACGAGCCATCATTATCTGATGCACCGGAGGGACAAGGGTAAGACCCAGCCTCACGTGACTGCTTGGAGGGACTATGTCTTCAGGCAGGATTTGGCGGATCCTTCGAGGATCTGGTTTGCGACTCCGCAGGGCTTGAACCCCGCGGAAGTGAGTTCTGAAATAACCCGGCTGGACGAGAGGACCCCACACTCCAACGAGAGCGGCAAGGATACGTACAGCTGTTTCTGGCACTGCGCGCACCGGATGTCATCTAAGGCAGTGTTGACGGCCTACTTGATGATATGGCTCCGGGATTGCATATTTGCAGGGGGATCCGGTACCATTGAGAGGGTACATCGGAATCTCATTTTTCCTGCAGTGAAGTTGGCCTTTGGACGACCTTTAGCTCTCCTCCCCGCGATGGTGTGCAACCTGTTGCACGGTTTGAGGTCTTTTGCTGATGATGTGATCCACGAGAAAGGTAATAATGACAACTTTCCCCGGGCCGAGCTGCCTTTCCATTATCTTATGGGGTGGCTGATCTTACATCATCCGAATGTGATGAGTCCTGGCCCTGAGGAGGACCATATTGAAGGAGATGCCTTCATTCACCGCTTCTACAAGAGGAAGTGGTCTTACACTGGCGTCCCCGTTTGTAGGAGGGTTTTGTCCTTCCTTCAGGGGTGGGAAATCGTGAAGGTTGGCCCGATCTTCAAGAATTTTGAGGCCGACCAGGATTTGGTTGATTCTGGCGAGGATGCGGTTACTTTGCCGAAATGGAGTTTTCGTTGGTTGCAGAGTATCCGGCCTTCGTACCTGGTCTACCGCAATCAGAACAGATGCTATCTGAAACCGTACTTGCCAAGCCGATTTGCTCGTCAATTTGGCTACACTCAGCTAATGCTGCGGAATCCCAGTAGCAGTCTAGGCTTCATCGGGAGTTTGCTGGATGGAGCCCGGGGCTGGCAGTATTATAACGCTGGATGCACTAGCGTTAAGTTTACCACACCAGTTCGCAATCCTCCGCCGTCGATCTTATATCCGGCCGCCAAGCTGTATTGCACTATGAATACTATATCTCCTGGTTATGACAGGGAGACTAGTTTCATCATTGGAACCCAGTTGGAGGCAACAACAAATATGTTGGTGGCAGCTCTGTCATATCGTCCGCCAGAATTGGCGGGGTATCGGGCTGCTGCTGTGGCACCAGTGAGAGACCCGTCTGTCGGAAAAAGGCGGGCTGACCCAGAAGCTGGTTCTTCTGTACCGAAAAGGTCGAGAAGGACGTCGACCCCGAAGATTACGGAAGTGCCACTTGTAACGCCAACGGGATCGGCTCCCGCTGAGGTAAGGAGTGTTTTATAATTCCAGTTTTTTATGTCATTGTGGCGACTTATGTTCTTCTTCTTGTAGGGATTGAAGAAGAAGTCTCGTGCTTCGAAACCGGGCACCAGTAAGCCGAAGGAGGTGGCAGGCTCTTCTGAGGAGCGCATTCCACCAATGATGATGTCTCCTGTGAAGGAGGGTCCCGAAGATGTTCCCGCGGAGGTTTTAGTATCTCCTGACTTTGAAGTCGCAACAACTTCTGGGATAGTACCATCTGCCGTGGAGGCCTTGGACGCTGAGGGTCGTACAGACTCGAGGCATCCTGATGATGAAGTGGATTGGAGTTCGTCGCCTTCTGGTGACGTCCCTCCAGCGTTGCAAGGGTCCGTTGCGGGGGCAGCAGAAGCAGTGAGGATAGAGGAGAGGGTTGATTCCCCTCCTGGTCATGATGAAGGGAGGTCGGCTGAATCATTGCCAAATCCTTCCTTGGCTTCAACCATGGACATAGAGATGGCTACCGATCAGGCGGTAGCGACAGATTCTGTCCCTGTAGAGGGACTTGAGAAGAATGAGACCCTTCTGCCGGTCTTGTCTCTTGGGACTGGCCAGGAGATAAATGTTGATCTCCCCGTTTTGCCGGGGGAGGTAGCTGATGCTGATAGAACGTCGGGGGTAGAAGAGGTGGCCGTTGACGTCGGTGATTTCTCCGGGCTTGAGAAGGGTAAGGGTGTGGAACCCTCTGTTGCTTCTTCCACTTGGGGTACTATCACGACGCATGTGCCGGCTCCTTCCGTTCCTTCGGCTCCTCGGACTAGCAGTCTGGGCCCTGTTGATGAAGAGCCTATTGTTGTCGAGGTTGAAACCTCTCAGATCGAGGTTGGCGGATCTTCCTCCGGTCCACAAATTGTAGTAGCTCCCCCAACTCCTGCTATAATGCCGCAGGTGCTGGCGGATGCCGACGAGTATGTGAAGTTCCTCGTCGAGGGAGTGTACAAAATGCTGGAGAAAGGTGTATCTGCAGTGATGGATGCCAAGGGGAGCTTTGCGACAGCAAAAGCTTTGGCAATGCCTTGTATCGAGCTGATCCGCGTTCACCAAGGCCATGATCATATGGCCAAAATTCTGGAGGTTTCGGTGATTGAGCTGGACGAGCGGCTCGCGGAACTGCAGCGCATCCAACAAAATGACCTCTCTGTCTTGATAGATGCAGAGATAGGGAAGTTGATGGCTGAAATCGAGGCTTCCCATCGAGCCGATGTGAGCAGTTGGGAGCGTGAAGTGGCTGGGACTGAGGCTGCGGCGGAGCAGTTGTCTCAATCTATGGAGAAGACGACGGAGAAGCGGGCTGCGGTGGACGCTAACATCGCAGAGGTTGATGCTCAGATGCGCCGTCTTGAAGACCAGCGGGCCCAACTTCAACTAGAAGCTGATCGTTTTCTGGCTGAACACGTGGCATTCAAGCAGGAGGAAGCGACTCTTACTCAGCGGACCCTTGCTTTGGCTCAGCAGCGACGACAGCTTGATGAGAAGTATGAGAGTAAAACTTCTGCTGAGGGTGTCGGATTAATGCGTCAAGAAGCCGAGCTGCGAGTCCAGGCGACTGTGGAAACTCGCACTGCCGACCTGAGACGTCGAGTCAGAGAGCTCTCATCCCACCCTGGAGAGGATCGGGGACTGTAGCTTCTCTTCTTTTTATGTGTTTTTGTAACTCTTGCTGGGGAAATAGCGTATTTCTGTACTCCCTTCTTTGAAAAATAAAGAAATACACTATCTTTTTTTGTGTGTGATGTGTTCATTTTTTGATCTCATGAACTTGATGATTTATGTGGACCTATTATCTTTTGCGCACCTTGATTTTTAGGTACAGATAATAAGTTTGAAGGAACCAACATGTTTGCTCAGAGGTAATGTGGACATGGCAATCATTAGGTTCAAATGATAGAATCTTCCTACTCAGAGGTATTTATGGACGTGGCAGGAATGATCCTGGGGGATACGCTGAACAACTCAGAGGTAATGTGGACGTGGAAGTTCTGCGATCAATGTACGACAACACAGGAGTTGTTTGTACGGGATGTTTACTCAGAGGTAATGTGGACGTGGTAAACATGAAGGATAGCGTAAGCTCACGAAAATGTAAGGTTCCGCTTTGTAGGATGTAGAGAGACAACTCAGAGGTAATGTGGACGTGGTTATCTTTCTACGGAAGGATGCCACGGAACAGCTGGGTTCCGGAAGCGTTTGATTTTGTGAAAAGAGGTTGTTTGGGGAAATACATGTCTTGGAGGATGTCAAGAATAGTACTTCTTTAGGAACTTGCCGTTGATGGGCATCATGAACAAGTCCCTATTGGATTTGGCGAGGCGGTAAGCACCGTTTGAGTATACCGTCTCAATGATGAAGGGTCCTTCCCATTTGGGCTCGAACTTCCCTGGTGTCTTGTGAGTTAACACCATTGGCCTTCTGACTGCTAAAACCAGGTCGCCAACTTGGAAAGTTCTTTGCTTGACCTTCTTGTTGAAAGCCTGTGATATACGGGCTTGGTAAAGTTCGATACGTTGTTGAGCTAGGAGACGCTTTTCGTCAAGTGCCTCCAGTTCCCGCAGACGACGACGTTGATTGTCTTCTTCTGTGAGATCGTTTGTGATTGCCACACGGAGCGAAGGTATCTGTATCTCGAGAGGCAGTACTGCTTCGCTCCCGTAGACCAGGGAGAATTGAGTGTTGCCTGTTGGGGTCCGTACCGTTGTACGGTAGGCCCAAAGGCATTCGCCAAGCTTTTCGTCCCAGTCGCGTTTGTTGGATGACACGACCTTTTTGAGTAGCCTGACGATAGTTTTGTTGAACGCCTCGGCCAATCCGTTTGCTGCCAGATTGTAGGCGGTTGAGGCCACATTTTGAATGCGATTCTTGTCACAGAACCTGCTGAAAATGTGGCTGATGAAATGGGGACCATTGTCATGAATGATTCGCCTGGGTACTCCGAAACGATAAATGACATGGTGTTTGATAAAGCTGACCACCCTGGAGCTTTTTACTTCCGCTAGTGGGACTGCTTCCGCCCATTTGGAGAAGTAATCGGTGATGGCCAGGATGAAACGATGTCCTCTTGATGAAGGAGGGGTGATTGGTCCTACAATGTCCATGCCCCAGGCTTCGAATGGCCAGGAGACGACTGTAGGATGTAGAGGTTCAGACGGTGTATGTATGAAGTCTGCATGAAGTTGGCATGCATGGCACTTCTTAGCATATTCCACTACATCGGCGACCATGGTTGGCCAGTAGTAGCCCATACGTCGCAGTCGATCTTGCAACTTAGGACCTGGTTGGTGAGCTCCGCAAGTTCCGTCATGAGCTTCTCGAAGAGCTTCGGCCGCTTTTTCGTTAGACAGGCATCGAAGGAGAAGCCCGTCGAAGGAGCGTCGGTACAGCATTTTAGTGGCTGTATCGTAGTAGAATCGAAGAGAGCGTCTCCTGACTGAGACGGCTTCCTTCGGGTCTTCCGGAAGGATTCCGTAGAAGGCGAAGTCGATGAACGGGAATCTCCAGTCTCGGACATTAACATCGGTGTTTGTTGGCACGACGTGAGCCATCTGCAAACATAGGTTGTTTCTGGGACAAATCAAGTCTCGGCCAGTTACCGTGACATAGTATTGAGTCCCAAGGGGCGCGGCCAATGAGGCTGCGAGGCCAGCCAGAGCGTCAGCCTCCAAGTTTTGTAGACGGGGTACATGTTCGATGAAGAACCCAGTGAAGGTTGAAATGATGTTCAACGCAACTTCATGGTAAGGGATCAAATCTTCATGGCGAACTTCGTATTGCCCCCGAATTTGGTTTACGACGAGTTTCGAGTCGCCGTAGGCTTCCAGATGATCCACCCCCAGCTGTTGTGCTAGCTGGAGTCCCATGACGAGTGCGTTGTACTCAGCAACATTGTTGGAGCACGGCTTCGAAAGAGAGTATGCGCGCTGGATGACCAGCTGATCGGGGGAGATCAAGACTACCCCCACTCCTGCGATGATTTGGCCGTTGGGGCCCGTTCTTGAAGCACCATCGAAGAACATCCGCCAAACGGGACTTCCTTCAGTGACATTTGATTCTTGGACTTCATCTGGGATGTCTTCATAGAGTTTTGAAGATTCTGGGATGGGGTGTGCAGCTAAAAAGTCAGCCAGAGCCTGACCCTTGATCGCCTTCTGTGGGACAAACACTATGTTGTATGGCGTTAGTAGGATCGCCCATGTAGCCAGCCGGGAGTTTAATGACCCTGGCTTCGTCATGAGAACTCTGAGTGGATTGACTCGGGAGATGACGTGAATTGTCTGACCCGAGACGTAATGACGAGTCTTCTGAATGGCAAACACCAAAGCCAAGCACTCCTTTTCAACGGGGTTGTACCGGTGTTCGGCCCCGATGAGTGTTCCACTGAGGTAGTAGATTGCTTGCTCGTAGCCTGCATCGCTGTTTTGAGCCAGTAAAGCGCCGAGGGAATGATCCATGGCACGGACGTAGAGGAGGAATGGTTTGCCGGCGACAGGTGCCACTAGGACTGGCGGGCTTGTCAAGTAAGCCTTGATGTCGTCGAAAGCCTTTTGGCACTCCTCTGTCCAGACGTAAGAGACTCCCTTCTTCATGAGCTGAGTAAAGGGTTGACATTTACCGGAGAGGTTTGCTATGAACCTCCGGATGTATGCCAGACGTCCCTGTAAGCCCCGAAGTTCTCGAAGGTTCTTCGGAGGGTCCATGTTGAGGATGGCTTTAGTCTTCTCGGGATCGACATGAATGCCTTTTGCCGTGATGACAAAGCCCAAGAATTTGCCGCTAGAAACCCCCAGGAAGGATTTAGCGGGGTTCATTTTGAGTTGATGTGCCCGCATGAGATCAAAGACCGTCCTCAGGTCCTGTAGGTGATCTCTTTTGAGGCGGCTCTTGACTGCGATGTCATCAACATAGCATTCAACTGTCTTGCGAAGATGTTGACGGAAGATAGTACTCATCGTTCGTTGGTATGTTGCACCGTCATTCTTCAAGCCGAAGGGCATTACTGTGTAGCAGAAAACACCTTTCGGAGTCCTGAATGACGTGTGTTTTGCGTCATCGGGGAACATCTTGATTTGATTGTAGCCTGAATACCCGTCCATGAAGGACATGCGTTCAAAGCCACATGTGTTGTCGATTATTACATCGGTGATTGGGAGCGGGAATTCATCCTTCGGGCAAGCAGAGTTGAGATCCCTGAAGTCGATACAGACTCGTATCTTCCCGTTCTTCTTGGTGACAGGGACGACGTTGGCTACCCAGTCCGGGTGTTGTTCCTCACGGATGAAGCCACTGGTCAAGAGCTTGTCCACCTCCTGATCGATGGCATTCATGATGTCCGGGCGGAAGCGTCGCTGTTGTTGTTTGATAGGTTTGGCATCTGGTAAGATGTTCAACCTATGCATCGCGATCTGTGGATCGAGACCCGGCATGTCTTCGTAGCTCCAGGCGAAGACGTCAATATACTCTTTAGCCAGTTGGACTAAAGATTTTCGGTCTTCTCCTTCCAAGCTTTTGCTGATGAAGATGGGTTTAGAAGAAGACCCATCCCCGAGGTCGATCTGCTCGACTTCGTCTTCGGTGGGAGGTTCTCGTAACTCAAAACGAGACTCCCATTGTTCTCCTAGGCGCTGAGCCCAGGGTTCCTCTTCGAAGGGTTCCGGCGGTTGGTCTTCGCCTTCATCTTTCTGAGGTTGCGCCGATGTCATGTTAGCTGACAGCACTTTCCTGAAGACTGATCCGATACTGGTATCGGAATCCCACGTCGATGCTTCAGACGAGTGGGAATGTTCTATGTCTTCTGCGTCTGAACTCTCTGGAGTTGATGGCGGCGTGACATAGCCTAACCCCCGTCGAGTCTGATTATAGTAATCCTGTGGCTTTCCATTGGGCATCGAAAGTCGGACAGGGAGATGCCGACCCTTGCCGTAGTTTAAGCCTTTGTTGCTTTTCAGGTCGTAGCCCATCTTTTGGATGATATGCTTAGCCGCATCTGTGTACCGATAGACTTGTACTCTGCCGGTATCAGGTTCGGGCTCGATTGACGGGAGGTCCTGCCGACGCTCGATTTTGCCCGAGATGATGGTGCCTTGGTCTCGGCTCCGTGGAGGGACTATGAAGACTCCTTGAGACGGGACTATTTGATTATGGTAGACGGTCGTTACTTGTGTTTGCAACGACCGTAGAGCGTTGTCTAATGCATACATGGCATTCCAGTGTGGAAGACAAGAATAATTGAAAGACACTCTATTATTGATAAAGTACGAGATTTTATCCCGTGGGATTACATTGTCGAAGGAGGGTGCGTCTACATCAGCGGAGATATATTCGCCAAGCTCCTCATCTGTAAGCACTGGGGCCGGATCAGGAGAGTCCTCCACCGCTCTGACTTTGGGGTCTGAGAGGGTTATGTGAGCCCTCTCCGGCACCTTGGATGACTGCGGCGGCCTGCCTTTAAGACGCACCTTGAGAGGTGCCTCGGTTGCGCCTCCGATGAGTGGCGCCTTCCCTTGTAATTTTACCACCAGGGGAGCCGCTGTTTGAGGTGGCTTTCCCTTGAGGCGTATCTTCAGGGGAGCTTCGTGAGTCGGTGCTTTCCCTGATAGCTTGATGCTCATTGGAGGCGCCTTCTGGGGAGGCTTGCCCTTCAATCGGATTTTCAAGGGGGCGTCGGGAGTCATTTCGGGCTCCATGTCCGGCTCTGTTGCCGTCTCTGCCTCATCATCAGCGTCATTGGCTTCCTCCTCGTCAATGGGCTTGTACAAGTCAGAATCGGTAAAGTAGGCCTCAATCCCTTTGAAGGGATCGATATCTGCAAACTCCGTCCGGATGACGTCGTTGGTGGATACATATTTCATGCATTGGTGGAGCGTGGAGGGCACCACCATGTACTCATGTAACCATGGTCGTCCGAGTAAGATGTTGTAGTTGACCTCGGCATCCACCACATAACAAGTTACCTCAGTTTTGAGGCTGCCGATGTGACATTTCAGCCGAATCTTGCCCAGTGGCTCGCTCTTGCTAGCGTTGAAGCCACTGATGGTCGTATTGGAGGGCGCCAGCCGGTACATTGGGATTCCCAGCTTTGATAGCAGCGCCTTTGGAATGATGCTTAGGGAAGACCCCGGATCGATCTGAATCCTGCTCACCTTTACCGAACCGATGTACCCTGTGTAATACAACGGTCGGTTATGTCGGTGATGCTTGAGCAGCATGTCTTGTTGGGTGAAGGTTATGTTTGGGATAACTTCATCCGCACAATGACAGTGTGCACAAGTAGTTGGGAGGTCTTCAGGCTGCTTGACTTGACTGAGAAAGGATTCGGCATCCTTCAGAGCTTCGCAGAGAGCTTCTCGGGAGTCCTTAGAGAGACGCAGGAGCTCGAACAAAGACAAGCGTGCAGGAGTACTGGCCAGTTGCGCCAGGATGTCAAAATTGTGGGGCTTGGCTAGCCCTGAAGCATTTTCTTTCCGCAGAGGTCTGTCGAAACGGGCCTCCACTTGCTTTTGTTTATTGGCTGCTGAGGGCTTGGATGGACCCTCCTCAGGGATGGTGCCAGGAGGCACCACTTCGACGGCAGCTTCACCGGACTGGAAGTTCTGTTGTGCACGCGTCTGCACAGGAAGCGCCTCTTCCGTTGAAGAAGAGACCGTGCGGCAAGACTTGATCTTCCTACCTTTTGCTTTCGAGGTAGGGCGTACCTCCGGTTGAGTTACCTCGGAGACGAGGTCGGGGTGAACCCAGAGGACCTCTCCTCGAGATGTGGTGAGTGGGACAAGTCCACTCACATTGTCACGGGTGGGTGGCAAGTTCACCACCTCCATTGTCGCCTTAGGGATGGGGACGACTCCATCTTGTGTGGTAGTCGGCGGTAAGGTGCCGAACTGAAGTGACACCACATTAGCTGACACCGTCTTCTCTTCATAGTCGACGGAGATTACATCCGCATTGATCATGCGCTGGATGTAATTTTTGAGGACGTAGCAGTCCTTAGTCGGGTGTCCGACAAACCGATGGTAGTGACAGTACCTCGGGTTGTCCACTTTTCTGAATTCATCGGGCCGCTTTGGGTCCGGAAGCTTGATCTTGTCACCCTGCTTCAGTATCTCAAAGAGTTGCAGGGTGTCGTCATCATTGAACGAATAAACCTCCTTGGGTCTCGGTGCCAGTGGAGGCTTTTGAGTAGGCGCAGATGCGCCCTTCGAGGCATTAACAGTCAATGCCTGTTTCCCCTTTGTTTCTCGTCCGGAGTTGTTGATTGCGGACTTTTTCCCCTTATCGTCAAAGGCGGGGAAGCTAACACCCAGAAGACGTGCATTGGCCGCCTTCTTCTCTGCAGCTTCAGCTTTGATGATTAGGGAGCTCCAGTCGGGAGGGGGAGTAGAGTTAAGCCAGAGCTTTACTGCAGGCAGCATGTTCATACTGCAAGCGGAGAGAAGCGCATGCTATGGCATGCCTGGAGGTAGCCTGAAGCAGGCCTGACGGAAGCGTTCGATGAATGCCCGAACCGTTTCCTTGTCCTTCTGGCGTATCTCAATGAGAGACGCCATCGTCATATCCTTCCCACCGTCGTAGACGCGGTCGAGGAAGAGGCGTGTCAGGTCGTCGAAGGACGATATGGAATTATCGGGGAGGCTGCAGTACCAGTCATATGCCACCCCTTTCAGGGCCCCAACAAAGATGCTGGTGAGGAGCGCGTCCTCCTTCGGAAGATGCCCTGTCTGCGACTGGAAGTACGTCAGGTACCGTCGTGGAGAGTCCTTCCCGTCATACGGCGTGAGTGTTTGTGGTTTATACTTTGGGGGATAAACCACCTTGTTCCACTCAAGGGGATAAGGCTGGGGAATGCCCATCTTCTGGCGCTCCTCCTGCCTGTTCTTGGACTCGAAGCGCTCCCGCAGATCTTTGATCATTTCGACCACGTCCTCCGTGGAGCTAGGAGTCGGGGGAGGAGGTACCACCTGGAGTGGAGCGTTTGAGGGCTCCGACGTCCGGGGTGCTTCTGTGTCTGAGGGTGTCCGTTGGAGGGGCACACTCGACTCTCCATTGGCTCCTGGGTCGGGACCATTTGGAGGTGTCCTGATCAAGGCCGACCGCATCTCAAACACTGCTTGAGTCAGCGCTTGTATTGAGGCAGAGAGGGATTTGAGTCCTCCCTCTAGCGAGTCTATGCGCTGGACAATGTCCTGTGGCGGCGTATCAGTCTCAAGATCACCCCCGGTCATGTATACTGTCATGACACGGCCGGAAGTGGATGGATTAGTTGAGGCTTCGCTCTCAGCCTCGCTCTCATGTGGGGGAGTCACTTCTCCTGGTGTTTGGCCACCCCCAGCCACATTCTGGAGTTCGTCTTCGACAGGCACATCTGCAAGGGCCTGACTGCCCTCAGCTCTGTCTTGAAGGGCCTCTTCGTTTCCAGAACTACCCCCGGCGGTGTCCTGGAGGACATCATCATTTTGAGGGGCTTCAGGGAGGCCATCTTCGCCTTGATGAAGATCCGCCGTAGCTGTGCTTTGGACATCTTCGTCTTCGGAAGGAGGCTCGACAAGGGTCTGGCTACCCCCAGCTTCCTCCAAGAACTTCTTCCTCGACCGAGTGCCTTCGAATACTCCAGAGGTCGTGACAGCTGCCTTGGTTTTCCTCGGCTGGCTTTTGGATGAAGACGAGGAATTGGCAGTCGTCTTCCGGACAGATGAGGAGTTGGAGATCACGTTGCATGAAGCAACCTTTAGCTCCTCTTCTGCTGACACCTTCGTCCCAAGGCGATGTCGGAGGGGTGTCGATGATTGTAGCCGTTGGAAGACCGACTGCTTTGGCGGTACTGCCGTCTTGCAACAGCAGTTGATGGTGACCACTGCACAAGTGTGCCCCGCGAGAGGCGCATCGTGCTTGTTGGTCAACTCTCCTGACCGGCGCTTGTGAGTGATCACGTTGCGCAAGTCGTTGGAGGAGAGTGCTACCCTCACACCCCTCTCAGGCGCATGGCAGAGCCAAGCACCGGGGTGGTCGGGTGAGTGCTGCTCCCCCTGATCTAATACCAAGCAGGCATCACGATCAGTAGTGGGGGAACCACAGCATTTGAAGTGACTTGAACGGACCTCAAACGCACAACCAGAGGAGGCGCGGGAGTTCAAGACCACTGAGTTTGCCTCTCTCGGCTTGGTTGTGCACGCAGTGAATGCGCCCAAGCGAGATGAGGACTTTGAAGATCGACTCGTTGTCGGTACAGAAGCACTTGAGTCAACTTTGTACAGCTTGCCATCGGCAGCGCGCGTGATTGTAAGCGCGTGCCTCTGGTCGGCTGCTGGCATAGCACGTTTGTGGCGCATGGCCCGTGCCGCCTTGGATTTCTTCGTACCAGCCCGCTGGGGCATATAGTACTCAGCATCCAAATTCTCCTCGCCATTACAGCGAGTGAGTCTGTCAAAGACAGAAGCTCTTTGTGGCGCATCAGAAGTGATGCACGGGGCATTGGCTGCGCACCTGCTCCGTCGACGTATCTTTCTCGCATGAGAGGAAGATGGCTGGGGAACGTGGTCAGCCGCATGCTTCCCCGAGAGATGCGCTGCATCGGCGGGCGCACCTTGACTGCTGAGGACGTCAGCAGGAAGGGAAGGCTGGACGGGCGCATCCCCTTCAACGGTGGTGCCCAAGGCGTCGACTTTGCGCACCCAGACTGCACGGGTCTTCTTCGGCTTCGACAGCCGCTTCGAAGGACTCGCACTTCCTTCAGAAATGAACTCCTCGTACGCCTGTTGATTGAGGCACACTACCAGCGTCTTGTGGGAGGAGCCCACCTTCACGTCGTCGGCCTGTGACACAACCTTCTCGGTAGAGGAGAAAGAAGTCCCCAGCAGAGTCGCCAGCTTGTTTGCCATTAAAATTGTTTTGATTGAAATCTTAATACAAACAGAACAGTGATACAATATAGGACTTAGATGTAGTCCTAGGAGTACACTTTTGTTTAAGCTGGGTCCTTGGTGCCAATGGAGCGAGTGGTAATGCGTTGACTCCGTTGACCGGCTGACGACGGTTATCGGTTCTCTGAAGGTGTTGATTGCTCTGGGTGCTGGAGCTTGCTGAGAGGAGGAAGACGTTGAGTGTCTAGAACTGCCTCTCGGTGATTCTCTGTTGTGGATTCTTGTGTGTTCCGAGTCTCTGTCCCTGTGTGAAGGGGATGATCCTTCTATTTATAGTTTTGCAGACTGGCTACTCATGCGTGCATGCAGGATGCGCCGGTGTGGGGACGCCACGTGGAGGTTGCTGATGGAGGCACACGGATGCTGCGCCCTGATCAGGAGGAGAACTCTTCATACTGCTGTTGTGAGCCGGCACGTAGCAGAGAGAAGATCTTTTCGTTGCTGAAATCTTGGATGAGTTGAGTCAAAAGACACGTGTCGTCGACTCATGGTTCGAAGATCTCGGATTTGGTGGAGAGAAGTGATCTGGTGAGCTGCGCCTTGGATTGGGCGCAGGAGGAGGCTGCAGCTCATAACCTTTAGGAGTTACAAACCATTTGGGGCGTATGGCTTTTGAGGTGCATACTGATTTGGACGCATGGCCGTAGAGGCGCATGCTGATGGTGGAGTGGCCACGTGGCAGTAGCCGTCGAAATAAAGTCATGATGATGCTGACGTTGCCGAGCTGTCAACTGTTCAGACTTTGGGAGGCGTGCTGCCAACTCTGTCAGTTCAGCATTTAATGTTGGTGACGTTCGATGGACAGCTGAGTGGGCGCGTCGGTTGGCGTTCCACTCGGTATGGAGATGTGTGAGGGCGCACCCTCTGTAATGCGCCGAGTACTGTAGGGCACGTCTGTGTGATGCGCCTGATGCCGAAGGGCGCGTCCGTGTGATGCGCTGTCTGGCTGGCACATCGGATATGTCTTTTAATGATGCGGCTGTCTCGCTCTTCGAGTGCCATAAATAGCCGTTTGGCTGAATTCGAGGCGTCCGGTTCATCCATTTAATATAAATTCATTGCACGGAATTCGGAGGGCCATCCACTTGGCGCGTGGGTTTGATCTGCCCGGCCTATAAATAGTGGCATGGAGAGAAGATTTGCTTCTCATTCCCTCACGTTCTTCTAACATGAACTTGAACATGCGGGTGCATTCTGTTGACGAAGTGCTCCCGAGGGTGAAGATGAGACGCTGTGTTGTCTTCGATGCTCTTGAAGGTGACTGTTACATCCAAAAGATGGAGTCGAGGGCTTCTGAGGCAGGCGGAAGGTGCCTGTTGCATCCAAAGATGGGGATGCTCGAGCCTTGTCTCCGTTATTTCGGAAGAGCCGTAGATCGGAATGGCGGTGCTAGGCTCTCTCTTCCTTCAAAGTGGGTATCGCCCACTTTGATTGTGTTGAAAGCTGCTCCTTTAGCCGCGGTTTCGATCACGGTCTTCCTTCGGCTTTGGAGGCTCTTTCGAAGCCTCCCCTGGCCACAGCATTTGCGGTGCTCTTCTCTTCCTTGGTTCCAGCTAGAGGGTTAAATGCTTTGTATCGAAGCATTTATCAGGCGAGCCTGGTTGGAAGAGCGGCACATAACTGGGCTCTGCTCGGCCAGGTGAGCCTGGCTGGAAGAATTTGGCTGAAGGGATGCACATAGCTGGGCTGTTGAAGGGATGCACACAACTGAGCTGGATGTACATGACTGAGCTGCTGAAGATATGGTGGGATGCGCCTGGTTGGAGGCGCATGATGTCTGCTGCGCCTGACTGACAGCGCATGGTGACTGGCAGCGCATGATGACTAAAGCGCCTAACTGGAGGCGCATGGTGGCCGCTGGCTGTAGACTTAGGATCTTTCCTTTGTAGAAATTCTCCCTTGTACAACCTTTTCTAGACATGTAATAGACTTTTATATATAAATGAAAAGTCCTTCTTCAGATGTCCATGGTTATTGACTTTGCTGTGAAGTGTTCTGTGTGAGTCTTGGCGCATGTAGTGTCTGACGCATGGGCTTTCTGGTTGTGAAATTCCATGCTTCTACACATTTAGGCTTGTCCTTTTCTGCCGCATGAGCTTTGCTTGCCGCATATCATATATTCAGCCGCATGAGATTTGCTTGCCGCATATCGCATATGCAGCCGCATGAATTTTGAGACCTGAGCCGCATAGGGCCCAGATCCCCATCCGTATAGACTCGATTTCTTGAGCCGCATGAACTTAGTTTCTCAGCCGCATAACTTTACGTTTTCTCAGCCGCATGGCTGGGTTGGTTTCAGCCGCATGACACATATCTTTTCAGCCACATGAACGCGTATCTTTCCAGCCGCATGAGTCCCTATTTTCCCGGCCGCATGAACTCTAGCCCATAATGCCTTTTGGCTGATTCTTGTCCTGAATTGACATTGATTAATATTGATTGTGACCTTGACTAATAATTGATCATGCGTTCCTAGTTGGAACTAAGAGACTGGCTAGTTGTCTTATTGAATTGAATGAATGAGACACATTCATATTAACTATGAACTATTGCAATCGATTGGCCGATCCCGAATATTGGCATATAGGCATGTGCAGGCTTCAATTTATTTTTCTACAAAAGCAGCATGTGTACTTTATAGTCAAGACATGATTATTCCGTGGTTAGTTTTGATTGTTGCATTACGCTATGTAAGACCTACAACCTAACCACACGGGTATCATTGTAGAGTTGTGCATATCGTACCAGGTACGAAAGTACTCATCCTGAAGGACCATGATCCACGGCATGGGATTTCACTTAACATAGAGGCTACTAAGTTAAATAAAATAATGATTGCATGGAGAGAATGGATTCCCGAGTTCTTACATGGCAGCCATCTTTGGGACTATTAAGTGCCCGACATGTCGGCTGGTTCCCACAGATACTGCAAATCTGCCACACGGGCAGGGAGCGGTATCTGCTTATATTATTTATTGTATATTGATGACGGGCGTCCTGCTGGGACTCGTCTAATTCATGATTGACGCAATTGATTGATTGGGTAGACTAGCCTTGCTTGCACTTGTTTGCCATTAAAATCTTTTGATTAAATTTCAATTACAAACAGAACAGTGTTACAATGTAGGACTTAGACGTAGTTCTAGTAGTACACTTTTGTTTATCTGGGTCCCTTGTGCCGATGGAGCGAGTGGTAATGCGTTGACTCCGTTGACGATCTGACGACGGTTCTCGGTTCTCTGAAGGTCTGAGTTGCTCTGGGTGCTGGAGCTTGCGGAGAGGAAGAAGATGTTGAGTGTCTGTATCTGCCTCTCTGTATATGTATCTCGGTGGTTGCGTGATGCGTTTAGGAAGGAAGTGATCCCTCTATTTATAGCTTTGCAGGCTTGCTGCTCATGTGCGCATATGTAGGATGCGCCTGTACGCGGGGACGCCACATGGTGGTTGCTGATGGAGACGTATGGGCGATGCGCTCTGATTGAGGAGTTGAACCCTTCCTGTTGCCTTTGTGGGCTGCGGCCGAGCTGACACGTAGCAATGGAGAGGATCTTTCAGTTGCTGAGATCTTGGATGATTAGCACCCCTTCATAGGCTGAATCAAGTCAAAGGACGCGTGTCGTAGGTCCATGGCTCGAAGATCTCGGATTTGGTGGGGAGTGATCTGATAGGATGTGCCTGGGATTAGGCGCATGAGGAGACTTTGGCTCGTAACCTTTAGGAGTCACGAACCAGTCGGGACGCATGGCTTTTGAGGCGCATGTGGGGCTTCAGTAGTGACTTTACTTCTGTCTTTAGGGATCAGAGAAAAGTCTGAGACGCACGGCTTTTGAGGCGCATACAGAGATTTAGGCGCATAGCTGCGAAGGCGCATGCAAGATGGTTCGGCGGCCACGTGGCTTGTAACCGCCGGAGGGGAGCAATGATGATGCTGACGTCGGCGACGCTTCGTCTTCTGAAAAAGCTGTCAATCGTTCAGTCCTCGGGGGACGTGCTGCCAACTCTGTCAAATTTCAGCATTTAATGTTCTTTGACAGGTGATGGGCTGTTGAGTGGGCGCAACGATCGACGTTCCACTGGGCACATGGGGACGCATGGGGGCGCATTCTTATGAGGCACGTGGTGTTGATAGGCGCATCAGTATGATACGCGATCTGGCCGGCGCATCCGTTTGTATGATACGTCTTTATGGGCCCGACTGTTACGTTCTTCGAGTGCTTTAAATAGCCGTTTTTGACTTGGCTGAATTCGAAGTGTCAGGTTCATCACCATTAATGCAAATTCATTGCACGGGATTCGGAGAGCTAGCCACTTGGCGCATGGGTTTGATTTGCCCGACCTATAAATAGTGGCATGGAGAGGGTTTGCTTCTCGTTCTCTCACGTCCTCCCGAAATGAACTTGTTTGCCCGAGCACATTCTGTTGACGAGATGCTCTTGAGGGTGAAGATGCGACGCATTGTCTTCTTTGATGCACTTGAAGGTGACTGTTACATCCAAAAGTCGGAGTCGAGGGCTTCTGAGGCAGGCGGAAGGTGCCTGTTGCATCCAAAGATCGGGATGCTCGAGGCTCGTCTCCGTTATGTCGGAAGAGCCGCAGATTGAAATTACGGTGCCCCGATCATCTTCCTTGGGCTTTGGGATAGCTCCTCCTCCTGCTAGAGTGGGTGTTGCCCATTCTGGTTGGGTTGAAAGCTGCTCCTTTAGCCGCAGGTTGATTTGCGGTGCTCTTCTCTTCGTTGGTTTGGAGAGATCTTCCTCCAGCTAGAGGCTTGATTGCCACCCTCGTTCTTCTCAATAAATGCTTCATTAGTCGAAGCATTTGATGGCGCATATGCTGACACTTCATGATGCGCCTGACTGGGACGCTGAAGGGCGGCACATAACTGAGCTGCTGAAGGGATGCACATAACTGAGCCGCTGAAGGAATGCACATAACTGAGCCGCTGAAGGGATGCACATAACTGAGCTGCTGAAGGGTGAGCCGCTGAATGGATGTACATAACTGAGCTGCTGAAGGGATGCGCCTGGCCGAGAGCGCATGGCGAGATGCACCTGTTTGAGAGCGCATGGTGGTTGCTGCGCCTGGCTGAGAGCGTATGGCGTGATGCGCCTGTTTGAGAGCGCATGGTGGTTGCTGCGCCTGGCTGTAGACTTAGGGTATTTTCTTTTTATAGAAGTTCTCCTGTGTACAGCCTTTTTAGACATGTAATAGACTTTTATATGAAATAAAAATCTTCTTTTAATGTCAATGCTTTTGCTATTTGCTGTGCCAAGTACTTCATCTGAGCCTCCTGGCGCATGTAGTATTAGACGCATAGGATTTTTGGTCCTGAAATTCCATGCTTCTACAAGACCCCTTTCAAAGTTTTCAAAACTTTTTGTCAAGTTTTGGAATACTTTGAATAAGAAGCATGGTGGCGTCTTCTACGGGGCGCATGACTGTTTGGGCGCATGATTATTCCGCGCATCAGTGATGTGGCGCATGCTCCTCTCAGTAAATGCAAATGATAACGCTTCGATAACCACGAAGATTAATGATGATCTTTTTGGATTTATTTGCAGTTATCTCGTCACAGAACCTGTGGCGACGGCTGAGGTCATACTTTATCGGTTCACGCGTACGACCGTGCCTATAAATCGGCGTGAGATGGAGAGAGATTTCTTCATCTCTTTGCCTTCTCCTTTTTTTAGAGTTCTTCTTTTGAAAAAACCCTAACTTTCTTCTTGCAAGAAATGGCTCCCAAGACTCCTCGCGGCGGTGCTGGCAAGGAAAAGGAGCCTGTGGAGTTCGTCGATGAGGACGCTCCTGTCACTATTGTGACTCCGGCCGACGTTCGACCTGCGGTGACGGGTGGGTGTTATCTTTTCAACAGTGATAGATGCCAACGGGAGTTTTGCGACGGCAAAAACCTTGGCACTCCCTCACATCGGTCTGATACGTTCCCACCAAGGCCATGATCATATGGCCGAGATTCTGGAGGCTTCGGTGGCCGAGCTGAATCACCTGCTTTTCGAGTTTCAGTGTATCCAGCGAAATGATCTCTCCGCCCTGATAAACGCGGAAAAGGAGAAGTTGATCGCTGAGACTGAGTCCTCTTATCAGGCCACCATGGGTGTCTGGGAACGCGAGGTGGCTGAAACTGAGGCCGCGATGGAGCGGTTATCTCAGTCCATGCAGGAGAATGTGGAGTTGCGAGCTGTATTGGACGCTAGTATAGCGAAGGTTGATGCCAAGATTCGCTACCTTGAAGACCAGCGGGCCTGACTTTTATTAGATGCTGAACGAGTCCAGGCTGAACATTTAGCATCTAAGGAGGAGGTGGCAGCTTTCACCCGTCGGGCTCTTACCCTGGCCCAGCAACGGCAATAGTTAGACGAGAAGCATGAGGATGACACTTCTCCTGAGGCCATAGAAAGGATGCGTCAAGAAGCCGAACGCCGGGTCCTGGCGACCGTAGAGACTCGGGCGGCAGACTTGAAGCGTCGGATTGAAGAGCTTTCGGCCAACCCCGGGGATGTTTAGGAATTTTAATCTCTTCTTTTTGTGTAATTTGTAACTCTCGCTGGGGGTGTAATCCTTTATTTTTGAATAAATAATACAAAGTTTTTTTGTGGTGTGTTCATTTTTGCTTTCATGAACTTGATGATTTGTATGGACCTATTATCTCTTACGCACCTTGGTTTTTAGGTACAGATAATAAGTTCGAGAGAACCGACATGTTTGCTCAGAGGTGATGTGGACGTGGCAAATATGGGATTCAAATGATGGAATCTTTCTACTCAAAGGTGTTATGGATGTGGTAGGAATGACTCTGAGGGATACGCGAAACTACTCAGAGGTAATATGGACGTGGAAGTTCTGCGATCAATGTACGGCAATGCAGGGGTTGTCTGTACAGGATGTTTACTCAGAGGTAATGTGGACATGGTAAACATGATGGGTAGCATAGTCTTACAGAGTGTAAGATTCCACTTTATAGGGTATATGGGAACAACTCAGAGGTAATGTGGACGTGGTTGTCCTTCTACTGGAGAATGCCACGGAACAGCTGGGTTCCGGAAGCGTAAGATTTTGTGGAAGGGAATTATATATGAGCCCTGATGATTGGGCCCACAGACTACCTTGTTGGGTGGAGAGAGAAGTACATGTCTGAAAGATGTCAAGAGTAGTACTTCTTTAGGAACTTGCCGTTGATGGGCATCATGAACAAGTCTCCATTGGGTTTGGCGAGGCGGTAAGCACCGTTCGAGTATACCGTCTCTATGATGAAAGGTCCATTCCACTTGGGTTCAAACTTTCCTGGTGTCTTGTGGGTCAACACCATCGGCCTCCTGACTGCCAGAACCAGGTCACCTACTTGGAAAGTCCTCTGCTTGACCTTCTTGTTGAAAGCCTGTGATATACAGGCTTGATAGAGTTCGATATGCTGTTGAGCTAGGAGACATTTTTTGTCAAGTGCCTCCAATTCTTGCAGACGGCGACGTTGATTATCTTCCTCTGTTAGTTGATTTATGATCGCTACACGGAGCGAGGGTATCTGGATCTCGAGAGGCAGTACCGCTTCGCTCCCGTAGACCAGGGAGAATGGTGTGTTGTCCGTCGGGGTCCGTACCGTTGTGCAGTAGGCCCAAAGGCATTCGCTGAGCTTTTCGTCCTAGTCGTATTTGTTGGATGACACGACCTTTTTGAGTAGCTTGACGATAGTCTTGTTGAATGCCTCGGCCAATCCTTTTGCTGTCGGATTATAGGCGGTTGATGCCACGTTTTAAATGCGATTCTTGTCACAGAATCTGTTGAAAACATGGCTGATGAACTGAGGACCGTTATCGTGGATAATCCTCTGAGGTACCCCGAAACGGTAGATGACATGGTGCTTGATGAAGTTGACCAACCTGGAGCTCTTTACTTTCGCCAGTGGAACTGCTTTTGCCCATTTGGAGAAGTAGTCGGTGATGGCTAGGATGAAGCGGTGTCCCCTTGATGAAGGAGGGGTGATCGGTCCTACAATGTCCATGCCCCAGGCTTCGAAGGGCCAGGAGGCGACCGTAGGATGTAGTGGTTCTGATGGTGTGTGAATGAAGTCAGCATGAAGCTGGCATGCATGGCACTTTTTAGCATAGTCGACAGCATCGGCTGCCATGGTTGGCCAGTAGTAGCCCATGCGTCGCTGTCGATACTGCAACTTAGGGCCAGGTTGATGGGCCCCGCAGGTTCCGTCGTGAGCTTCTCGAAAGGCTTCGGCCGCTTCTTCGTTGGATAAACATCGAAGGAGAAGTCCATCGTATGAGCGTTGATACAGTATTTTAGTAGCTGTATCGTAATAGAATCGAAGGGAACGCCTCTTGACTGAGACGGCTTCTTTCGGGTCCTCTGGAAGAATTTCTTAGACAGCGAAGTCGATGAACGGGAACCTCCAGTCTCGGACATTAACACCAGAACTTGTTGACATGGTATGGGCCATTTATGAGCATAGGTTGTTTTTAGGACATACCAAGTCTCGACCAACTACCGTGACGTAGTGCTGAGTCCCGAAGGGTACTGCCAATGAGGCTGCGAGGCCAGCCAGAGTGTCAGCATTCAGGTTTTGTAACCGAGGTACGTGTTCTATGAAGAAATTGGTGAAGGTTGAAATTATATTCAATGCAACTTCATGGTAAGGAATCAGATCTTCATGGCAAACTTCGTATTGCCCTCTGATCTGGTTAACGACGAGTTTTGATTCGCCGTAGGCTTCCAGATGATTCATCCCCAGCTGTTACGCCATCTGGAGTCCCATGATGAGAGCGTTGTACTCGGCAACATTGTTGGAGCACGGCTTCGAAAGGGAGTAGGCACGCTGGATGACCAGCTGATCGGGGGAGACTAAGACTACACCCACTCCTGCGATAATTTGGCCTTTGGGGCCTGTTCTTGAAGCGCCATCGAAAAATATTCGCCAGACGGAGCTTTCTTCGGTGACGTTTGATTCTTGGACCTCATCCGGGATGTCTTCATAGAGTCTTGAGGACTCTGGGATGGGGTGTGCAGCTAAAAAGTCGGCCAAAGCCTGACCCTTGACGACTTTTTGTGGAACAAACACCATGTTGTATGGCGTTAACAGGATTGCCCACGTAGCTAGCCGGGAGTTTAATGACCCTGGCTTTGTCATGAGAACTCTGAGTGGATTGACTCGGAAGATGACATGAATGGTCTGGCCCGAGACATAATGGCGAGTCTTCTGGATGGCAAATACCAAAGCCAAACACTTTTTTTCAACGGGGTTGTACCGGTGTTCGGCCCCGATCAGTGTTCTACTGAGGTAGTAGATAGCTTGCTCATAGCCTGCATCGCTGTTCTGAGCCAGCAGAGCGCCGAGGGAATGATCCATGGCACGAACGTAGAGGATGAATGGTTTGCCGGCGACGGGTGCCACCAAGACTGGCGGGCTCGTCAAGTAAGCTTTGATATCGTCGAAGCTTGCTGGCATTCTTCAGTCCAGACGTAAGAGACTCCCTTCTTATTGAGCTGGGTGAAGGGTTGACATTTTCCGGAAAGGTTTGCTATAAACCTCCGGATGTATGCCAGACGCCCCTGCAGGCCTCGAAGTTCTCGGAGGTTCTTCGGAGGGTCCATGTCAAGGATGGCTTTGGTCTTCTTGGGATCGACATGAATGCCTTTCACCGTGATAATGAAGCCCAAGAACTTCCCGTTAGAAACCCCAAGGAAGGATTTAGCGGGGTTCATCTTGAGTTGATGCGCTCGTATGAGATCGAAGACTGTCTTCAGGTCTTGTAGGTGATCTCCTTTGAGACGGCTCTTGACTGCGATGTCATCAACATTGCATTCGACTGTCTTACGAAGAAGCTGACGGAAGATGGTGCTTATAGCTCGTTGGTATGTCGTACCAGCATTCTTCAAGCCGAAGGGCATTACTGTGTAGCAGAAAACCCCTTTCGGAGTCCTGAATGACGTGTGTTTTGCGTCATCGGGGAACATCTTGATCTGGTTGTAGCCCGAATACCCATCCATGAAAGACATGCTTTCGAAGCCACATGTATTGTCGATCATCACGTCAGTGATTGGAAGCGGGAATTCGTCCTTCGGACAAGCAGTGTTGAGATCCCTGAAGTCGATACATACTCGTATCTTCCCATTCTTCTTGGTGACAGGGACGACGTTGGCCACCCAATCCGGGTGTTGTTCTTCCCGAATAAATCTGCTGGTCAGGAGTTTGTCTACTTCCTGATCGATAGCGTTCATGATGTCAGGACGAAAATGTCGCTGTTGTTGCTTTATAGGCTTGGCATCAGGTAAGATGTTAAGCCTATGCATCACGATCTGGGGGTCAAGTCCCGGCATATCTTCGTAGCTCCAGGCGAAGACATCGATATATTCTTTAGCCAGCTGGATTAAAGATTCCCGGTCTTCTTCTTTTAGACTTTTGCTGATGAAGATGGGTTTGGAAGAAGATCCATCCCCAAGGTCGATCTGCTCGACTTCGTCTTCGGTAGGGGGTTCGCGTAATTCAAAACGAGACTCCTACTGATCTCCTAGACGTTGAGCCCAGGGTTCTTCCTCGAAGAATTTTGGCGTTTGGTCTTCGCCTTCATCTTCTTGAGATTGTGCAGATGTCATGTTGGCTGATAGCACTTTCTTGAAGACTGAGCCGATACTGGTATCAGAATCCCAAGTTGATGCTTCGGATGAATAAGAATGTTCTACTTCTTCTGCCTCTGAACTCTCTGGAGTTAACGGCGGCGTGACATAGCCCACCCCCCATCGAGTTCGATGATAGTAGTCCTGCGGCTTTCCTTTAGGTGTTGGAAGCCGGAGAGGAAGACGTCGACCCTTGCCGTAGTTCAGGCCTTTGTTGCTTTTTAAGTCGTAACCCATCTTTTGGATGAGGTGCTTTGCCTTGTCCGTGTACCGATAGACTTGTATTGTGCCGGTATCTGGTTCTTGCTCGAGTGGCGGGAGGTCTTGATGACGCTCAACTTTGTCGAAGATGATGAATTCTTCGTCTCGATTCCGCGGTGGGACTACAAAATAGACCCCTTAGGACGGGACTACTCGATTTACATGATGGGCGATCGTTATTTGTGTTTGCAACGACCGTAGAGCGTTATCTAATGTATACATGGCATTCCAGTGTGGAAGACTAGAATAATTAAAAGACACTCTATTATTGATAAAATACAAGATTTTGTCCCGCGGGATTACATTGTCCAGAGAGGGTGCATCTACATCAGCAGAGATATATTCCCCTAACTCTTCATCTGTGAGTGCTGGGGTTGGATCGGAAGAGTCCACCACAGCTTTGATCTTGGGGTCCGAGAGGGCTATGTGGGCCTTCTTCAGCAGCTTAGATGTGACAGATGATCGTGGCGGCTTGCCTTTAAGACGCACCTTCAGAGGTGCCTCAACTGCGCCTTCGGTGACTGGTGCCTTCCCTTGTGGTTTTGCCACAAGGGGAGCCGATGTTTGAGGTGGCTTTCTCTTGAGCCGTATCTTCAAGGGAGCTTCAGTAGGTGTTCTACCTAGAGCAGTTGGTGCTTTTCCAGGTAGCTTGATGCTCATGGGAGGCAACGTCTGAGGCGGCTTCCCTTTGAGTCGAATTTTTAAAGGAGCGTCGGGAATCATCTCTGGCTCCATGTCGGGCTCTGCTGCCATTTCTGCTTCATCGTCAGCATCATTGGATTCCTCCTCGTCAGGTGACTTGTACAAGATGGAATCAGTGAAGTAGGCTTCAACCCCTTGAAAGGGTCAATGTTCGCGAACTCCGTCCGGATGATGTCATTGGTGGACACGTATTTCATACATTGGTGGAGTGTGGATGGTACCACCATGTACTCATGCAGCCATGGACGACCCAGTAGGAGGTTGTAGTTGACATCGGCGTCCACGACATAGCAAGTCACCTCGGTTCTGAGGTTACCGATATGACACTTTAGCCGTATTTTGCCCAGCGGCTCGCTTTTGCTAGCATTGAAGCCACTGATTGTTGTGTTGGAAGGCGCCAGTCGGTACATTGGGATCCCCAGTGTTGAGAGCAGCGTCTTCGGAATGATGCTGAGGAACGACCCCGGATCGATCTGAATCCGCTTTACCTTGACGGAACCGATATACCCTGTATAATACAGAGGCCTATTGTGTCGGTTGTGCTTGAGCAACATGTCTTATTGGGCGAAGGTTATGTTGGGGATAACTTTATCCGCACAATGACAGTGCGCACATGTAGTCGGGGTATCCTCAGGCTGCTTGATCTGACTGATGAAGGACTCAGCATCCTTCAGGGCTTCACAGAGAGCTTCACGAGTGTCCTTGGAAAGTCGAAGAAGCTCAAACAGAGATAGGCGGGCAGGAGTACTGGCCAATTGTGCTAGTATGTCGAAGTTGTGGGGCTTGGCTAGCCCTGAAGCATTCTCCTTTCGCAGAGGCTTGTCGAAACGGGCCTCTACATGCTTCTGCTTATTGGCTGCTGGAGGCTTGGGTGGGCTCTCTTCCTGGGTAGCAGGGACGGTACAAGGTGGCACCACTTCGACGGCAGCTTCGTCAGGTTGGGCATTCTGATATGAACGCGTCTGTACAGGAAGTGCCTCTTCTGCAGAGGAAGAGACCATGCGACAAGACTTGATCTTTCTGCCCTTAGTTTTGGAGGCAGAGCGTACCTCCGGTTGAGTAACCTCGGAGACGAGATCAGGGTGAACCCATAAGACCTCTCCCCGAGATGTGGTGAGTGGGATGAGTCCACTCACGTTGTCACGAGTAGGTGGTAGATTGACCACCTGCATTGTTGCCTTAGGGATGAGGACGACGCCATCTTGTGTTGTGGTTGGCGGTAAGGTGCCAAATTGGAGTGACACCAGGTTGGCCGAGACCGTTTTCTTCTCGTAGTTGACGGAGATAACATCCGCATTGATCATGCGCTGGATGTAGTTTTTGAGGACGTAGCAGTCCTTAGTTGGATGTCCGATAAACCGATGGTAGTGACAGTACCTCGGATTGTCCACTTTCCCAGCCTCGTCGAGACGCTTCGGGTCCGACAATTTGATCTTGTCACCCTGCTTCAGTATCTCAAAGAGTTGCAAGGTGTCTTCATCGTTGAAGGAATAAACCTCCTTTGGCCTTGGTGCAAGTGGAGGCTTCTGAGTAGGTGCTGATACACCTTTGGAGGCATTGACAGTCAACGCCTCTTTCCCCTTCGTCTCTCGTCCGGGGTTGTTGGCTGCAGGCCGTTTCTCCTTGTCCTCAAAGGCAGGAAAACTAACTCGCAGAAGGCGAGCATTGGATGCCTTCTTTTCTGCTGCTTCGGCTTCTATGATCAAGGAACTCCAGTCGAGAGGAGTAGAGTTGAGCCAGAGTTTGACTGCGGATAGCATGTTCATGCTGCAGGAGGAGAGGAGTGCATGTTCTGGCATGCTCGGGGGCAGTCTGAAGCAGGCCTGTCGGAAGCGTTCGATGAATACTCGAACTATTTTTTCTCCTTCTGGCGTATCTCTATGAGGGACGCCATTGTCATGTCCTTTCCACCGTCGTAGAAACGGTCGAGAAAGTGACGCGTCAGATCGTCAAAGGAAGATATGGAGTTATCTGGGAGACTGCAATACCAGTCGTACGCCACTCCTTTCAGTGCCCCGACAAATATGCTGGTGAGTAGTGCGTCCTCCTTCGGGAGATGTCCCGTTTGAGACTGGAAGTACATCAGATAGCGACGCGGAGAGTCCTTCCCGTCGTATGGCGTCAATGTTTGTGGTTTATACTTAGGAGGATAAACCACTTTGTTCCATTCGAGGGGATAAGGTTGGGGGATGCCCATCTTTTGGCGCTCTTCTTGTCTATTCTTGGACTCAAAGCGCTCGCGCAAGTTCCTGATCATCTCGACCATGTCTTCTGTGGAGCTAGGATTCGGGAAAGGTGGTACCGCCTGGAGTTGAGCATTTGAGGGCTCCGACGTCCGTGGTGCCTCGCGACGATCTGTATCCAAGGATACCCGTTGAAGGGGTACGCTTGATTCTCCATTGGCCCTGGGGTCAGGACCAGTAGACGGTGCCCTGGCCAAAGCTGACCGTACCTCAAACACTGCTTGAGTCAGTGTTTGCATGGAGGCAGAGAGGATTTTGAGTCCTCCCTTCAAGGTATCCATGTGCTGGACGAGGTCTGCTGGTGGTGCATCAATCTCGGTATCACCCCCAGTCATGTACACTGTCATGACACGGCTGGAGTCGAATGGATCAGTTGAGGCTTCGCTCTCGGCCTCGCTCTCTAGAAGAGAAACTTCCCCTGGAGCCTCGTCTTGGCTACCCCCAGCTACATTCTGGAGGACATCCTCGTCTTCAGGAGCATCGGCCAGGGCCTGACTACCCCCAGTTCTGTCTTGGAGGACTTCTTCGTCTTCGAGACGCAGGTCCACAGGGGCCAGACTACCCCCAGCTACGTCCGGGAGACTAACTTCGTCTCCAGGATGAAGATCCACCCCAGCTATGCACTGGAGGACATCTTCGTCTTCAGAAGGAGGATCAACAAGGGCTTGACTAGCCCCAGCTTCCTCCAGGATCTTCTTTCTCCCCTGAGTACCTTCAAACACTCCAGAGGATGGGACAGTTGTCTTGGTTTTCCTCGGCTGGCTTTTGGACGAGGACGAGGAATTGTTAGTCGCCTTTCGGATTGATGAGGAGTTAGAGATTACGTTGTATGAAGCAACCTTTAGTTCTGGCTCCTCTTTTACTGACACCTTCTTCCCGAGGTGACGTCGGAGAGGTGTTGACGATTGCAGCCGCTAGAACACCGACTGCCTTGGTGGCGGGACTGCTATTTTGCAACAACAGTTGATGGTGACTACAGCACATGTGTGCCCTGTGAGGGGCGCATTGTGCTTGTCAGACGACTCTCCTGACCGGCGTTTGTGAGTGATCACGTTACGCAGATCGTTGGAGGGGAGTGCCACCTTCGTACCCCCATCAGACGCATGACAAGGCCAAGCATCGGGGTGGTCAAGTGAATGCTGCGTCCCCTGATCCAATACTAAACAGGCGCTCAGATCGGTAGTGGGGGAACAACATTTACAGTGACTTGAACGAACCTCAGACGCACAACCAGTAGAGGTACGGGAGTTCAAGACCACAGAGTTTGCCTTGTTCGACTTAGTTGCGAACGCAACAGATGCGCCCAATTGAGACAAGGACTTTGAAGGTCGACTCATTTCTGGCGCAGAAGCACCCGAGTCGACCTTATACAGCTTGCCATCAACAGCGTGCATGATTGTGAGCGCATGCTTCTAATTTGCTGTCGGTATAGCACGTTTGAGGCGCATGGCCCGTGCTATCTTGAACTTCTTCGTACCAGCCCGCTGGGGTGCATAGTACTCAGAGTCCAAATTTTTCGTGCCACTACAGCGAGTGAGTCTGTCAAAGACAGAGACCTTCTGTAGCGCACCAGAGGTGATGTGCGGGGCATTAGCTTCATCCCTGCTCCGTCGACGCATCTTCCTCGCCTGAGAGGGAGATGGCTGGGGAATGTGGTCAGCCGTACGTTTTTTCGAGAGATGCACTGCACTGGTGGGCGCATTTTGGTTGCTGAGGACGTCAGTAGAAAGGGAAGGCTGCATTGGCGCATCCCCTTCGGTGGTGGTGCCAGAGGCGTCGACCTTGCGCACCCAGACTTGGCGAGTCTTCTTCGGCTTCAACAACCGCTTCAAAGGATTCGCACTGCCTTCAGAGATGAACTCCTCATATGCCTGTTGATTGAGGCGTACGACCAGCGTCTTGTGGGAGGATCCCACCTTCACGTCGTCGGATTGTGACACAGCTTTCTCGGTGGAGGAGAAAGAGGTCCCCAGCAGAGTCGCCAGCTTGTTTGCCATTAAATTTTTTTGATTAAATTTCAATTACAAACAGAACAGTATTACAATGTAGGACATAGACGTAGTCCTAGTAGTACACTTTTGTTTATCTGGGTCCCTTGTGCCGATAGAGCGAGTGGTAATGCGTTGACTCCGTTGACGATCTGACGACGGTTCTCGATTCTCTGAAGGTCTGAGTTGCTCTGGGTGCTTGAGCTTGCGGAGAGGAAGAAGACGTTGAGTGTCTGTATCTGCCTCTCTGTATATATGTCTCAGTGGTTGCGTGATGTGTGTAGGAAGGAAGTGATCCCTCTATTTATAGCTTTGTAGGCTGACTGCTCATGCGCGTATATGTAGGATGCGCCTGTACGCGGGGACGCCACATGGTGGTTGCTGATGGAGGCGCATGGGCGATGCGCTCTGATTGAGGAGTTGAACCCTTCCTGTTGCCTTTGTAGGCTGCGGCCGAGCTGACACGTAGCAATGGAGAGGATCTTTCAGTTGTTGAGATCTTGGATGATTAGCACCCCTTTATAGGCTGAATCAAGTCAAAGGATGCGTGTCGTAGGTCCATGGCTCGAAGATCTCGAATTTGGTGGGGAGTGATCTGATAGGATGCGCCTGGAATTGGGCACATGAGGAGACTTTTGCTCATAACCTTTGGGAGACACGAACCAGTCGGGGCACATGGCTTTTCAGGCGCATGCGGGGCTTCAGTAGTGACTTTACTTTTGTCTTTAGGGATCAGAGAAAAGTCTGAGGCGTACGGCTTTTGAGGCGCATGCAGAGATTTAGGCGCATGGCTGCGGAAGCGCATGCGAGATGGTTGGGCGGCCACATGGCTTGTAACCGCCGGAGGGAAGCAATGATGATGCTGACGTCGGCGACGCTTCGTCTTCTAAAAAAACTGTCAATCATTCAGTCCTCGGGAGACGTGCTGCCAACTCTGTCAAACTTCAGCATTTAATGTTCTTTGACAGGTGATGGGCTGTTGAGTGGGCGCATCGATCGGCGTTCCACTGGGCGCATGGGGACGCATGGGGGCGCATCCTTATGAGGCGCTTGGTGTTGATGGGCGCATCAGCATGATGTGCGGTTTGGCCGGCACATCCGTTTGCATGATACGTCTTTATGGGCCCGACTGTTACGTTCTTCGAGTGCTTTAAATAGCCGTTTTTGACTTAGCTGAATTCGAAGTGTCAGGTTCATCACCATTAATGCAAATTCGTTGCACGGGATTCGGAGAGCCAGCCACTTGGCGCATGGTTTTGATTTGCCCGGCCTATAAATAGTGGCATGGAGAGGGTTTCCTTCTCGTTCTTTCACGTCCTCCCGAAATGAACTTGTTTGCCCGAGCACATTCTGTTGATGAGATGCTCTCGAGGGTGAAGATGCGACGCATTGTCTTCTTTGGTGCACTTGAAGGTGACTGTTACATCCAAAAGTCAGAGTCGAGGGCTTCTGAGGCAGGCGGAAGGTGCCTGTTGCATCCAAAGATCGGAATGCTCGAGCCTCATCTCCGTTATGTCGGAAGAGCCGCAGATCAGAATTGCGGTGACCCGATCATCTTCCTTGGGCTTTGGGAGAGCTCCTCCTCCTGCTAGAGTGGGTGTTGCCCATTCTGGTTGGGTTGAAAGCTGCTCCTTTAGCCGCAGGTTGATTTGCGGTGCTCTTCTCTTCCTTGGTTTGGAGAGCTCTTCCTCCAGCTAGAGGGTTGATTGCCACCCTCGTTCTTCTCAATAAATGCTTCATTAGTCGAAGTATTTGATGGCGCATATGCTGACATTTCATGATGCGCCTGACTGGGACACTGAAGGGCGGTACATAACTGAGCTGCTGAAGGGATGCACATAACTGAGGATGCACATAACTGAGCTGCTGAAGGGTGAGCCGCTGAAGGGATACACATAACTGAGCTGCTGAAGGGATGCGCCTGGCCGAGAGCGCATGGCGAGATGCGCCTATTTGAGAGCGCATGGTGGTTGCTGCGCCTGGCTGAGAGCGTATGGCGAGATGCACCTGTTTGAGAGTTCATGGTGGTTGTTGCGCCTGGCTGTAGACTTAGGGTCTTTTCTTTTTGTAGAAGTTCTCCTTTTTATGGCCTTTTTTAGACGTGTAATAGACTTTTATATGAAATAAAAATCTTCTTTTATTGTCTACGCTTTTGTTGTTTGCTGTGCCAAGTACTTCATCTGAGCCTCCTGGCACATGTAGTGTTAGGCGCATAGGATATCTGGTCCTGAAATTCCATACTTCTACAGCACATAGTAAGAACTGAGGAATCCCTTATTGCATAATTCCAAGGTAACTTGGAACTCACAATAGCAAACCGTAGGAGTTGAATGGCCGTTTAAATTGATTTGTTTGTGTACTGTACCTACTCTGTTGACTAACTGAGACGATCGGAATGTCAGGACATGACGGGCCAACTTCTGTCCTTGTTTGGTTGGAAAGTTGGTTCGAAGTGTCGTGATGTTATATGAATCCCAGTAGCTAGCAGAGATCTATTTATTATATCTTTCTTATTACTGGTTCTAATTCCTCATATCGTGCTTCCTTTCGGTACTTGCTATTACAGGTTTAACCTCTCTGGTTTTGCATGGCCAGATTTAGAGCCGGTTCCCAAGGACTCAGCTTACTTCCACCTCCAAGATGGTCAATACTAGAAGAATGATCGCAGGAGGACTCGAATGGGTCCCTTACTTCTCCGCTCGTTTTGTTACTTACTTTATACTTCGCCGTTTGGCACCGACATGTTAGTCAGATTTTCTTGTACTTACATTTACATAATTATAACTAAGTCAGGCTGCAGCTGATAAACAATTGTGTATACTTTGCTACATCATCTGGCTATGTTTTGTAAAGCCAGATATCAAAAACATTTTGACTGAACATTTTGGATGTCTTACTGCTTTATCTTACATGTTCTCTATTACTATTTCTTGTTTGAATGATTGAGACAATAGATGTGAAGTGACCATAGCGAGACTTTCATGTAGTATGCACTCCCTCGTCTTTTAGATAACATTGATCGTATTATACGGTATTCATCTACCCGTAATACGTAGCTAGCTGAGTCATTCCTCCGCTCTCCAGTATTCTGGTTCTGGGGCGTGACAAGTTTTAGTGGTGGCCCATGCAGGTCTATTTTAGACTTGTGGGGAATTTTAATTTATAGGATTTCTCAATCACACATGTTTCCCCTTGATCTCATGATTCGTTGATTCTCAACCCTAGCTTGACATTCCAGTATCCTTAGACTTCCTTGATCCTTCATGTCCGGTCGTTTGATTGTTCTCTTGTCCCTTTCCTTAGGGGCACCTCGTCCGCATCTGTCAGAACTGGACAGCAACAACAAGGGCAGCATGGACAACATGACCAGGTTGGTCAGCTACAAGGGCCAGAACTACTTCAAGAGACTATCCAAGAAGAAGTGATAGTGGAACCAGCAGCTGGACCACAGTATCCGGAGGTTCCAACGTCACCAATAGTTCCACCTACCCCTATGGAAGTGGACACACCGACCCTTTTGGAGATCATGAGAGGGATGATGGCTACTCAGCAACATCATATGTTAGTCCAGCAGTGCATGCACGCTCAGTTACAAGAGCATAATGTATTACTTAACCAAGGGTTGCAGACGGCTTTAGAAAGAGGGGCGAGGACATATTAAGGAGCATCAACCAGATTTTGCAAGTACAACCCCCGCCGTATTGAGGGCACGAAAGATGCCATCTCAGCAGATGCATGGCTTAAAGATATTGAGGCTATTCTGACGGCGGCCAAGGTACTGGCAGAAGAACGTGTGGATCAAGTGAAGTTGTTACTTCAGGATCTAGCACGTGATTGGTGGAAATCGGAGGAAGTAGGCTTCAGGCGTCCTGTTGCTTGGGATGATTTTACTGCAAGATTCAAGACAAAGTACTATGGAGTTATGGCACAGTTTGAGCTACAACAGAAGTTTATCAACCTCAAGCAGGCCGGCAAGACGTTAGATGCTTATGCAGCGGAGTTCTGCAGACTGAGTAGGTTCACCCCAGAGATGGTAGCAACGGATAGCCAGAGGGCCATGAGGTTCCAGCAAGGGTATTATCGTGAGCTCTTGCAATTGATAGAGGGGCACAATTATCAGACTTTCGATGAGGTGTTAACGGCAACCCGAAGGCATGAGATCACCATTCAGAGGATTACAGCATGGACTGGTGTCACGACCCGCACCCTAGAGTAAGGGCACGAGACGTAGGTACGTCCAGCCTATGTCGCAATGTCGGCGGTAGAACGCTGTCCTAGGTCACAACATCTAACAGTTGAGGGTAAAGACAGTTATACTCCCCGAATGGGGGTGACATAACAGAATATAACTCAATCACATCTAAGGTAGAACATGAAAGGAAGATAGATAGATAATAAAAGATGCAAGATCCAAATCCACAGAAAATAAAGTAGAGATAGAGAGAGCTAAGTGTCTATAATAAACTCCACAACATCCAGACATATTACAGATCCCAAATGTATATACAACTCAACTCCCAAAACTATGAAATAAGATAAACTAACTATGGAGCAACTGTCTCTACTGCTAAGGGATCCGATTGGAAGTCCGGATCGCAAGTGTCCTCTAAGGCTGTCCCATAGTAAGTGTCTAAGCAGGCCTCCTCCTCGTCCTCTGTAAAATTTTTAAAAGGTCCAATCAGGACGGGAACGAGCACATATCTCTCAACAGTTCATAGCAGGTTAGGAGTATAAATCATGCAATAGAGTAAAATACAGGAAGTGCTGAATGGAAGTACGAGTAAACAGGAGATATTTTGTAACTGAAAGTAAATACATGATAGTAGAGACTGTAAGTGGCTACGTGATTTAGAGTACAATATGGTTATGTAAACGGCTTAAGGGCACATGAATACAACTAAGGAGGCACATGAATATAGCTACTGGGGATAGTGTTCACATAACCAATTTTACTCACTCCGCCCCAATCAATATACAAGGATCCATTCAAGTTATGTTATAAGCACATGAATACAGCTAAAGATACGTGAACTCATGTAATGAGTAGTACATGAGGTACGTGATAAAGCACATGAAAGCACATGAGAACATGTAATAACATGAACTAGTACGAGTACAAGGAGTACCTGATACACATGATAAAGTACATGAACATGAAATACCCGATGCACCCGTAGAGGGATAACATCTCAGGAAAGGATCCATATAATACTAATCCGTGAAGATACATGTCAGCATCATGTAGAGTAATCTAGAGCAAGAATATAGTCCAGACAGGTATGAAAAGATCAGAGAATGTACTCGCCTACTAACTGAATGTCCGAGATGAAAGTACTGTCCGAAGAGTGGTGTCTGGCTCCTATTTAGAACAGTACAAGTCACAACAAGTCCAGAATAGTAATGAAATGCACTACAATGTATTCTACATGAATCTAGGTCAATCTAGACCAAAGTCAACTCTTGGTCAACTCTGGTCAACCCTAGAAGTCAAACTAGGTCAACCAAGTCAAACCTAAGTCAAACTAGTCTAACTAGTCTATTCTAGGTCTAACAAGCCATTCTACGTTCTAACAAGACTAATCTAGGCTTACTAGGCAATATCATGCCCTAACAATCAACCCATAACATATATCTACATGTCATATATATCAAACCTATATTACACACATTAATATATCATGCAATCTAATATAGGATTATACCTAACATGTAGGCTACCTATATTCATATTACCCTACATTTTATATATCCAATATATTATAATCTAATATAGGATACACACATTAACATATAAATACACATATCAACCATACATTATATCATATATATACATTAGCACACACACATATATACATATGTAAAGAGAGAGGGGGACACATGATATCAAGTTTGTGGGTGGGTGAGAGGGTGAGGATGTAGTGTCTCATGAGAGTGTGATATCTGAAATAGGAAAACAGTTCACAGGTTAATGAAACTTGTGTGTGTGTGAGTGTCAAGAGAGGCAATATGAAAACAAGAATCAATTACAATGGTGTGAACCTGTGTACAGTGTTAATGCAAAACAGTATAGGCTAATAGGTAAAATCAGTGAGCAATGTGCATTGTTCAAACCTAGAACAGTGAGTGAAGGCTTGCCTGTGTGCAATGAACTGTGAGCTAACAAAACAATGTGGCATGGGAAAACAGGGAAATGAAATCAGTTAAAGGAAATCAGGGATTCAATCCTCAGGTGTAAAGAGAGAGCATGACAGTTAAACAAGTGAGGTCAACATTCATTACAGTATAATAAAAAAGAACTAAATCTCAGTTAAATAAGAATGGAATCAAAATCAGTTTTAGGAATGATACAGTGAAAAGAAATATAAATCAATTCCAGTTTAACAGTTTCAGTTTACAGTAAACAACCCATACATTATAAACCCCATTCACTAATATAAAGCCTATTTAGCTTTACAACGAATCAATCATACATTTCAGTTTTAATAGCATTCCGAAATGAAGGAAATCAATGAATCAAAATCAGTTTTAGGACTAAAACAGTTGAGAAAGGATAGTTCAGTTAAGGGAATTAGTGAGATAATAAAACCTTCATTCCAATCTCAGGTTGGGAACTATTCAGTGTAACAGTGGCATGTTCAGAGGACAGTTCAGGAAAACAGTGCACCACACTAGGGAAAATCTGGAAACTAACTCAGGATATCAATTTCCAGTTCATAGTCTCAGGTTCAATAACAGTTAATAACAGTTTTGAAAATCAACCCAATACTAATATCCCATTACACAATTCCAAAAGCCTATATTTGAATTTAAAAACTTAGCTAACATGAATTGCAACATGTGGAGATCAAAATCAGTGAAGAACATAACTTTAAACAGGGAATTAAGGTTAGAAAAAATATCTGGAAAACCAGTATCAGAGAGTATCAGCCATTACATTTCAAAGCCCCATTCGTATCCAATATTCACCATTAAAACCTAAATTAATATATAACCTAATATAACATAGATTAAACAACATATTTAGGATCTAACTAACAATTAAAAACACAATTAGAAACATTAAAATCGAATTAAAACAGGAAAAAAATTTCAGCACTGTGCACGCACACAGTGCACACTCGTGCACATGTGATTCCGTGTCCGATACGACACAAGGACTCGTGAAACTCGAGAAACCTCGTGTCAGTCATGGACACGACACGTGTTTCAATTTATACGTGTCGGGGTGGCGTGTGCACAGAGAAAATAGCCCCGAGTAGCAGTGCATGTTTCCTGCCTGCGCGCGTGCGCGACCGCGTGTCCGTACGACTCGACACGACGTAAAATCATGCTCAGAGCAGAAAAAATGCATAAGCAAGGTCAAAACCCTAATTCCCATTCAAACACAACTCTAAAATTCAACCGAAATGCCCTTTGAGGCATTTCATCGAACACATTCTTATACACGCTGATACGTGTCCGATACGGACACGTATTGGGCTCAAAATCTAGGGTTAGCTTATCCTACTGTTAGGTTAGGGCTAGGGCATCCTAGAAATGCAAATAAACAGTAGTTTTATTGAGTAAAATAGATTATACCTATTGATGTGCAAAGCTCACAAAAACCCCAAATGGAATGGTTCTCCAAGCTTCAAAAAATCCCACAAATTGTCCCTACTCTGAAATATTCTTACACAAACAGAAAGAACAGAAGAATTAGGTCCTATTGCAATTGATTTGGAGGAAAATGGAGTTGAAATGGATTTTCTATGGATTAGGGAAGATGGAGACTCACCTCTTTCTAAACTTGCACAAATCCCAATGGAGGCTAGCCCTAATTTCTAGGAGGAATTTTATAGATGAGAGGGGACCTAGTGGCCGGCCATAGGCTGATTAGGGTTAGGGTTTGGCTACATGGTTGGGCCTATAGGCCTTAAGTCACAATAATGACTTGTGATTTCACAAGCCATTCCTTAATCAAACTAATTCCTAATTTTCCCAAAATGATTCTAATGATTATGATAACACTAACTTAGGTCAAGCTAGGGTTACTTAACCTAACCAAGTAGTCATGACCTAGGTTAGCCTAAAGGACAGTCTCCTAAGTCAACATTAGTCAAAGTCAACTATAGGACCAAAATCAAATAACTAAAAATCACCAAAAATCACATTAATTCTAATAAATCTAAACATTACATAACAACTCCAAATTAATTCCAAAATTTCAAAAATGACCAAAATACCCTCAAGCTAGAAAATTGGTAGTGACAAATCTACCCCCTTAAAATAATTTTGTCCTCAAAATTTAAAGGCGAAACTAAACTGTTGAGAAGGATAGAAAAGTATACCTCAAGGTCTAAAAAGATATGGGTACCGCTCGCACATCTCATCCTCCAGCTCCCAGGTAGACTCTCCTGGAGAATGATGCCTCCATGCGATGCGTACCAAAGGTATCACCTGGTTCCTCAATACCTTCTCTCGGCGATCCAGAATCTCCACAAGCTGCTCTGGATAGCTGAGAGTAGGTCCAACCTCAATCTCCGAATGATCGAGCACATGGCTAGGGTTAGCCACGTACCGTCTCAACTGTGATACGTGGAATACGTTGTGAACTCCCACTAGTGCAGGTGGCAAGTCTAGCCTGTATGCCACGTCACCGACTCTCCCGCTGATAACGAAAGGGCCGATGAAGCGCGGGCTAAGCTTCCTACCTCCACCAAAACGTATCGTACCAGGAGTCGGAGATATCCGTAGAAAAATCATGTCTCCAACCTAATCACAAGCAAGGTCTCAAGTTACTAAAAATCAAACACGATCAATCAAACAAAACACAAAAATACAACCTACTTCTAATCCTATCTCTAAATCTGTACCTCAAACTCCAACGGCCTCCGGTGGCTATCGGCCCAGTGCTGATGTCTGTCCTGCGCCACGCGAAGTCTGTCCCTGATGAGCTTCACATTTTCGGCTGCGTCAACAACCATCTCTGGTCCCAGTAAAGCTCGCTCCCCAACATCATCCCAAGATAAGGGTGTACGACACCTACACCCGTACAGAGCCTCAAACGGTGACATCTCAATGCTGGCCTGATAACTGTTGTTGTAAGCAAACTCCACCAAATATAGATGATCCTCCCAGGAACCTCCAAAATCCAGGACGCACGTCCGCAGCATGTCCTCAAGGGTCTGAATAGTCCTCTCTGACTGTCCGTCCGTCTGGGGGTGGTATGCAGTACTAAACTTGAGCTGAGTGCCCAAACTAGTCTGCAGACTCCTCCAGAAATGAAAAGTAAAGCGACTATCCTGATCTGAGATAATGCTGACAGAAACTCCGTGAATCCTGACTATCTGCCTCATATACAACTCCGCAAGCCTCTCTGTAGACGTACCCACCTTGAGTGGCAAGACGTGGGCCGATTTGGTCAACCTGTCAACGATGACCCAAATCGCGTCTTTCCCTCCTGGTGTACGCAGCAACCCAGATACAAAATCTATGGTGATGTGTTCCCACTTCCACTCTGGAATGGGCAACGGCTGCAATAATCCTCAGGGCCTCTGCCTCTCTGCCTTGACCTGCCGACAGACCAAGCATCTAGCTACGAAGTGGGACACCTCTCGCTTCATCCCGTACCATCAGACATGCTCTCGCAAATCCCTGTACATCTTGTTGGCACCAGGATGTATAGAGTACTGCGATCTGTGAGCCTCCTGCATGATCTTCTCTCTGAGCTCCCCGCTAGGCACACATAACCTGTTACCGTGCCTCAGGGCACCATCCTCTGCAAGTAAAAACTCGCCATCCACCAATCCTGCACTGATCTGCTCTCGGATACACCGCAGAGCCACATCCGCGAACTGTGTCACCTTGATCCTGTCTATCAAGTCCGACTGTATCTGTAGGCCCCATAACTGCATCTGCACCACTGGCACAATCACCTCAATCCCAAGGCTCTCCAAGTCTGCAAGCAAGTGTCGAACCATAGTCAAACACATGGCTGTCGGATACCTACTCAAGGCATCGGCAACCACGTTGGCCTTTCCTGGGTGATACTGAAGTGACATGTCAAAGTCCTTCATCAACTCTAGCCATCTGTGCTGCCTCATATTGAGCTCTTTCTGTGTAAACACATACTTCAAGCTCTTGTGATCTGTGAAAATCTCTACCCTATCGCCATACAGATAGTGCTTCCACAACTTCAAAGCAAAAAATCACCGCTGCCAGCTCCAGGTCATGGGTAGGATAGTTCTTTTCATGGGGACGTAATTGTCTGGAAGCGTAGGCAATCACCTTCCCATGCTGCTGCAAGACACAACCCAGCCCCTTCCCTGAAGCATCACTATAAATAGTGAATCCATCTGATCCTGAAGGCAATGTCAAAATCGGAGCTGTCGTAAGCCGATTCTTCAACTCATCAAAAGCTGCCTGACACTCCTCTGACCAAACAAACTCAGTATCCTTCCGGGTCAACCGTGTCAACGACTCTGTAACCCGGAAGAAATCCTACATAAATCTCCTACAGTATCCTGCCAGCCCCAGGAAACTCCTGATCTCTGCCACTGAAGTCGGTGCTGTCCAAGCCTCAACTGCTACGATCTTCTTGGAGTCAACTGAGATTCCATCTCCAGTCACCACATGCCCCAAGAAGTCCACCCGGTCCAAGAAAAACTCACACTTGGAGAGTTTTCCATAAAGCTGCTCCCTCCTGAGAGTCTCTAGCACTATCCGCAGATGCTCCTCGTGCTCCTCCTCTGTCTTGGAATATACCAAGATATCATCAATGAACACCACCACGAACTTGTCCAAAGTACTGGTAGAACACCTTGTTCATTAGATTCATAAACACTGCTGGTGCATTGGTTAGCCCAAACGGCATAACCAAAAACTCAAACTGCCTGTACCGCATCCTGAAAGCGGTCTTGGGAATATCCTCCCTCTTCACCTTCACCTGGTGATAACTTGACCTCAAATCAATCTTCGAGAACACCTGAGCTCCGCTCAACTGATCAAAGAGGTCATCGATCCGCGGCAGTGGGTATCTGTTCTTGATTGTCAGGTTGTTAAGTGCCCTATAGTCGATACACATCCGTACCGATCTATCCTTCTTGGGTACGAAGAGTACCGGTGCACCCCAAGGTAAAGAACTAGATCGGATGAACCCCTTATCCTGCACCTCATCCACCTGCTTCTTCAGCTCCACCAGTTCACTATTATTCACTCGATAGACATGCTGGAAGATCGGTTCTGCGCCGGAAACCAAGTCTATCGAGAACTCTACATCTCTGTCCTGTGGAAGCCCTGGAAACTCCTCTGGGAATACGTCCATAAACTCTGCGATCAAGGGATGCGGAGCCACCTGCTCCTCGACTGATGCTCCACAGAAAACTTTACCGTCCTGCTCTGCTTGCCGCCGGGTGTACTCAAACTCTGGCTCTCCTGGCGCCCCGAACAAAACTCTACCCCCTCGACAATCAATGCGGGCGTGGTGTCTACTCAGCCAGTCCATACCTAATACAATGTCGTAGTTCGTTAATGGCATGACGAGTAAACTCACTCCCAATTCTCGGCCTCCCAATAAGACGCTCCGCCCTCTGCAAACATCACTCACAAGGATGACCCTACCCCCGGTCGTGATCTTGTAGGTCCTAGGCAATGGTTCAGAAACCAAACTGTGTCTAATAGCATACGATACTGATACAAAGCTGTGGGAAGCCCCGGAATCAAAGAGTGCAAATGCTGGAAGGGAATCTAGGAGAAACGAACCTGCTATCCGCTCTCCGATGGCCTCGGCTCCTCAGCTGCCATGGCGAAAGCTCGCCCCTGCTGTCCACCTCGTGCCTGCAGCTGGTGCTGCTGGAACCTCTGCTGCTGGGTCTGTAGTGGCCCCCTCTGCTGGCCTGCTGGAGCCTTGGCTCCACCTCCCTGAGCTCCTCATCCAAAAGCCCCAGGGCAATCCCTCAACTGGTGATCTCCCGCACCATAAAGAAGGCACTTGCCTAGCTTCTTCCTGCACTCATGGATCATGTGCCTCGGCTTCTTGCAAAAGGCACAAACGACTACCTGCTGCTGACGGGGTGCCTGCTGCTGATGCCTCTGCTGCTGCTGCACCTGCTGAAAAGGTGCACAACCCTGCTGTTGACACTACTGAGCTGGCCTCTGCTGCTGATACTGCTGCTGGAAGTGAGGCCTCTTGGCCTGCCCCTGACTGCTGCTGCCCTCCTGGAAGTCACGACCCCTCTTCTGCTTCAGCCCTAGGTCGTCCTCCGCCGCCATGGCCCTAGAAAATATCTCAGCAAATGTAGCGTTTCGGTCGCTCTTAGTCAGCGACCGAACGTCTCTAATCAGACCTTAGCAAAACTTCCTCGCCTTCGTCTTCTCAGTCAAGTCATCAATAAAATGGGCCAGTCTACAAAACTCTGTAGCATACTCAGCAACCGTCTGGTTCTCCTGAAACAGAGCCTCGAACTGTGCCTCGGTACCTCCCAAGGCAACATCAGGAAAGAACTGCTCCTTAAACAGCTCCTTGAACTGGGCCCAAGTCTGGCCCTCAACTCCCACCCTGGGATCTGTCTGATACCACGCACGGGCTAAGTCCTGTATCTGACTGCCCGTCGCCTTGATCTGGAGTCGATCTGGTATCTCCGCCAGTCGGAAGATCTCCTCAATATGCTCTATCCAGTCGTCGGCATAGTGGATGCCTTCTGTGCCGAAGAACTCCCGAGGATACATCTTCTGGAAGTCCTGAATATCCTTCTCCCTCCGACGGGGCTGCAGCTGGGTCTCCTGAGCTGTAATCATCTCAACTGTAGTGCGAACCAGCTGGTGTGCCTCATCGATCCCCTTCCTGAAATCTACAATCTGCCTCGTCTGCTGCTGCTAGTGCGACTCAAGAATCCTCTCTGCGAAGGAGAAAAGATGTACAACATCTACCATCCCCGCAGGCGGAGGCTGCTGCGGTGGAAGGATCTCAGAAATCACAACCGGCCTCCTGACTGGTGGAGGTGCTCCTCCAAAAGTGGCAGAAACACCGACTCCTGAGGGCTGCACTGGCCCTGTGGCACCGGGAGCTGGCTACTGCTGAGGTCGAGAGGTGCTATTCCCCTCTCCAGCGTCTCCCAGTCCAGGGCGATGCGATCGCGTCTCAACCATCCTGGAGACACAGATCAAACAAGAAACAATTACTGAGAATGAATCGAAATGTCAAAGGAGGACAGTTAAAATTTATAAGGAAGACAATAAACAGCAAAATAGATATACGAAATTTGATAAGAAGTTTTTTCTAGTGTGATTGAGTACCTTCAAAAATATACTAATTCCTATTGCAGGCTGCAGTGATATTCTAGTACGAATACCACTACATTTCTATCCTAGACCTGCATGGGCCACCACTAAAAATGTGTCACGACCCGCACCCTAGAGTAAGGGCACGAGACGTGGGTACGTCCAGCCTACGCCGCAGTGTCGGCGGTAGAACGCTGTCCTAGGTCACAACATCTAACAGTTGAGGGTAAAGACAGTTATACTCCCCGAATGGGGGTGACATAACAGAATATAACTCAATCACAGCTAAGGTAGAACATGAAAGGAAGATAGATAGATAATAAAAGATGCAAGATCCAAATCCACAAAAAATATAGTAGAGAGAGAGCTAAGTGTCTATAATAAACTCCACAACATCTAGACATAATACAGATCCCAAATGTATATACAACTCAACTCCCAAAACTATGAAATAAGATAAACTAACTATGGAGCAACTGTCTCTACTGCTAAGGGATCCGACTGGAAGTCCGGATCGCAAGTGTCCTCTAAGGCTGTCCCATAGTAAGTGTCTAAGCAGGCCTCCTCCTCGTCCTCTGTAAAAATTTTAACAGGTCTAATCAGGACAGGAACGAGCACATATCTCTTAACAGTTCATAGCAGGTTAGGAGTATAAATCATGCAATAGAGTAAAATACAGGAAGTGCTGAATAGAAGTACGAGTAAACTGGAGATATTTTGTAAGTGAAAGTAAATACATGATAGTAGAGACTGTAAGTGGCTACGTGATTTAGAGTACAATATGGTTATGTAAACGGCTTAGGGGCACATGAATACAACTAAGGAGGCACATGAATACAGCTACTGGGGATAGTGTTCACATAACCAATTCTACTCACCCCGCCCCAATCAATACACAAGGATCTATTAAAGTTACGTTATAAGCACATGAATACAGCTAAAGATACGTGAACTCATGTAATGAGTAGTATATGTGGCACGTGATAAAGCACATAAAAGCACATGAGAACATGTAATAACATGAACTAGTACGAGTACAAGGAGTACCTGATGCACATGATAAAATACATGAACATGAAATACCCGATGCACCCGTAGAGGGATAACATCTCAGAAAAGGATCCATATAGTACTAATCCGTGAAGATATGTGTCAGCATCATGTAGAGTAATCTAGAGCAAGAATATAGTCCAGACAGGTATGAAAAGATCAGAGAACGTACTCGCCTGCTAACTGAATGTCCGAGATGAAAGTACTGTCCGAGGAGTGGTGTCTGGCTCCTATTTAGAACACTACAAGTCAAAACAAGTCCAAAATAGTAATGAAATGCACTACAATGCGTTCTACATGAATCTAGGTCAATCTAGACCAAAGTCAACTCTTGGTCAACTCTGGTCAACCCTAGAAGTCAAACTAGGTCAACCAAGTCAAACCTAAGTCAAACTAGTCAAACTAGTCTATTCTAGGTCTAACAAGCCATTCTAGGTTCTAACAAGACTAATCTAGGCTTACTAGGCAATATCATGCCGTAACAATCAATCCATAACATATATCTACATGTCATATATATCTAACCTATATTACACACATTAATATATCATGCAATCTAATATAGGATTATACCTAACATGTAGGCTACCTATATTCATATTACCCTACATTTCATATATCCAATATATTATAATCTAATATAGGATACACACATTAACATATAAATACACATATCAACCATACACTATATCATATATATACATTAACACACACACATATATATACATATGTAAAGAGAGAGGGGGACACATGATATCAAGTGTGTGGGTGGGTGAGAGTGTGAGGATGTGGTGTATCATGAGAGTGTGATATCTGAAATAGGAAAACAATTCACAGGTTAATGAAACTTGTGTGTGTGTGAGTGTCAAGAGAGGCAATATGAAAACAGGAATCAATTACAATGGTGTGAACCTGTGTACAGTGTTAATACAAAATAGTGTAGGCTAATAGGTAAAATCAGTGAGCAATATGCATTGTTCAAACCTAGAACAGTGAGTGAAGGCTTGCCTGTGTGCAATGAACTGTGAGCTAACAAAACAATATGGCATGGGAAAACAGGGAAATGAAATCAGTTAAAGGAAATCAGGGATTCAATCCTCAGGTGTAAAGAGAGAGCATGACAGTTAAACAAGTGAGGTCAACATTCATTACAGTATAATAAAAAAGAACTAAATCTTAGTTAAATAAGAATGGAATCAAAATCAGTTTTAGGAATGATACAGTGAAAAGAAATGGAAATCAATTCCAGTTTAACAGTTTCAGTTTACAGTAAACAACCCATACATTATCAACCCCATTCACTAATATAAAGCCTATTTAGTTTTAAAACGAATCAATCATACATTTCAGTTTTAATAGCATTCCGAAATGAAGGAAATCAATGAATCAAAATCAGTTTTAGGACTAATACAGTTGAGAAATGAAAGTTCAGTTAAGGGAATTAGTGAGATAATAAAACCTTCATTCCAATCTCAGGTTGGGAACTATTCAGTGTATCAGTGTCATGTTCAGAGGACAGTTCAGGAAAACAGTGCACCACACTAGGGAAAATCTGGAAACTAACTCAGGATATCAATTTCCAATTCATAGTCTCAGGTTCATTAACAGTTAATAACAGTTTTGAAAATCAACCCAATACTAATATCCCATTACACAATTCCAAAAGCCTATATTTGAATTTAAAAACTTAGCTAACATGAATTGCAACATGTGGGGATCAAAATCAGTGAAGAACATAACTTTAAACAGGGAATTAAGGTTAGAAAAATATATCTGGAAAACCAGTATCAGAAAGTATCAGCCATTACATTTCAAAGCCCCATTCGAATCCAATATTCACCATTAAAACCTAAATTAATATATAACCTAATGTAATAGAGATTAAACAACATATTTAGGATCTAACTAATAATTAAAAACACAATTAGAAACATTAAAATCGAATTAAAACAGGGAAATAATTTCAGTACTGTGCACGCACACGGTGCACACTCGTGCACATGTGATTCTGTGTCCGACACGACACGAGGACTCGTAAAACTCGAGGAACCTAGTGTCAGTCATGGACACGACACTTGTGTCAATTTATACATGTCGGGGTGGCGTGTGCACAGAGAAAACAGCCCCGAGTAGCAGGACATGTTTTCTGTCCGCGCGCACGCGCGATCGCGTGTCCGTGTGTCCGTGCGACTCGACACACGTGAAATTGTGCTCAGAGCAGAAGAAATGCATAAGCAAGGTCAAAACCCTAATTTCCATTCAAACACAACTCGAAAATTCAACCGAAATGCCCCTTGAGGCATTTCGTCGAACACATTCCTATACACGCTGATACGTGTCCGATACGGACATGTATTGGGCTCAAAATCTAGGGTTAGCTTATCCTACTATTAGGTTAGGTCTAGGGTATCCTAGAAATGCAAATAAATAGTAGTTTTATGGAGTAAAATAGATTATACCTATTGATGTGCAAAGCTCACAAAAACCCCAAATGAAATGGTTCTCCAAGCTTCAAAAACTCTCACAAATTATCCCTACTCTGAAATATTCTTACACAAACAGAAAGAACAGAAAAATTAGGTCCTATTGCAATTGATTTGGAGGAAAATGGAGTTGAAATGGATTTTCTATGGATTAGGGAAGATGGAGACTCACCTCTTTCTAAACTTGCACAAATCCCAATGGAGGCTAGCCCTAACTTGTAGGAGGGATTTTATAGAGGAGAGGGGACCTAGTGGCCGGCCATGTGCTGATTAGGGTTAAGGTTTGGCTACATGGTTGGGCCTATGGGCCTTAAGTCACAATAATGACTTGTGATTTCACAAGCCATTCCTTAATCAAACTAATTCCTAATTTCCCCAAAATGATTCTAATGATTATGATAACACTAACTTAGGTCAAGCTAGGGTTACTTAACCTAACCAAGTAGTCATAACCTAGGTTAGCCTATAGGACAGTCTCCTAAGTCAACATTAGTCAAAGTCAACTATAGGACCAAAATCAATTATACTAAAAATTACCAAAAATCACATTAATTCTAATAAATCTAAATAATACATAATAACTCCAAATTAATTCCAAAATTTCAAAAATGACCAAAATACCCTCAAGCTAAAAAAGTGGTAGTGACAACTGGAGGACAAAAGAGACCCCACAGTCAAATTGAAGGAGGAGGGGGAGCAGCACCCCGAGTTACACCATCTCCTGGCATTCGTATTCACGATGTGGCAATACAAGGGCCAGCACCACCACCCAGACAGCAACAGCATCAGAGGAAGAACCAGCAACCCCCAGCGGGCTGTACTTATTGTGGGAAGGTAGGACACACTAGAAATGTGTGTCGAACATTGAATGGACAGTGTCTGATATGTGAAAGTCCAGATCATCGGGTTACCTCCTGTCCCATGAATTTGAGGTCAGGAGGACCAGTGCAACAATTTCTTGCTCTGCCAGGACTAGAGGCAGGCCAGTATTGAGGACCAGCGGTGGCAGTGAGACCGTTGGCACAGCGCCCGTTCATGTAGGCTCAGATGTTTCGACCGCAGGGACCACCGATTCAGCAACAACACAGGCCTCCCTAGCATCACCAAGGCAGGAGCCAGCAGCAGCACCAGGCTAGGCCGTAGCATGGGAACCAACAAGGAGGTCGAGGGCAGGCATTCACTCTGTCCTTGGAAGAGGCATTGGCATCGGAAGATGTTGTGGCAAGTAACATTCTCTTCGCCTCATATCCCGCAGTAGCATTGTTTGATTCGGGAGCATCACACTCATTTATATCTGCACAATTTGTGACACGGCTAGGAATGGAGTTCGAGGCATTGCCAGGGAGGTTAAATATTCTCACTGGTAATGGGCTCGTAGGAGTTAGTAGAATTATTCTAGCGTGTAGCGTTGTAGTTTGCGGACATTCCTTACCCGCCAGGTTGATAGAATTTTCTGTTGGAATTTTTGACGTTATCTTAGGTATGGACTGGCTGAAAGACAGTCATGCGATAATAGATTATCGTAGAGGGAGTGTATCTTTTGATATACCAGGCGTGAAGCGGTTCACCTTAGTCAGATCAGGGGCAACTTAACAAGAGCAGGGAGTAGTAACGGCAATGGAAGAAGTTCAAGTTCCGAAGGTAGTTGAAGAGTTTCTAGATGTATTTCCTGAAGAACTTCCAGGTCTACCCCCGGTTAGAGATATTGAGTTCAGTATAGAATTGACCCCTGGAACTAAACCAATATCAGATCAAGTTTATAGAATAGCGGATTTAGAGCAGGCCAAGGTATATCAGCACATAGAGGAACTGAAAGAGAAGAGGTTCATTTAAGCCAGTATATCACCATGGGTGGCACCAGAGGTACTTATGGGGAAGAAGGATGGGTCATCCAGATTGTGCATCGACTACAGGAAGCTCAATGCGACAACAGTAAAGAACAAGTACCCACTACCCAGGATCGACGACTTGTTTGATCAGTTGAGCAGAGCTAGAGTTTTCTCCATGATAGATCTTCGTTCAGGGTATCATCAAGTGAGGGTTCGAAAAGAGGATATTCCCAAGACAGCATTCAGGTCGAATTATGGGCATTATGAATTCTTGGTAATACCGTTTGGTTTGACCAATGCTCCAGCAATATTTATGGATTTGATAAACCGTATCTTTATTCCATACTTAGATCAGTTTGTCGTTGTGTTTCTCGACGACATTCTCGTATACTCTGCTAGTGAGAAGGAGCATGAGGACCACTTCCGGAAAGTGTTGCAGGTTCTGAGAGAGAACCAGTTGTATGCCAAGCTCAGCAAGTGTGAATTCTGGATGGATCATATTTCATTTTTGGGACACATCATATCAGGAGCTGGAGTAGCAGTGGATCCCAAGAAGGTAGAAGCAGTAGAAATTTGGCCAGTACCCAAGACCGCAGCAGATGTGCGGAGTTTCTTGGGATTGGCAGGATATTACAGAAGATTTGTATCAGACTTTGCAAGGCTTTCAACACCCATGACCCGCTTGACACGGAAGGATGTACCATTCGTCTGGTCGACAGAATGCCAGGCATCATTTGAGAATCTGAAGCAGAAGTTGATATCAGCGCCTATTCTTACATTGCTAGTTGGACCTGGAGGTTTTACAGTATATTATGATGCGTCAGGTAAAGGACTTGGGTGCGTCCTCATGCAACATGGGAAGGCGATAGCATATGCATCTAGGTAACTTTGGGACCACGAGAAGAATTATCCAACTCATGACTTGGAGTTGGCAGCAGTAGTATTTCCTTTGAAGCTATGGAGGCATTACTTGTACGGTGATCGAGTGGACATGTACACAGACCATAAAAGTCTGAAGTACATCTTTACTCAGAAGGAACTGAACATGAGGCAGAGAAGATGGTTGGAGTTGATCAAGGATTATGACGTGGAGCTTCAGTATCATCCAGGCAAGGCTAATGTGGTAGCAGACGCTCTTAGCAGGAGAGGCGGCACATTTATGTTGACAACACAGAAACATATCTTAGAAGACCTTCAGGAGATGGGCATCGAAGTTATACTTTCTAGTGATGTAGGAATTATGGCAAGTCTACAAGTTCGATCCGACTTAGTAGACAGGATCAAGGCAGCTCAGGCACAGGACCCAAGGATTCAGAAGCTTAGGACAGAATGTGAGTTGGGACTCAGGAAGGAGATACAAATTCATGAAGATGGTATACTTAGGTTTTGATCACGCCTATGTGTGCCTAATGGAGATATTAGACAGGAGATTATGACAGAAGCTCACAGCTCTCAGTATTCTATACACCCTGGAGGGACCAAGATGTACCAAGATATCAAGTAGCACTTCTGGTGGAACGGAATGAAGAGGAAGATAGCTAGATTCGTCTCCGGTTGCTTGATATGTCAGCAAGTGAAGGCAGAAAAACCGAGGCCCGCTGGATTATTGCAATCGCTTCATATTCCAGAATGGAAGTGGAAACACATCACAATGGACTTTGTGACCGGGTTATCGAGATCGCCAAGTGGTAAAGATGCTATTTGGGTGATAGTAGATCGGCTTACAAAGGTTGCACATTTTCTTCCTTTCAGAGTAGGGTAATCTACAGAAAAGTTGGCAGAGTTGTATATGCAACAGATAGTCAGGCAGCATGAAGTCCCTGTCAGTATTGTGTCAGATAGAGATACTTGTTTTACATCACATTTTTGGAAGAGCTTACATCATAGTCTGGGTACCAAGTTAAGATTTAGCACAGCTTAACATCCTGTCATGACCCGTACCCGCTTTTCGGACGCGAGCTCGTGAGTAAGCCAGCTACGTATCGAGCGGACTCCAGCCCGACTCGAGTACGTATAAGCTGTCAAGGTCATGGGTATCATGTCTAATCTAAACTATATCTCAATCCACAAGAATCATATAAAGCAAGAATAAACAAGTGTGGGTCATGGTCTGCAGTCCATTAGCATATTGTCCGATTAGACTCTAAAAATAATATGAGTCTATAAAGCTAAGCTGATAAGCAGGATATATAATGAAAGAAAGAGAAAGATAGTAATCAATAATACTAACAAAATACCTGAATCATGTATATGAAGTCAGCTACCACATGCTCAGCTAACTAACTTCGTGCAATCAACTACCTGAAGAGATCATCAGGTCCTCAGAGGACTAGCAAGATACAAGAAGAACATGCCACTGTGACAGTAAATAACATGCATAAAGGGGATGACAGAAATATGACACTCTACTTCAAATACATGACAACGCAACATCAAGGACAATGTTCAACACTTGGGCTAGCAGACAGGGGTACCATGACAATCGTAGCTCATCCGAAACTAACGACCAACAGAATAATCACAATCGTATCTCCTCCGAAGATAACGACCAACAGAATATAACAACCGTAGTACGAAACTAACGGCCAACAGAATAATCAATACAACCGAAGCTCATCCGAACTATCGGCCAACAGAAACTATCGTATAGCCCGCATTCCTAGTAATGTCCTCTATGTCACAAGGAACTATACAGGTGTCCAGTCAAGTCGAATGAAGTCAAGTACAACTAACAGGTCAAGACATATCAAGTGAATGTGACTCGCGACAAGGCAACACTATCAGGACCTATACATGAATTAGAGTGATATACAGAAAGAAAGAAATAACGTATGTGCACATAAAGTGAAAAAAATAGTAATGGCACGAACAAGAGAAGCAAGAATCAAATATGAAAGAAAAGAGACAACAATCTGGAAAATACATAAAATACTGTACAGTGGGCAAGGTATACTTGCCTGGGGATTGCACGGAGAACCAACAATGTATCGCCAATCAACAAGTCAGAAAGTCCAAGTCATCACAACTGTCTCCAAAAGCTGAAATAAACGTTACCAACATTCCCAGAATAGTCAAATTAGCTAGGATTGCCTGCCCTTAAATCCAATTCTGGACACAGGGGCAAAACGATAATTTTGGGCAAAAACGATGTCCGCCGTTGGACCTGCTATGCACCGAAAAGCGTGCCAGAGTCAACGGTCTCTAAAGTCATCAAACTATATATCTACGGATCCAGTTTTTCGATACGAACCCAACCGTATGTCCAAAGTTGGATTCCGGTGGGTCGTGCACAAAATCGCCCGTTGAGTAGGACCGTAGGGCCCGCAAAATGACGTACGATTCAACTGTCTCAGAATTGGACCAAACTTGGCATACAGGACCAGAAAAACGATATGGTCCTGCTGGTGCAAGTTTCGTCTCGATCTGACGAGCATGCACAAAGTAATTGAGAAATTTGCAAAGTGCACGATACGGTGAATTTAGACGGATACGTATCAAATTCGTCGTGCACACGCGACCAATTCGAATTCCGTCAAAGTCCACACGACCACGAAGCCGTTACGTAGCTTTCGATGCCTTCGGTTCGCGACCACGTTGTCTGGTTTGGCGGGACGCACGTTGTGTGGAACAATTTTCATGTTTTTAAAACAGATTTTCGTCAAAGTTCGGGATTATCACGACCCGCACCCTAGAATAAGGGCACGAGAAGTGGGTACGTCCAGCCTACATCGCAGTGTCGGCGGTAGAACACTGTCCTAGGTCTCATGCATCTAACAGTATAAGGCTAAACAGTTTATACTCCCCGAATGGGGGTGACATAGCAGAATGTAAACTCAATCACATCTAAGGTAAAGCATAATGGAAAATAGATAAAACATGAAATCCAAAAGAGATACAGTAGATAGAAGTCTAAGTGTCTAAGATACACAAATCCAGAAATATATCTCAAAGCTCAAATACAGTAATCCATAATACAACTCAAAACAACTGAAAATAAAAGAGAAACTCTAGCTATCTACTCCGACCTCTACTTTATCTCCTCTAGGCTAGCAATAACCTCCAAGCTATCTGTAAAATTTATCAACAGGTCCAGTCAGGACGGGAACGAGTACAATTCATCAAGAAATCCCAAGTAAATGACAGAGAACTATAAAGCAGTTATAGACAGTTATATTGATGAATATGGCAGTTTTATACAGGTAGCGATGTAGAGAAGCAGTTAAGGTACAATGAAAGTAAGGTAACTAAACAAGAGGAGAAGCATAGCAATGAAGACTGTAAAATAAGATCTAGCTAAACTAGAGTAACATGATGAGTTCAGACAGTACAATATAAGTCGAGTGTAATCCCAATGTGAATCTAATACAAGAAGAGTCGAATATGATTCTAATCATTGTTCTAATAAGGTGTATCGAATAAGGTGATACGAATAAGGTGATACGAATAGTGATTCACATGATGATCTAACAATGATTCGAATAAATTCTCCAAGTGTGTTTTAAAATACTTAGATAGAGTTGTAAACGGCTATGGGTAAATCCGGCACATCACGCACTGATCAGGTGAGAAATGGCTATCGTTCGAATATCATTCACAGGGGGTGGTTCAAATAGTGGGAATGTTCACATGTCTAATCAAGTATTTCCCCGCCCATCTAATACAAATGAATCCAAAATTCGACACATCAATCGAATAAAAGTCCAACCAACATATGAAGATACGAATAGGTGGTTCGAATAGTGATTTGTATGGTAATTCGAATAATAGAGGTAAGATGAGTAAGTATGTGTGTCGTATACATGGATTCAGAAATAAAAATACGTGTTTGTAACAGAGAATCACATACAACTAACTAGAAATGAAGTACAGTAATTGACAAGTAAATGAGAGAACTATCAGAGAATGTACTCGCCTGCTATCTGAATGTCCAAAGGAAATGTAATGTCCGAGGAGAGGTGTCTGGCTCCTATTTAGAACAGCACAAGTCACAACAAGTCCAAAATGGTAAAATAAAGCTCTACTATGCATTCTACATAATTCTAGGTCATTCTAGGTCAAAGTCAACTCTTGGTCAACTCTGGTCAACCGTACTAGTCAAATTAGGTTAACTAGGCAGTACTAGGTCTAAACCTAGACTAACAAGTCTCATTAGGCCTAACCAAGCCTAGACTAACACTCACACAAAATCACAAAGCTACACAAGTTATCAAACACATATTACATATATATTCATATATATTTTTATTACAAGCAAGGTGCATAAAGACAATGAGTGAGTGATACATGAATATGGATATGGCAATGTGTACATAGCAGTACAATGTGTTCAAGTGTGAGGGTATTATGTTAGAAGGATAATATTTAGCAAGGGTTCATTATGTCACATAGAAGAAATAATATGTAAAGCATAGATTTAGCATGTGTGTGTGTGGGTGTTAATCATAACAAAAGGGTTTATTTATACATCAAAGGGTTTACTCATAACAGTAAGTAGGTTTTATGTGTATTCATGCTTGGGGTTACTGTCAACATGTAGAAGGGGGTTTTAACATATGAACATGGTGCTAAGTGCTAATATGGCATCATACATTCCTATCATGTTGGCATTCATATATATCATACATTCATACTTGATTACGTTACTTACTTACATATGGATACTTGTATACATGTTTCAATACCTTGCATTACCCACATGCTTGCATTTCATCCATTCATTCATGCACCTATACATACATATTTGAATACATTATATACTTTCATACATTATATCATTTATGCATACTCTATATTATATTACATTCTCTTAACACACACACACACACACACACACACACACACACACACACACAGAGACAAATATATATATATATATATATATATATATATATATATATATATATATATATATATATATATACACACACACACACACACACACACACACATGCATACATACATATTTGTACATACAAGGATACACAAAATGCATATGTCGTTTAGTAATCTTCTACTTAAAATCAATACTGTACAAATTAAGCATTCATTAAATTCTAGGATTAAAGTATGTTATAGATCTTTGTGTTAGCTTTCCAAAACTTTAAACAGATCATATTTTCATGTCCGGAAGCTCCCGGAATTGCAAAAACACCGAAACGCGTTCGTCTTTCGTACAGCTAACACTCAAATAATTTTACAGAACATTTTAGAACGAATTTGGCTTATTAAAATATATATTTGGAAAGCTAAATTCGATACGGTTCCTTTTAAAAAAACGGAAGATAAATCGGAGTTTTAAGCTAAAAGGTATGACATTTCTAAGTTGATATTGCTACTAAAAACGTGGATAAATATTATGACAAATTTAGGTAGTTTGAGACAAAGGAAACACAAGTATATAACATAATATATCAAGAACTCACTCTCTACACTAATATCTATGTATGAGACACTATAGAACACATCTCCAATACAAAAATATGAGATTAAACATGTAATAATTCATTCATACATAACAACAACACATAGTATGTCCAAATTTGGGGTTTTCCCACATGGACACAACCACAACACAAAGGACACTCCTATGACCTCCAAATGGACACAAAATGGACACAAATGGAGATACAACCATGGGGGTCATTCCTATGGGTTCAAAATATTTCTATATGCATGTAGGGATGGATTAGAGGAGAGATTATACCTTCCGGGAGAGAAATTCAAAGGAAAATCCTTCCGACACGACACCGACACGTAGAGATTCTAAAAGGACACGAACGAGCTCCGAATCCTCCCAAACTTGGCTAGCACCCTCTAACCATGGAGTAGAGAAGAAATAAAGAAGATTTGGTGGAAGAAGGGGTTGATTTGGAGATAAAATCAATGGAGGTTCATCTCTAAATTAATTTGGGGAAGAACAAGAAAGAGAAAGTGGATGAAAACAAATGAATGAAGGAGTGACTCACTCCTTATCCCCCCCCCCTCCATAGGTGCCTGCCCAAAAATGGTGAGGTGTCCCCTATTTGAATGTCCAAAATGCCCTTCACTAATCTATTTGATTTAAATTAGGAATGGGTTAAAGGTTGAGGTCAATTTAGTCTAGTTTTAAGTCTCTAATTAAACTAAACCTATCCATAAATAATTAGTCTAACTACTAACTAAAATTAATATCATGTGGACTAAAATTAATATCATGTGGGTCATGCCTAACTAGTGTGTGGGTCCCACTAGAGTCAAACTACCCCCCGGGTCCCCGTTTCAAGTCGGATTGAGTTGAAATTCGAACCCGACTCAAATAACCCCAAAATAATATCATAAATAATAAAATAAATTTCAACCCCAAAATAATATCATAAATAATAAAATAAATTTTATAAATATTCAAAAATATAAAATGACAAAAATACCCTTGTTTCTGAAAACTGGGGGTGACAAATCTATCCACCTTAAAAAAAAATTGTCCTCGAAATTAAAACAAAGCAATCACAGGAAACACATGCAGAAAACAATCTCATTCAAATACTTTTCAAAAAAAATCAGCAATAAAAAAAATCTCTTTGAGGCACATCAAACATTGTAAATAAAAACTGATACGTGTCCTTATACAGGGTTATAGCTTAGTATTGAAAGGTTAAATCCAGTTTTAGTTCAGCATTTACATACAAAATTTGAAAATAAGCTAACATTTAAACCAGTGCAATATTAACATAATGCAGTTTCAGATTTTAGGTGTTTGAAACATCACAACCAATCTCAATGCTCCCGATACATCCTAACATGATAGAAATGAAACCCTAACATACTATCAATACATTTATCTACGCATACAGTTCAATATTACATGCTAAATCTGAAATTGAACTAAACATTGGAAATCAATGTGAAAATGTTAACATGTATTCAGTTTTAGGATATTAGAGAAATTTGAACATCAACCAACCCAATGTTTATCACAACCTAACATGTAAGAATATGAAACCTAAATTTATATCCCTACATACCACAATATATACAGCTCAAAATATTATATTTAAAAAACAGCAAATTGAACTAATCACTTAGAATCCAGTATTAATGGTTAATATGCACACAGTCTCAGATTTGACAAATTCAAACATAACTCAACCTCTTTTTTTTTGAATTGAAACCCTATGTATAACATGCATGTGCAGTGATGTAAACATAACTAATAACATAAAATTTATATTTAAATTACGAATTTAAGCTGGAAAAAGCAGAGAACTAGAAATATTAGGGTTTTGGAAATTTAAACATCAACAACATATTAATATGTATTTAGATAGGTTGGAATTCAAAGTATAGCATGCATACGTATCAGACAAGTGTCTGCTATATATATATTCATATATTCTCATGTCCCAATATAAAAATCAAATTCTACGTTAAGACTAACATTTAGATTCCTACCAAGATTGCAAAGTAGGTAATTTGTGTAATCAAGACAGTTTTATTATTATTATTATTATTATTTAATACAAGAATAATAGCAAGAAGGAAATAACGATAAAATCTGTTCTGTTTATCTGTTTAAAGAAGGAACCATTTTGAAACCCAGAGCTAAACTATCAAATCCAAGATAAGGTCTAGCAAAATCATCGATTCATTATATTAAGAAGTCACACAAGGTTTATAACAACAGCCAAAGCTACAACTAAGTTAAATTATGAGAAACAAAACAAAACAAAAATTTTCTCTTTTTTTTTAAAGACTGAACAAAAGTAGTGAAAACATGTTCAAAAGCATTTAAGGTACAATCTGATAATTATATGTGCCTATCCAAAATCATGGTGCTCTAAATCCTCGTCATACTAGTAAGCAAGGCTACGATAATCACAGAGTCCTCGACTTAGGCACATACCTCTAGAATCATGGTATTTGACATTTTCGCGATGCCGCTAGCTTGGCTGCGAAAACCTTAAATTCCTACACCCGAGAAATATATCCAAAATCAGACTATATGTCCTCACCATGCTGGCTAATGTGACTATAGAAGACTAGATTCTATAACTTAGATGACCTAGCCCATATAATTTTATCTTGACAAAAATTAAATTAAATCAACAATGAATACCCAAAAATCAAATTTATCAACGAACATCAAGATTCAAAACTGAACAATAATCCATCAAATCATATAAATACAAACTCGGATGAAACAGCTAACATCAAGATTCAAAACTCCACAATCATCATCAAAATCAAGTTCAACAACAGAAAGTAAAGATAAATCAAATCAAGGGAAGAAGAGTTTTTTTCAAATCGAAGTTAAAATAAGATTCTCAAGGGTCGTCCCAGGAATCTCTCAAGAAATCCTAACTGTGATTGAGTACCTTCAAAAATATATCCTAATTCTACTGCAGGCTGTAGTGGTACTCTAGTTCGAATACCACTAAACTCGACCTGCATGGGCTACCACTAAAAACGTGTCACAACCCGCATCCTAGAATAAGGGCACGAGAAGTGGGTACGTCCAGCCTACGCCGCAGTGTCGGCGGTAGAACGCTGTCCTAGGTCTCATGCATCTAACAGTATAAGGCTAAACAGTTTATACTCCCCGAATGGGGGTGACATAGCAGAATGTAAACTCAATCACATCTAAGGTAAAGCATAATGGAAAATAGACAAAATATGAAATCCAAAAGAGATACAGCAGATAGAAGTCTAAGTGTCTAAGATACACAAACCCAGAAATACATCTCAAAGCTCAAATACAGTAATCCATAATACAACTCAAAACAACTGAAAATAAAAGAGAAACTCTAGCTATCTACTCCGACCTCTACTATGTCTCCTCTAGGCTAGCAATAACCTCCAAGCTATCTGTAAAATTTATCAACAGTTCCAGTCAGGACAGGAACAAGTACAATTCATCAAGAAATCTCAAGTAAATGACAGAGAACTATAAAGCAGTTATAGACAGTTATATTGATGAATATGGCAGTTTTATACAGGTAGTAATGTAGAGAAGCAGTTAAGGTACAATGAAAGTAAGGTAACTAAACAAGAGGAGAAGCATAGCAATGAAGACTGTAAAATAAGATCTAGCTGAACTAGAGTAACATGATGAGTTCAGACCGTACAATATAAATCGAGTGTAATCCCAATATGAGTCTAATACAAGAAGATTCGAATATGATTCTAATCATTGTTCTAATCAGGTGAATCGAATAAGGTGATACGAATAAGGTGATACGAATAGTGATTCACATGATGATCTAACAATGATTCGAATAAATTCTCCAAGTGTGTTTTAAAATACTTAGATAGACATGTAAACGGCTATGGGTAAATCCGGCACATCACGCACTGATCAGGTGAGAGATGGCTATCGTTCGAATATCATTCACAGGGGGTGGTTCGAATAGTGGGAATGTTCACATGTCTAATCAAGTATTTCCCCGTCCATCTAATACAAATGAATCCAAAATCCGACACATCAATCGAATAAAAGTCGAACCAGCATATGAAGATACGAATAGGTGGTTCGAATAGTGATTCGTATGGTGATTCGAATAATAAAGGTAAGATGAGTAAGTATGTGTGTCGTATACATGGATTCAGAAATAAAAATATGTGTTTGTAACAGAGAATCACATACAGCTAACTAGAACTGAAGTACAGTAATTGACAAGTAAATGAGAGAACTATCAGAGAATGTACTCGCCTGCTATCTGAATGTCCAAAGGAAATGTACTATCCGAGGAGAGATGTCTGGCTCCTATTTAGAACAGCACAAGTCACAACAAGTCGAAAATGGTAAAATAAAGCTCTACTATGCATTCTACATAATTCTAGGTCATTCTAGGTCAAAGTCAACTCTTGGTCAACTCTGGTTAACCGTACTAGTCAAATTAGGTTAACTAGGCAGTACTAGGTCTAAACCTAGACTAACAAGTCTCATTAGGCCTAACCAAGCCTAGACTAACACTCACACAAAATCACAAAGCTACACAAGTTATCAAACACATATTACATATATATTCATATATATTTTTATTACAAGCAAGGTGCATAAAGACAATGAGTGAGTGATACATGAATATGGATATGGCAATGTGTATATAGCAGTATAATGTGTTCAAGTGTGAGGGTATTATGTTAGAAGGATAACATTTAGCAAGGGTTCATTGTGTCACATAGAAGAAATAACATGTAAAGCATAGATTTAGCATGTGTGTGTGTGGGTGTTAATCATAACAAAAGGGTTTATTTATATATCAAAGGGTTTACTCATAACAGTAAGTAGGTTTTATGTGTATTCATGCTTGGGGTTACTGTCAACATGTAGAAGGGGGTTTTAACATATGAATATGGTGCTAAGTGCTAATATGGCATCATACATTCCTATCATGTTGGCATTCATATATATCATACATTCATACTTGATTACGTTACTTACTTACATATGGATACTTGTATACATGTTTCAATACCTTGTATTACCCACATGCTTGCATTTCATCCATTTATTCATGCACCTATACATACATATTTGAATACATTATATACTTTCATACATTATATCATTTATGCATACTCTATATTATATTACATTCTCTTAACACACACACACACACACACACACATATATGTATATATATACACACATGCATACATACATATTTGTACATACAAGGATACACAAAATACATATATCGTATAGTAATCTTCTACTTAAAATCAATACTGTGCAAATTAAGCATTCATTAAATTCTAGGATTAAAGTATGTTATAGATCTTTGTGTTAGCTTTCCAAAACTTTAAACGGATCGCATTTTCGTGTCCGGAAGCTCCCGGAATCACAAAAATACCGAAACGCGTTCGTCTTTCGTACAGCTAACACTCAAATAATTTTACAGAAAGTTTTAGAATGAATTTTGCTTATTAAAATATATATTTGGAACGCTAACTTCGATACGGTTTTTTAAAAAAAAAGGGAGATAAATCGAAGTTTTAAGCTAAAAGTTATGATATTTCTAACTTGCTATTGCTACTAAAAACGTGGATAAATATTATGACGAATTTAGGTAGTTTGAGACAAAAGAAACACAAGTATATAACATAATATATCAAGAACTCGCTCTCTACACTAATATATGTATGAGACACTATAGAACACATCTCTAATACAAAAATATGAGATTAAACATGTAATAATTCATTCATACATAACAACAACACATAGTGTGTCCAAATTTGGGATTTTCCCACATGGACACAACCACAACACAAAGGACACTCCTATGACCTCCAAATGGACACAAAATGGACACAAATGGAGATACAACCATGGGGGTCATTCCTATGGGTTCAAAATATTTCTATATGCATGTAGGGATGGATTAAAGGAGAGATTATACCTTCCGGGAGAGAGATTCAAAGGAAAATCCTTTCGACACAACACCGACACGTAGAGATTCTAAAAGGACACGAACGAGCTCCGAATCCTTCCAAACTTGGCTAGCACCCTCTAACCATGGAGTAGAGGAGAAATGAAGAAGATTTAGTGGAAGAAGGGGTTGATTTGGAGATGAAATCAATGGAGGTTCATCTCTAAATTAATTTGGGGAAGAACAAGAGAGAGAAAGTGGATGAAAACAAATAAATGAAGGAGTGACTCACTCCTTATCCCCCCCCCCATAGGTGCCTGCCCAAAAAATGGTGAGGTGTCCCCTATTTGAATGTCCAAAATGCCCTTCACTAATCTATTTGATTTAAATTAGGAATGGGTTAAAGGTTGAGGTCAATTTAGTCTAGTTTTAAGTCTCTAATTAAACTAAACTTATTCATAAATAATTAGTCTAACTACTAACTAAAATTAATATCATGTGGACTAAAATTAATATCATGTGGGTCATGCCTAACTAGTGTGTGGGTCCCACTAGAGTCAAACTACCTCCCGGGTGTAACACCCTGTTTTCTGAAATTGAGGATTTTTGAAAATTTATTATTTTTATTATTTATTAGTGGTATTTTAGTCATGGTATGATTTTCTGGTGATTTTAGTTAAGTTAAACCATTTCTAAAGTCATGCTAAGTCATGACTTATGACTTTGTTAGTAAATCTTAGTGTAAACCCTAGTTTTCTCTAACCTAGAAGTTGCCATGACCATGAGAGCTTAGCCATAGGCTTAGAACATCAAATTAGGGCTTTTTAGCCTAAAGGGTATTTTGGTAATTTTCTAGGATTTATTTGGATTTATGTGTCTTTATTATTATTTTAATTATTGATTAGTGTCATGTTAGTCCCTAACCTAGTTTAGCCTAATCTAGAGATTAGTTACTAACCTAGAAACTAAGGGGTTAGATATTTACATGTTAGTTAAAGTAGGGAAAATATCTAGATATTATCTTTTGTGATATTTTCTTGAAAACCTAAAGATCTAAACTACCTTTACCTAGAAGTCAATGTTCCTTAGCTTGGAAGCAACCCAAGGACACCCCCCCTTGCCTTGGCCGGCCATGGGGCACCCCCTTGGCAGCCCACACTTCTACATAACCCCTTTGCATTCATTCATGAATAATTTACATGAATTTAAACCTAGAAAAATCCTATTTTCTTCAAACACCCACAACTTGATCAATATTGATCCAAATCACCTCTAGTTTCTTGCATTGGACTCCCCTACACTAGAGGGTACTTGTTATGGCCTGCTATCAAGGAATTTTGAAGCTTTTGGCATCACCAAGTAGAAGGAATCACACCCCCTCTCTTTGTTTTTCCATTGGAAATACACCAATAGGTAAATGCTCTTAGACTTAGCTAAAACTCTGATTTTTCTTCATGTATGCATGCATCTAGGTACTAGGGTACTGTGGGTAAAATTTGGTGAAGGTTAGAGTCGGGTTGGTGTCCGTATCGGACACGTATCCATGTTTGAAAACCTGTGTTTGATGAATTGCCTCTGTAAATTAAATGTTATTATTTTTGAAAACTATTTGAACAAGTTTTTAGCTCTATAGGTGTAGGTCATAGAACCATAACCCTGAGCACACTTCGAGTCGTGTCCGTGTCCAAAACAGGACACGAACACACTGTTAAACAACACTGTGTACACTGTTAAATCCCAAGTGTTTGACACTTTGTATTGTGTCCACACGTGTCGTGGACACAATACAGACACATGGACACAAACCTAGACCCTAGGCCTACCCCCTGACACGAGCAAGTGGCCCCACGTGCCACGTGTGAAGTACACGAACCCCCGACACTTGTGCATGAGGCACTGCGTAGCTCCCCTGCTACCAGACCCCTCGTGTGGACACGACACGACACGTGGACACGTGCCACTTGGCACAGACCTAGGGGCAGTGTCTGATAAGACACCCCTAAAGTCTTGTGTCACGACGTGTCGTGTCGAGGGAGAAAATCCACTCGCACGGGTCGTACACTGGCACAGTACACGCGTTTCAGACCTCTCTGATACGCACGTAGAACTCGGACACGCGGACACTTGGACACGAATCAGGTTAGTGGACACCTAGTAGACCCCTAGGCGAACTTTCCCCCACGAGCACGAGACACATGGACACGTGTGTCGTGTCCTAGAGTGAACTGCACGCGTGCACGACGCTGTGCACGCGTGGGTGTATCAGGAATTTACCCGTGTGATGTTTTTGAGTGTTTGGACACATTATTTCGTGTCGTGGTGTCGTGTCAGTGTCCTAGGACACTAGAGTATCTACGGGGTGTCAGTTACCAACCCTTGGTTGAGAGTCTTAGCTCGATTAGGTTGTGAGTATTCGAATTTCCCCATTCGAGTGCACTGTGCACTGTCACAGTTTTTGGGATTATTTCCAGTTTTTAGAAATCGAATTTCGATTCGATTTTGTTAATGATTTATACTTAGGACTAGTGTATTTTAGTGTGTAGATGTGAAGTATATGTGTATTTGTGGGTGTGGGTCGATTTTGAGGAGTTTTGGTAGTGTGTGTGTATAGTTATATGTATATACATATATATGTATATATGTATTCTGTTATGTGTGTGTTTGGGGGTATTTGGTTCCAGGTTCTGGAAACCCCCCCCTGTTTACTGGTTCTCTCTCTCCCTCACTGTCTACTCTCTCACAGTCTCTCTCTCTCACTCTTCTTTTCCCTTCCCTATATATATATGAAATATATATAGTTATATATATGTATTGTATATATATATATATACATGATATATATATGTATATTGGTATTAGGTCTTTATATGTATATGTAGTGTATTATATACATGTGGGTGTATTATATATGTTATTCCTATTTTGGGTATATGGATAGTATATATCTATATAAGTAGATATATATATAATATATATATATATATATATATATATATATATATATATATATATATATATATATATATATGTGACTTTTTAGTTTTAGGTTATATAAAAAAACCCATTATTGGCCTATGGCCAGGGTTATTGGCCTATGGTTGGGGCTAGCCCTAATGACCCAAAACCCATTATTGACCCTTGTTGACTGAAAGTTGACCAAAGTCAACTATAGGTCAAAATTGACCTAGTTCACCTAGAAATGACTAGGAATGACCTAAATTAACTAGTTTGACTAGTTGACTAAAACCCTAACTAGTTTAACTAGTGTTGACCTAGCTTGACTTAGAGTTGACCATTATTGACCATGGTTGACTAAGTCCACTATTGGTCAAACCATGACCTAATTGACCTAATAAATGACTAGTTCAACTAGTCAGACCATGGTTGACCTAATTACCCTAACTGACTAGTCTTTGTTTGACCAATGCCTTAGTTGGTCTAAGTTTGACCTAGACTTGACCCAGATTGATCATGTTGACTAGTATTTGACTTGTTTGACCTTGTTTGACTCTATTTGACTTAGTTTGATTCCCTGTGATCTAGTAGACTTCCTGTGACCTAGTTGACTATTAGAGTTGACCTAGAGTTGACTTTTGACCAGATTGACCTAGAATCATGTAGTATGCATTGTATACTTTATTTTTACCATTGTGGATACATTGTGACTTGTATTGCTCTGATTAGGAGCCATACACCTCTCCTCAGACAGTATATCCTCTTCAGACATTCAGTTATCAGGCGAGTACATTCTCTGACCGTTTCATATTTGCCAGGATTTATATTCTTGCTCTAGCTTACTTTACTTGATGCTGACACGATTGTTATCACGGATTGGTACTATATGGATCTTTTTATGAGATGTTATCCCCCTCGGGAGCATCAGGTACTTTTGTCATGTGTGTTTCACTTACATCATGTATCTCATGCTTCTATTTTCATGTATCTTCATGTATCAGCTAGTGACTCATGTACTCTCATGATCACCGAGCCTCCATGAATCTTCATGAATCACTCACGTATCACCCAATTATGGGCTTATCACGAATCTTAACATAACCTGAATGGATCCTTGTGTATTGATTGGGGATGGGGGAGTGGAAATAGTCATGTGGATATTACCCCAGTAGCTGTAGTCATGAATCACTTCTAGCTGTAATCATGAATCTCCTATGCCATTTCACATGTCTATATTTTACTCTGACTCACTAGACACTGCTAGTTCTCTATATACAGTAGATATTTCCTTTACAGCTATCTCTTTTGCTACATGTATCTTCCTTCAGCAGTTCCTGTATTTTACTCTATTGCATGCTTTATATCTCCTATCATTCTATGCACTGCGTGAGATGTATTGTGCTCGTTCCCGTCCTGATTGGACCTGTTGAAAATATTACAGAGGATGAGGGTGAGGCCCTGGTGTCTACCTATTTTGGAGCAGGACTAGATGATACTTATGTTGTGGACCCCCAGCAGGATCCACCTGCAGCTGAGGATGTTGTTCCAGTAGTCTAGACCAGTTTAGTCTAGACAGTCTTTTCTATATTTACTTTTTGTCTCACTTTCTGAGTTGTATTTTGAGATGTGGAGATGTATAGACTCTTAGACTTATCATATTATGAGTTGACATTCTGATGATTATGTTATCCTAGACACTTGGACTTATTTCATCTATTCTACTGTTCTCTTTGAGTTACTGTCTATCTATCTATCTTTTATTCTTCTACCTAGATGTGATTGAGATTGTTTCTGTTTGTCACCTCCATTCGGAGAGTATAAACTGTACAGGTACTTTATATTGTTAGATGATTGACCTAGGACAGCGTTCTACCGCCGACACTGTGGCGTAGGCTGGGCGTTGTTACGTTCTCGTACCCTAACAGTGGGTACGGGTCGTGACACGTTTTTAGTGGTGGCCCATACAGGTCTCGAGTTTATGTAGTGGTATTCGAACTAGAGTATCACTACAGCCTGCGATAGGATTTGAGGAATAGGCTTAGAGAGTGGATACTCAATCACTGCTAGGATACTTTGAAAGATTCCTGGGATGACCCTTGAGAATCTCATTTGAAATTACGATTTAAACTCCTTTTCCCTTGATTGAATTTGGTTTTGGAGGATTCACTGTAGAACTTTGAATCCTGGTATTAGTTGATGATTTTAAAAATTTTGTAGTTGTTGATTTTAATTTCTTAGTGTTAGATTAATATCTTTTATTTTTTTAGGGTACTCAATCACAATTATGAGAAAACTCTTATCTGTTTTTTGCCATCTAATCCTCTTGCTAATTGCCTTTCATTAAAATGAACTGTCCTCTCTATTTTGCATCTTGCTTAAACTCTTTCTTCCAAACTATGTGACTGTATCCAAAGCCTGACTTACTCGACAATTCCTCAAATCAAGACTTATTGAGACCTTCTAACCTCGACCCTTGATTGATCGAACCCTAACTATATTCATCTAGTAGCCTATCTATCCCTAGGACTGTGTTCCTAAATTATTTACTGGATTCCTGATTAATTTTATTTTTTGAGTTAAATTGATCTTCTTCAATTTTTGCATCAATTTGTCACGTCTCGAACTCCCACTTTCTATTCTAGATCATTGGACGTCCTTTACCGTGACTTAGATATTCAGAGTATAATACTAGCTGTTACTTCCCAACAAACTTCACATGTAAGACCTAGACTAGCCTACCTTCATGTAGGTATTCCATGTCCTACTAAAACCCGTTTTCTTATACTCTATTTTCTTGATATGATTCTCTGGTCAAATGGCTAAACTATAACCTCTACCATGATACTAAATTAATTCTTATTTCAATTAGAGATCCACCTTGGCTCAATTCTTTCGACCTGGCATGTGATGGTGTTCTGCTTGAACCCTCAAATACTTAACCTTGTACCTTACCTTGAATGCTTGACCCGATTGGTTACGAATCTTGGACTATGTCTCTTCCTTCATCATTCCACCCTTATATCTTATGCTATAAATTTATCCTTAAGTTTTACAAGCTTATCCTTTTCGAGCTTGATCATGGTATATTTTATTGGGTGTACACCCACTAATATATTATCTAATCAGAACCGGCGCATGATGGTCTGATCAACCTATTGCGTTTTGGTTCGCTTTTTCATATATTAATCTACGTGGATGGAGACATAATTAAACTTGCCCTAGAATCTTATCCACAACAGCCTTGACAATTCTCCTTGGAATTATTTTATCACCTATGAACCTCGTATTCATATCCAGTTGGATTAAATTTAATCATGACCTGGATCTTCATCATTGGATGCTCGTGCTCATACTTGATTTCATTAAATTCCCATCTTGCCCAATCTCGATTTATCCTGAAATTGATCAACTTAGATCGTGTCAAGACTAAAATCTATTTGTGATTGTTTGTACCTAAATTTTCAATTTTCTTTTTATGGAATGGTAACTTTAATGATTTCTCACTTGTTAATAACCCATTTTCATATAGGATGGTAGACGACCCTATAGCCTTGATGATTGTTGTTCCCTTACCTTCCCAATTAGAACACCTTAGATTGCTTGAACGTTTTGATACCATAGGACAGTATTGATCTAGAATGACTAGTGCACCTAGATGAGACCGCAGACTGTTCCATTTAACCTGTCCCCCTGGTACCACTATTTCATCACGATTTTTGGTTCAATTTAGGCCATAGACCTTTCCCACTCTAAATTGTGATCATCATAGGCACATTACCGTGACTTTTAAATTTGGAGCATAAGACTAGTTGATTTCTCAAAACTAATTTCACATACGTGACCTAGACATGACATACTACACCCATGACCTTAGTGTGCCACTCAGGCATACCATTGTGTGCTTCATTTGCTTAGTACGATTTTCCTGACCCAAGACTCCATCCTGATTTACCCCATGGAGTTACTTTTGGCTTCGATTTGAATTCAGGACACCTTATGACCTAAAACTGCCAGCCAATTTTTGGACATGACCCAGTATAGATCTACTATCCATATTTTGCTTGTTGACCTTGTATGTTGCCTAGGTAGTGGCTTCGTCCTTGATTATTGGAGGTTTGACCTAGAAAGAGTACGACCATCTAAATTTCGAGGACGAAATTGTTTTAAGGTGGGTAGACTTGTAACACCCTGTTTTCTGAAATTGAGGATTTTTGAAAATTTATTATTTTTATTATTTATTAGTGGTATTTTAGTCATGGTATGATTTTCTGGTGATTTTAGTTAAGTTAAACCATTTCTAAAGTCATGCTAAGTTAAGACTTATGACTTTGTTAGTAAATCTTAGTGTAAACCCTAGTTTTCTCTAACCTAGAAGTTGCCATGACCATGAGAGCTTAGCCATAGGCTTAGAACATCAAATTAGGGCTTTTTAGCCTAAAGGATATTTTGGTAATTTTCTAGAATTTATTTGGATTTATGTGTCTTTATTATTATTTTAATTATTGATTAGTGTCATGTTAGTCCCTAACCTAGTTTAGCCTAATCTAGAGATTAGTTACTAACCTAGAAACTAAGGGGTTAGATATTTACATGTTAGTTAAAGTAGGGAAAATATCTAGATATTATCTTTTGTGATATTTTCTTGAAAACCTAAAGATCTAAACTACCTTTACCTAGAAGTCAATGTTCCTTAGCTTGGAAGCAACCCAAGGACACCCCCCCTTGCCTTGGCCGGCCATGGGGCACCCCCTTGGCAGCCCACACTTCTACATAACCCCTTTGCATTCATTCATGAATAATTTACATGAATTTAAACCTAGAAAAATCCCATTTTCTTCAAACAACCACAACTTGATCAATATTGATACAAATCACCTCTAGTTTCTTGCATTGGACTCCCCTACACTAGAGGGTACTTGTTATGGCCTGCTATCAAGGAATTTTGAAGCTTTTGGCATCACCAAGTGGAAGGAATCACACCCCCTCTCTTTGTTTTTCCATTGGAAATACACCAATAGGTAAATGCTCTTAGACTTAGCTAAAACTCTGATTTTTCTTCATGTATGCATGCATCTAGGTACTAGGGTACTGTGGGTAAAATTTGGTGAAGGTTAGAGTCGGGTTGGTGTCCGTATCGGACACGTATCCATGTTTGAAAACCTATGTTTGATGAATTGCCTCTGTAAATTAAATGTTATTATTTTTGAAAACTATTTGAACAAGTTTTTAGCTCTATAGGTGTAGGTCATAGAACCATAACCCTGAGCACACTTCGAGTCGTGTCCGTGTCCAAAACAGGACACGAACACACTGTTAAACAACACTGTGTACACTGTTAAATCCCAAGTGTTTGACACTTTGTATTGTGTCCACACGTGTCGTGGACACAATACAGACACATGGACACAAACCTAGACCCTAGGCCTACCCCCTGACACAAGCACGTGGCCCCACGTGCCACGTGTGAAGTACACGAACCCCCGACACTTGTGCATGAGGCACTGCGTAGCTCCCCTGCTACCAGACCCCTCGTGTGGACACGACACGACACGTGGACACGTGCCACTTGGCACAGACCTAGGGGCAGTGTCTGATAAGACACCCCTAAAGTCTTGTGTCACGACGTGTCGTGTCGAGGGAGAAAATCTACTCGCACGGGTCGTACACTGGCACAGTACACGCGTTTCAGACCTCTCTGATACGCACGTAGAACTCGGACACGCGGACACTTGGACACGAATCAGGTTAGTGGACACCTAGTAGACCCCTAGACGAACTTTCCCCCACGAGCATGAGACACATGGACACGTGTGTCGTGTCCTAGAGTGAACTGCACGCGTGCACGACGCTGTACACGCGTGGGTGTATCAGGAATTTACCCGTGTGATGTTTTTGAGTGTTTGGACACATTATTTCGTGTCGTGGTGTCGTGTCAGTGTCCTAGGACACTAGAGTATCTACGGGGTGTCAGTTACCAACCCTTGGTTGAGAGTCTTAGCTCGATTAGGTTGTGAGTATTCGAATTTCCCCATTCGAGTGCACTGTGCACTGTCACAGTTTTTGGGATTATTTCCAGTTTTTAGAAATCGAATTTCGATTCGATTTTGTTAATGATTTATACTTAGGACTAGTGTATTTTAGTGTGTAGATGTGAAGTATATGTGTATTTGTGGGTGTGGGTCGATTTTGAGGAGTTTTGGTAGTGTGTGTGTATAGTTATATGTATATACATATATATGTATATATGTATTCTGTTATGTGTGTGTTTGGGGGTATTTGGTTCCAGGTTCTGGAAACCCCCCCTGTTTACTGGTTCTCTCTCTCCCTCACTGTCTACTCTCTCACAGTCTCTCTCTCTCACTCTTCTTTTCCCTTCCCTATATATATATGAAATATATATAGTTATATATATGTATTGTATATATATATATACATGATATATATATGTATATTGGTATTAGGTCTCTATATGTATATGTAGTGTATTATATACATGTGGGTGTATTATATATGTTATTCCTATTTTGGGTATATGGATAGTATATATCTATATAAGTAGATATATATATATATATATATATATGTGACTTTTTAGTTTTAGGTTATATAAAAAAACCCATTATTGGCCTATGGCCAGGGTTATTGGTCTATGGTTGGGGCTAGCCCTAATGACCCAAAAACCCATTATTGACCCTTGTTGACTGAAAGTTGACCAAAGTCAACTATAGGTCAAAATTGACCTAGTTCACCTAGAAATGACTAGGAATGACCTAAATCAACTAGTTTGACTAGTTGACTAAAACCCTAACTAGTTTAACTAGTGTTGACCTAGCTTGACTTAGAGTTGACCATTATTGACCATGGTTGACTAAGTCCACTATTGGTCAAACCATGACCTAATTGACCTAATAAATGACTAGTTCAACTAGTCAGACCATGGTTGACCTAATTACCCTAACTGACTAGTCTTTGTTTGACCAATGCCTTAGTTGGTCTAAGTTTGACCTAGACTTGACCCAGATTGATCATGTTGACTAGTATTTGACTTGTTTGACCTTGTTTGACTCTATTTGACTTAGTTTGATTCCCTGTGATCTAGTATGACTTCCTGTGACCTAGTTGACTATTAGAGTTGACCCAGAGTTGACTTTTGACCAGATTGACCTAGAATCATGTAGTATGCATTGTATACTTTATTTTTACCATTGTGGATACATTGTGACTTGTATTGCTCTGATTAGGAGCCATACACCTCTCCTCAGACAGTATATCCTCTTCAGACATTCAGTTATCATGCGAGTACATTCTCTGACCGTTTCATATTTGCCAGGATTTATATTCTTGCTCTAGCTTACTTTACTTGATGCTGACACGATTGTTATCACGGATTGGTACTATATGGATCTTTTTATGAGATGTTATCCCCCTCGGGAGCATCAGGTACTTTTGTCATGTGTGTTTCACTTACATCATGTATCTCATGCTTCTATTTTCATGTATCTTCATGTATCAGCTAGTGACTCATGTACTCTCATGATCACCGAGCCTCCATGAATCTTCATGAATCACTCACGTATCACCCAATTATGGGCTTATCACGAATCTTAACATAACCTGAATGGATCCTTGTGTATTGATTGGGGATGGGGGAGTGGAAATAGTCATGTGGATATTACCCCAGTAGCTGTAGTCATGAATCACTTCTAGCTGTAATCATGAATCTCCTATGCCATTTCACATGTCTATATTTTACTCTGACTCACTAGACACTGCTAGTTCTCTACATACAGTAGATATTTCTTTTACAGCTATCTCTTTTGCTACATGTATCTTCCTTCAGCAGTTCCTGTATTTTACTCTATTGCATGCTTTATATCTCCTATCATTCTATGCACTGCGTGAGATGTATTGTGCTCGTTCCCGTCCTGATTGGACCTGTTGAAAATATTACAGAGGATGAGGGTGAGGCCCTGGTGTCTACCTATTTTGGAGCAGGACTAGATGATACTTATGTTGTGGACCCCCAGCAGGATCCACCTGCAGCTGAGGATGTTGTTCCAGTAGTCTAGACCAGTTTAGTCTAGACAGTCTTTTCTATATTTACTTTTTGTCTCACTTTCTGAGTTGTATTTTGAGATGTGGAGATGTATAGACTCTTAGACTTATCATATTATGAGTTGACATTCTGATGATTATGTTATCCTAGACACTTGGACTTATTTCATCTATTCTACTGTTCTCTTTGAGTTACTGTCTATCTATCTATCTTTTATTCTTCTACCTAGATGTGATTGAGATTGTTTCTGTTTGTCACCTCCATTCGGAGAGTATAAACTGTACAGGTACTTTATATTGTTAGATGATTGACCTAGGACAGCGTTCTACCGCCGACACTGCGGCGTAGGCTGGGCGTTGTTACGTTCTCGTACCCTAACAGTGGGTGCGGGTCGTGACACCGGGTCCCCGTTTCAAGTCGGATTGAGTTGAAACTCGAACCCGACTCAAATAACCCCAAAACAATATCATAAATAATAAAATAAATTTTAACCCCAAATAATATCATAAATAATAAAATAAATTTTAAAAATATTCAAAAATATAAAATGACAAAAATACTCCTGTTTCTGAAAACTGGGGGGTGACAGGAATTCGATTTCTCGACATGTAGTCGATGATTTCCAAATCCACGAAAAGGGTCGTGCAGTCCTATATGTTGTCTAAAAGACTCTTCAAATAGATTTTCTAATGTGTCACTGGAACGATAAGAATCGATCGTCGAACGTGGGTGATTGGAGTACTTCATGTCCTGTTTTTGGACAGTTTTTGCCAATTTTCGGACTCGTTTTACGAGGCACATAATGCAAAATAAATTGAAATATTTGAAGGGTGTCGGAGTTGGTTATGTTGTGGTCGTACCTGAGCGATCGGCTCGACGAACCGTCAGCCGACCGTGGAGAAATCTCCACGTGAAGTCATCTTCGCGGCTGCTGTCACTGCTATCGTTTCAGTTTTGCGCACGCGCGCACCCGTACGGCCGTGGCCGCGCGCGGCGGCGGCACCGTCGCCGGTTGGGTCGCCCAGGCTGGCGAGGTCGCGGGGGTGGTGGCGGAAATCGGGATTAGGGTTCTCGAGCTATCATCCTCTCGAAGTATATAAGCAGTATAGACTGCTGCAACCGCTCGGTTTGGGAAGGCTGCCTAGTAGTGGGCCGGGCCCGGGCTTGCTACTACTGCTGTATTCTTTTTTTCTCTTTTAATTACAAATAACATATATGTATATATATATATACGTATTCATATATATATATATATATATATATATATATATATATATATATATATATATATATATATATATATATTTTTTATATATATATATATATATATATATATATATATATATATATATATACACATATACGCACATTTATATAATCTATTTATATATGCATTAAATACACACATATAATATATTTATATATATACATGTATATACACACACATATAATATACAGTTATATGTATTTATACACATACATAGTATATATTTTATACACACACAATTATATATATATTTATATATATTCATATATGTACCTACACATATACGCATACATATATATTTACTATATTTTATATATACATACCAATACACTCATATAATATTTATAAATACACACATATTTATACATATCATCTATAAAGTAAATGATTTAATAAATATAAATCATTATCATTAATAAAAATAAAGTAATTTTAAAATAAAAATCCTAATAACAATTAAAATAGCCCAAAACTCGTTTCTGATGGATGTAACATGCATCCTACTTATATGGCTCCAGAAGGTCATACAAATTCTGTAAAGCCCTATTTAATAATAATAATAATACCTATAATCTACCTATAACAATATTTAGAAAATAATTGTCAATTCCGAAAATATATACAAAATACTTACACTTACCAAACATGTCTACAAGGTCGTACTTGGTCCCACTACATGCCTACCTGGGCTTGGATTCAGTTCGGGTCCAGCTATAGTAGTTCGGTACGACCGGGTCACTTAAACGTCAAATACTATTAATAATGAATAATTAACTATTTATAATGGTCATGTCACAACTTGGCCTGGTTTTCCTAGTTACGACATCCCTATGGCTAGGTTTCCCCGGGCATGGCTAGTACACTAGTCAAGGTACACTGCTACATCTTCCGTGCCACAAATCCTAGTCGTCTAGTACTTCAAAACTCAACTATGGCTACAGTCATCTACCGTAATAATTAACTAAATAATCATTTATAGAAATCGTAAAATTCCCATTTAAATCAAATAAATAAAATAAAAAAATATTTCAAAATTTTTCGGGAAGGGGAGCTACAAATCTACCCACCTTAAAAATAATTTCGTCCTCGAAATTCAAGTTCGTAACTATTCTTAAAATTCAAGGAGAAAGTCTACCTTAACCTTAATCTCCTCAAATTTAATTCCTCACAAATATTTTATAACCAAGAATATTTGAGGACTTTTATCCACCTTTGGTCACACTACTCCCTTGAAACACAGGTCACTAAAATCATATAATCTTCTAACTAGTGACTAAAAATTCTACCAAGACTATCTAGGACATATGGTACCTATAATCCCTCATATATATAAACAACCAATATTTAATAGTCAAGCAATATTATACTATAAATTAAGAATTTCAGATAAATCTTAGATAGCACGATCATTCGTCACCCCGAAATAAAAGGGACGAGAATCAATGGCACAGGAAGCAAGGGAGTAAAATTGAGAGCATATATAGAGTTTTCAAGGACGTGGAGAATTTCTAGGAGAATTTTCAAGGCAGAGTGGATTGAGATTTCTAAGGGTTTAGTCAGATGCGCAGGCTCGTATCAGTACAGTTACATAACAGATACGATATGCTCTGACCTGCATGGGCCACCACAAAAACTTGTCACGACCCGCACCCACTTTTTGGACGCGAGCTCGTGAGCAAGCCAGCTACGTATCGAGCGGACTCCAGCCCAACTCGAGTACGTATAAGCTGTCAAGGTCATGGGTATCATGTCTAATCTAAACTATATCTCAATCCACAAGAATCATATAAAGCAAGAATGAACAAGTGTGGGTCATGGTCTGCAGCCCATTAGCATATTGTCCGATTAGACTCTAAGAATAATATGAGTCTATAAAGCTAAGCTGATAAGCAGGATATATAATGAAAGCACGAGAAAGATAGTAATCAATAATACTAACAAAATACCTGAATCATGTATATGAAGTCAGCTACCACATGCTCATCTAACTAACTCCGTGCAATCAACTACCTGAAGAGATCATCAGGTCCTCAGAGGACGAGCAAGATACAAGAAGAACATGCCACTATGACAGTAAATAACATGCATAAAGGGAATGACAGAAATATGACACTCTACTTCTAAACAAATACATGAAAACGCAACATCAAGGACAATGTTCAACACTTGGGCTAACAGACAGGGGTACCATGACAATCGTAGCTCATCCGAAACTAATGACCAACAGAATAATCACAATCGCATCTCCTCCGAAGATAACGACCAACAGAATATCACAACCGTAGCACGAAACTAACGGCCAACAGAATAATCAATACAACCGAAGCTCATCCGAACTATCGGCCAACAGAAACTATCATATAGCCCGCATGTCTAGTAATATCCTCTATGTCACAAGGAACTATATAGGTGTCCAGTCAAGTCGAATGAAGTCAAGTACAACTAACAGGTCAAGACATATCAAGTGAATGTGGCTCGCGACAAGGCAACACTATCAGGACCTATACATGAATTAGAGTGATATACAGAAAGAAAGAAATAACGTATGTGCACATAAAGTGAGAAAAATAGTAATGACACGAACAAGAGAAGCAAGAATCAAATATGACAGAAAAGAGACAACAATCTAGAAAATGCATAAAATACTGTACAGTGGGCAAGGTATACTTGCCTGGGATATGCACGGAGAACCAACAATGTATCGCCAATCAACAAGTCAGAAAGTCCAAGTCATCACAACTGTCTCCAAAAGCTGAAATAAATGTTACCAACATTCTCAAAATATTCAAATTAGCTAGGATTGCCTGTCCTTTAGTCCAATTCTGGACACAGGGGCAAAACGATAATTTTAGGCAAAAATGATGTCCGCCGTTGTATCCACTTTGCACCAAAAAGCGTGCCAGAGTCAACGGTCTCTAAAGTTGTGTCACCCTCACTTTTCCCAGTTAGGGGTAAAATGGTAATTTTCTATTTTATAATATTTTTGGGAATTTTATTTCATGAATATTATTATTTAATTATTATAGGAGTCGGGTTCGAATTTCATCGCATTCCGAGTTAATTTGCGACCCCGGTGAATTTCGACTTGAGCTGTAATTAGCCTGTTAGCTAACCATGGCCCACCACACTAAAAATTAGGGTTTAAGAGTTTGGACTAGTTCCCCATGAGTAATTTAGTTTAATTATGATTTTTATTTATTTTTAGCAACTTCCTAAACCTAATTTGGAATTTATTTAATATTAGGCTTAGGGAGGGGCAAACTTGTAATTACAAGTGCCCCTACCTTTGACCACCATGGCTGGTCATATAGGCCACCTATAGCCCCCTCTCTCTTTCCTTCACCACCAAGCAACTTCTCCATCTCCATTTCTTTCTTTCTTCCAAGCTTTTCTCAAGAGAGAACCCCTTTGTTAGGTATGTTTTTAACTCTTCATTAGTTTCTCTTTTGCATTCATGTCCCACACAATAAATGGAGAGGAGCTCCTTCTCTACCATTTGCCTACAAATTTGTAGGTTTTCCCTAGAAAAATAGGTTAAGGATTTATTAGGATTTAATCTTTTGAGAGTGGTATATATATATATATATATATATATATATATATATATATATATATATATATATATATATATATATATATATATATATACATATATATATATATATACACATGTGTATTTATGTGTGTGTATTTATTTATGTATTTGTGTGTGTGTAGAGGAGGGTGATTTTGTGTCATGGGGATGGTGGTGTTGGGAGAGTGATGTGTGTGTGTTGTGTTGTGTGAGGATGTGTGTGTGTGTGTTTATATATATATATATATATATATGGATATGTATATATATATATATATATATATATATATATATATATATATATATATATATATATATATATATATATATATATATATATATATATATATATATAGTTATGTGAGTGTGTATATATATAGATATGAGTGTATTTATATATATACATGGATGTGTGTATATGGATGTGTGTGTGTTATCTATATATTTAGATGGGATGGATAGATATCTAGATAGATTTTAGATAGATATCTAGTTATATATATATATATATAGATATATATATATATATATATATATATATATATAGATATATATATATATATATATGAAGTGTATATATATAGGGAAATAGAAGAGAAGAAGAAGAAGAAGAATAAGACCAGCAACAACAGCAGCAGCAGCAGCCAAAGCTGCTGCCAGGACTGAACAGCCTCCCCCCCCCTCCCCCCCCACCTTGGTTTAAGGCCTATAACCCCCCCCCCCCCTTTTCACCTAGTATATGTATATATATATATATATATATATATATATATATATATATATGTATTATATATGGTTGGAATCGTAGAGAGAGTAGAAGAAGATTATGGAATGAGAAGTTAGAAAAGGATTTGAGGTTGGGAGGAAAGATTGAAGGAAGTTGGAAGAATAGGAAAAAGGCTAGAATAGAAAAAGGGAAAAAACCGAGTTAGAGGGCGAAACGGAGCTCGGAGTATCCGATTGAGTTGAAACTTGGTGTGGGGCATGAATACGTGATTTAGATTTTGCGGGTAGGCTTCCGGATGGAATTCGGGGTTGTAGGGCGCCCGTATCGCGCCGTATCGGTGCGTATCTTGAAATATTCAAGATTTTGACAACGGACCGTATCACGGACCGAATGTCCACGTTACCTAGGTATTTTGGTAGATATTATATGTATAGGATAGTATCATACTACCCTAGGGAGATCGGGTCAAAATACCAAGCGTAGGTAGGCTAACTGGATAGTTGCCGAAGCTAGAATTTTACCCTTTTTAAGGATAAAATAGGATATTGGCCTACGGCCAAGATATGAGTTTCGAAGTCCAAGATGGACTTGGATATGGGTTGTAGAGGTTGGTAATAGTTAGAAATAGTCGCCTAGACCTAGTCTTGACCCCGGTTGACCACGGTTGACTTTTTGGACCAAAAGTCAACTATGGGTCAACGCTTTACCCAAATTAGTCCCAATTTCCATTAGACTTGTGTAGTTGACCAAAAGTCAACTATTAGTCACCATTGACCTAGGGTTGACCATGGTTGACCTAGAGTTGACCAGAGTTGACCAGAGTTGACCAGTTGACCAAAAGTCAACTGTAGGCCAACTCTTGATCCCGTTTGACTTCCTTCGACTTGTTTTGACCCGTGATGCCTGGTATGACCTAGGATTGACTTGGTTAGGCTTAGATTGACTTGATATAACTTGATTTGACCTAGATTGACTTGACAGGACTTAGTGTGACTCAGTGAGACCTAGTTTGACCTAGATTGCATATCATTCATTGTAAATCATTCCTAAACTTGTTTAAACCTAAATTAACTTACAGTATCTCATATTTAGGTCTTCTGATACCGTTCTGAGCATTGATATACCATACAGCTCAGGACAGCAGGCGAGTACATTCACTGATAGTTTTCATTGTCTTGATATCTGCTATATCCGATTCAGTTGTAGTGTCTTACTTGATTCCTGACACGATGGTTCACGGACTAGTATATGTCGGATCCTGTCATGAGATGTTGTTCCCGGGTTACTTGGTATATTGGTACATGACTCGACTTGTTACTTGTACTTGTATAGACATGGACTTGGGAGTGGGCTGATCACCTGCTTTTGAATCCCGTGTCATGACGTGTTATGTCCGGATCCTTTATACTATTCGAGGATGGAGAGTTATTAGTGGTTATGTGATCAAATTCCCACATTGTTCTACTGTATACATTGTTCATAGCTATACCCTCGCCTCACGACGGGTAAAGCCTGACCCTACATCGTTCATAGCTTTCCATGGTGACCGGCCTTACCGTTCTATTGTACTCATTGTTCATAGCCGGTCGGATGGAAAGCCTGATCATGTTTCCCAAGCCGATCACATAACGCTCTAATAATTCAAATCACATTTTATATTTACTTTATCTTATCGTATATCCTGCTCTGTTCTACATTCAGTATTTTCTCACCATGCCATGATATACAGTTACTCACATGCTCTACTTGCATTTACATTGTACCTTGATTAGAGACTAAGTTCTGCTCGGGAGAAGAGTTACAACCCCGGTCCTTGTTTGGTTTAAGGGTTGTAACTCGGCTTCCGAACGGTTCCCAAGTTTTCATATATCTTTGTCTTGTAGTTCATTATACTGTCTCTTATAGAATTTGTCAATTCACATGGAACTGCTGTTAGTGTTTGTACTTGCTCATTTTCCTGACAGGATACCGTTATGATATATTACAGATGACTCTGAGGCGGACTGCTCGACCTATTATAGGCTCGAGTCAGATGGAGTAGCCTTAGATCGTGGCCTTATAGTAGAGCCACTAGATTTTGTACTTCCAGAGTAGTATAGGTTAGCTAGGTTTGACTGGACTGCGATCCAGCTAGCTTATCAGACTGTAGTTCTATATTCTATTTTGATATCCTGTGATGTATATATCTGGGCTTGTATTGGACTCTGCACTTATTTACTCTTTCATCTATCATATGTCTTTCCTCTGAGCTATCTACCTTAGTTTTATTCTGTGATTGAGACTGTATTGTTATGTCACCTCCATTCGGAGAGTATATACTGTACAGGTACATTTTAACTGTTAGTCGTAGGCATTTATAGACCCTATATACAGCGTTCTACCGCCGATACTGCGGCGTAGGCTGGACGTAACCACGTGCTCATGCCCCTCTTCAGGGTGCGGGTCGTGACACATTTTTGTGGTGGCCCACGCAGGTCCTGTGTCGCAATTAGTACGATCTCGTAATGGTGCTCGACTTAGAGTACTAATTACGAGCCTGCGATTAGGACGTAGGACCAAGGATATGATAGGAGTTTCTCAATCACACCTAGAAAAATTTTCCGATCTTTGATTATCATGATTACTCCCCTTGTATTAAATTAACTGTCCTTCTTTGATAATCTACTCATGTGCCATATTGATCTCTTTGTTTCAATTCGTCTCCAGGATGACGAAGACACATCCGCAGGCCTCTGGATCGAGTAGCTTGCCTGAGAGATCTGATCAGGCCGAGGAGGAGGTTCATGAGACTGCCCCCAGTGATTCTACTATTCTAGAGACCCAGACAGTTGCACAGGGAGGTCTACCACCTCCACCCCAGAGGGTTACGGCCGTTCTTCCAGAGATACAGCCGCCACCACCACCGATACCGACGGATATACATCACATGTTCCTTCTCCTTCAGCAGATGATGGAGACGCAGCGGGCCCAGGCAGAGGCATCGCAGCGCCAGTCGGAGGCGTCACACCGACAGATCGAGATGCTGAGGCAGAGTATGGAGAACTCGCATCAGCTTGCCCTAGCAGCAGTAGAGAGAGTGGCACCGGGTACGGTGCAGGGCCCTACTGGCCAGCAGCCGTACCAGCAGCAGTCCAGGCCGGGGACAGTATTGGACTTCAGGAAGATGAGCTCCAGGGACTTCACAGGCACAGAGGGCATCCTCTATGCAGACGACTGGCTAGAGAATGTACATCGGAGCATGGAGCTGGCAGAGCTTCCTAGAGCGCTTTGGGTTTCGGCCGCAGCCAGCCGATTCTTCGACATTGCGCTGACATGGTACCGCACGGATCCTCGTGCGTCGGTGAGAGGGCTGACTTGGGAGAACTTCCGGAGGCTCTTCAAGGAGAAGTTCTTTCCGGACGTGGCTCTTACAGCATTGGAGGGCCAGTTCGTGGGTCTAGTTCAGGGAAACTCGTCGGTGGACGAGTATGCAGCTGAGTTCTTCCGTCTTAGCAGGTTTGCTTCCGATATGATCCAGGATGAGGGGCAGAAGACTCGTAAGTTCCGCAGGGGACTTATTCATGCAGTGCCCACCTGCACCTCAGGTCGCCGTGATGCGACGTTCGATCAGATATTGATGGACGTACAGATCGCAGAGGAGGACTTCGGCCTCAAGCCGAAGAGGAGCGAAGATACTATGGGGGCGAGTTCCAGTGCGAGAACGGCCAACCGCCCCCACATTCAGCAGCAGCAGCAGAGGCCGTTTCAGCAGCAGCCTCTGTTGCAGATTCAGCAGGCACCAGCGCGTGCCCAGCAGCACCAGGGACAGGGCCAGAGGCAGGCCATCCAGTATGTCTTCTGCAAGAAGATGGGGCACACCCGAGAGGATTGTAGGATGAAACAGGGAGTTTGTTTATTCTGTGGAGCTCCAGACCACCAGGTGAAGAACTGTGCTGCCCGTGCAGCCAGACAGGCAGGCCAGGACGGAGTGCAGCAGGCTAGAGGAGGCCAGCAAGGGCGTGCTTTCGCCATGACAGTTGAGCCCACTCAGGCAGTAGCAGAGCAGATAGCAGGTTCCAATCTTTCGATCTCCTTTCCGTATTTGCCTTCTTATAAACTGTCTTGAAATTCGATTCTATCTGTTCTTTGATCGTTGGATGAAAATTATTCTTGTGATGTGATTTCCTTCTGAGATAAGTCGTATGGGCTAGGTCGCCTCGATTATGAGATTTTAGAATACTCTAGGGTCATGCTAGCAGGCATAGTGAGGACATATAGTCGGATTATGGTCGTATTTCTTGGGTGTGGAATTTAAGGTTTTCGCTGCCAAGCTAGCGACAATACGAAAATTTTAAATACCATAATTCTAGAGGTATGTATCTTAGTCGAGGACTCTGTGAGTATCGTAGCCTTGCTCATTGGCATGACGGAGATTCTGAGTATCATGATGATTGGACAGACGTATACGATTATCGAACTGCATGATTTTTCTGTGTTTACTTGTTTTAATTTTTGGAGGATGAATTCTTTTAAGGTGGATAGACTTATAGCACCCAGTTCCTAGTTGAGAGTAATTTTAAATTTTATCATTTTAGTCATTTAATTCATGCTTTGATTTTTGAGATTTTAAACCATTTTAAATTTTAAGCCATGACTTGTGATTTTGATAATTTACTATTGTTTGGTTTCAATTTCGAGACGAAATTTTTTAAGGTGGATAGACTTGTCACCCTCACTTTTCCCAGTTAGGGGTAAAATGGTAATTTTCTATTTATAATATTTTTTGGGAATTTTATTTCATGAATATTATTATTTAATTATTATAGGAGTCGGGTTCGAATTTTATCGCATTTCGAGTTAATTTGGGACCCCGATGAATTTCGACTTGAGCTGTAATTAGCCTGTTAGCTAACCATGGCCCACCACACTAAAAATTAGGGTTTAAGAGTTTGGACTAGTTCCCCATGAGTAATTTAGTTTAATTATGATTTTTATTTATTTTAGCAACTTCCTAAACCTAATTTGGAATTTATTTAATATTAGGCTTAGGGAGGGGCAAACTTGTAATTACAAGTGCCCCTACCTTTGACCACCATGGCTGGTCATATAGGCCACCTATAGCCCCCTCTCTCTTTCCTTCACCACCAAGCAACTTCTCCATCTCCATTTCTTTCTTTCTTCCAAGCTTTTCTCAAGAGAGAACCCCTTTGTTAGGTATGTTTTTAACTCTTCATTAGTTTCTCTTTTGCATTCATGTCCCACACAATAAATGGAGAGGAGCTCCTTCTCTACCATTTGCCCACAAATTTGTAGGTTTTCCCTAGAAAAATAGGTTAAGGATTTATTAGGATTTAATCTTTTGAGAGTGGTATATATATATATACATATATATATATATATATATATATATATATATATATATATATATATATATATATATATATATATATATATATATACACATGTGTATTTATGTGTGTGTATTTATTTATGTATTTGTGTGTGTGTAGAGGAGGGTGATTTTGTGTCATGGGGATGGTGGTGTTGGGAGAGTGATGTGTGTGTGTTGTGTTGTGTGAGGATGTGTGTGTGTGTGTTTATATATATATATATATGGATATATATATATATATATATATATATATATATATATATATATATATATATATATATATATATATATATATATATATATATATAGTTATGTGAGTGTGTATATATATAGATATGAGTGTATTTATATATATACATGGATGTGTGTATATGGATGTGTGTATATGGATGTGTGTGTGTTATCTATATATTTAGATGGGATGGATAGATATCTAGATAGATTTTAGATAGATATCTAGTTATATATATATATATATATATATATATATATAGATAGATATATATATATATAGAGATATATATATATATATATATAGATATATATATATATATGAAGTGTATATATATAGGGAGATAGAAGAGAAGAAGAAGAAGAATAATAAGACCAGCAACAACAGCAGCAGCAGCAGCCAAAGCTACTGCCAGGACTGAACAGCCTCCCCCCCCCCCCCCCCCCACCTTGGTTTAAGGCCTATAAACCCCCCCCCCCCCCCCCCCTTTCACCTAGTATATGTATATATATATATAGATATATATATGTATTATATATGGTTGGAATCGTAGAGAAGAGTAGAAGAAGATTATGGAATGAGAAGTTAGAAAAGGATTTGAGGTTGGGAGGAAAGATTGAAAGAAGTTGGAAGAATAGGAAAAAGGCTAGAATAGAAAAAGGGGAAAAACCGAGTTAGAGGGCGAAACGGAGCTCGGAGTATCCGATTGAGTTGAAACTTGGCGTGGGGCATGAATACGTGATTTAGATTTTGCGGGTAGGCTTTCGGATGGAATTCGGGATTGTAGGGCGCCCGTATCGCGCCGTATCGGTGCGTATCTTGAAATATTCAAGATTTTGACAATGGGCCGTATCATGGACCGAATGTCCACGTTACCTAGGTATTTTGGTAGATATTATATGTATAGGATAGTATCATACTACCCTAGGGAGATCGGGTCAAAATACCAAGCGTAGGTAGGCTAACTGGATAGTTGCCGAAGCTAGAATTTTACCCTTTTTAAGGATAAAATAGGATATTGGCCTACGGCCAAGATATGAGTTTCGAAGTCCAAGATGGACTTGGATATGGGTTGTAGAGGTTGGTAATAGTTAGAAATAGTCGCCTAGACCTAGTCTTGACCCCGGTTGACCACGGTTGACTTTTTGGACCAAAAGTCAACTATGGGTCAACGCTTTACCCAAATTAGTCCCAATTTCCATTAGACTTGTGTAGTTGACCAAAGTCAACTATTAATCACCATTGACCTAGGGTTGACCATGGTTGACCTAGAGTTGACCAGAGTTGACCAGAGTTGACCAGTTGACCAAAAGTCAACTGTAGGCCAACTCTTGATCCCGTTTGACTTCCTTCGACTTGTTTTGACCCGTGATGCCTGGTATGACCTAGGATTGACTTGGTTAGGCTTAGATTGACTTGATATAACTTGATTTGACCTAGATTGACTTGACAGGACTTAGTGTGACTCAGTGAGACCTAGTTTGACCTAGATTGCATATCATTCATTGTAAATCATTCCTAAACTTGTTTAAACCTAAATTAACTTACAGTATCTCATATTTAGGTCTTCTGATACCGCTCTGAGCATTGATATACCATACAGCTCAGGACAGCAGGCGAGTACATTCACTGATAGTTTTTATTGTCTTGATATCTGCTATATCCGATTCAGTTGTAGTGTCTTACTTGATTCCTGACATGATGGTTCACGGACTAGTATATGTCGGATCCTGTCATAAGATGTTGTTCCCGGGTAACTTGGTATATTGGTACATGACTCGACTTGTTACTTGTACTTGTATAGACATGGACTTGGGAGTGGGCTGATCACCTGCTTTTGAATCCCGTGTCATGACGTGTTATGTCCGGATCCTTTATACTATTCGGGGATGGGGAGTTATTAGTGGTTGTGTGATCAAATTCCCACATTGTTCTACTGTATACATTGTTCATAGCTATACCCTCGCCTTACGACGGGTAAAGCCTGACCCTACATCGTTCATAGCTTTCCATGGTGACCGGCCTTACCGTTCTATTGTACTCATTGTTCATAGCCGGTCGGATGGAAAGCCTGATCATGTTTCCCAAGCCGATCACATAACGCTCTAATAATTCAAATCATATTTTATATTTACTTTATCTTATCGTATATCCTGCTCTGTTCTACATTCAGTATTTTTTTCACCATGCCATGATATACAGTTACTCACATGCTCTACTTGCCTTTACATTGTACCTTGATTGGAGACTAAGTTCTGCTCGGGAGAAGAGTTACAACCTCGGTCCTTGTTTGGTTTAAGGGTTGTAACTCGGCTTCCGAACGGTTCCCAAGTTTTCATATATCTTTGTCTTGTAGTTCATTATACTGTCTCTTATAGAATTTGTCAATTCACATGGAACTGCTGTTAGTGTTTGTACTTGCTCATTTTCCTGACAGGATATCGTTATGATATATTACAGATGACTCTGAGGTGGACTGCTCGACCTATTATGGGCTCGAGTCAGATGGAGTAGCCTTAGATCGTGGCCTTATAGTAGAGCCACTAGATTTTGTACTTCCAGAGTAGTATAGGTTAGCTAGGTTTGACTGGACTGCGATCCAGCTAGCTTATCAGACTGTAGTTCTATATTCTATTTTGATATCCTGTGATGTATATATCTGGGCTTGTATTGGACTCTGCACTTATTTACTCTTTCATCTATCATATGTCTTTCCTCTGAGCTATCTACCTTAGTTTTATTCTGTGATTGAGACTGTATTGTTATGTCACCTTCATTCGGAGAGTATATACTGTACAGGTACATTTTAACTGTTAGTCGTAGGCATTTACAGACCCTATATACAGCGTTCTACCGCCGATACTGCGGCGTAGGCTGGACGTAACCACGTGCTCGTGCCCCTCTTTAGGGTGCGGGTCGTGACAAGTTGTCAAACTACATGTCTATGGATCCAGTTTTTCGATACGAATCCAATCGTATTTTCAAAGTTGGATTCCGACGGGTCGTGCACAAAATCGCCCGTTGAGTGGGACCGTGGGGCCCGTAAAATGACGTATGATTCAACTGTCTCAGAATTGGACCAAACTTGGCATACAGAACCAGAAAAATGATACGGTCCTGCTGGTGCAAGTTTTGTCTCGATCTGACGAGCGTGCACAAAGTAATTGAAAATTTTGTAAAGTGCACGATACGGTGTATTTCGACGGATACGCATCAAATTCGTCGCGCACACGCGACCAATTCGAATTCCGTCAAAGCCCACACGACCACGAAGCCGTTACGCAGCTTTCGATGCCTTCGGTTCGCGACCACGTCGTCCGGTTTGGCGGAACGCACGTTGTGTGGAACAATTTTCATGTTTTTAAAACAGATTTTTGTCAAAGTTCGGGATTCGATTTCTCGACATGTAGTCGATGATTTCTAATCCATAAAAAGGGTCGTGTAGTCCTATATGTTGTCTAAAAGACTCTTCAAATAGATTTTCTAATGTGTCACTGGAACGATCAGAACCGATCGTCGAACGTGGGTGATTGGACTGCTTCATGTCCTATTTTTGGACAAGTTTTTGCCAATTTTCGGACTCGTTTTACGAGGCACATAATGCAAAATAAATCGAAATATTTGAAGGGTGTCGGAGTTGGTTATGTTATGGTCGTACCTGAGCGATCGGCTCGACGAATCGTCGGCCGACCGTAGGGAAATCTCCATGCGAAGTCGTCTCCGCGGCTGCTATCACTGCTGTCATTTCAGTTTTGCGCGCGCGCGCACACCCGCGCGGCCGTGGCCGCGCACGGCGACGGCGCCCTCGACGGTTGGGTCGCCCAGGCTAGCGAGGTCGCGGGGGTGGTGGCGGAAATCGGAATTAGGGTTCTCGAGCTATCATCCTCTGGAAGTATATAAGCAGTATAGACTGCTGCAACCACTCAGTTTGGGAAGGCTGCCTAGTAGTGGGCCGGGCCCGGGCTTGCTACTACTGCTGTATTCTTTTTTTTTCTCTTTTAATTACAAATAACATATATGTATATATATATATATATATATATATATATATATATATATATATATATATATATAAAATATACGTATTCATATATATATTTACACATATACGCACATTTATATAATCTATTTATATATGCATTAAATACACACATATAATATATTTATATATATACACGTATATACACACATATAATATACAGTTATATGTATTTATACACATACATAGTATATATTTTATACACACACAATTATATATATATTTATATATAATCATATATGTACCTACACATATACGCATACATATATATATATTTACTCTATTTTATATATACATACCAATACACTCATATATAATATTTATAAATACACACATATTTATACATATCATTTATAAAGTAAATGATTTAATAAATATAAATTATTATCATTAATAAAAATAAAGTAATATTAAAATAAAAATCCTAATAACAATTAAAATAGCCCAAAACTCGTTTCTGATGGATGTAACATGCATCCTACTTATATGGCTCCAGAAAATTCATACAAATTCTATAAAGCCCTATTTAATAATAATAATAATAATACCTATAATCTACCTATAACACATCCACAGACAGACGGACAATCAGAAAGGACAATTCAGACTTTAGAAGATATGTTGCGAGCTTGCACCCTAGATTTTGGAGGATCTTGGGAGAGCCACCTACACCTAGTCGAGTTCTCGTACAACAACAGTTATCAAGCCAGTATCCAGATGTTGTCATTTGAAGCACTATATGGTAAAAAGTGTAGGTCGCCACTAGCATGGAATGATATCGGGGAGAGAAAGATGCTAGACCCAGAAATAATTATCCAGACCATTGAAGTGGTTAAGGAAATTAGAGAACGACTTCGAGTTGCGCAAGATCGGCATCGTCATTGGACGGACCAGCATCGTAGGTCGTTAGAGTTTTCTGTTGGGGACCACGTGTTCTTGCGAATCTCACCTACCCGTGAGGTTATTAGATTTGGCGTTCGCAGGAAGTTGAGTCCGCGATACGTGGGCCATTTGCCATCCTTGATCGAATAGGCGATGTTGCTTATCGTTTATCCCTTCCACCTTCATTACGAGAGGTACATGATGTGTTCCATGTATCTCAGTTGCGTAGGCATGTATCGGACCCAAGTCATATCCTTGATCATTCCGAACTGGTTGTTGGTACCAACCTGTCTTACGAGGAACAGCCTGTGTCCATTTTGGACCGAAGAGAGAAGATACTCAAGAACCGAACAATTAGCCTTGTCCGGGTTGCTTGGGGTCATCACTCTTTAGGGGAGTCAATGTGGGAACATGAAGATGATATCCGATCACGGTATCCGCACATGTTTGACTCACATGGTATATCTCTTTTTGTATACCTCGATTGTCTTAACTCCTCATGCTTGTCACCTTATGAGTAGAATTACTTGAAGTTGTGGATTATTAAACATAGATATGTTACTTACTATTGACATTTTAAAATGATTGCTTGTTCAAATTGCTTGTACTTAGATTAGTTTAGCTTTGCTGTTCCTATCCTTCTTGGATTTGAAATTTTGAGGACGGAATTTTTCTAAGGAGGGTAGGATGTCACTTTCCATTCCCAGAATACATTTTTTAAATGTATGTATTGCTTGAATGAATTTATCTAAATTTTATCATGTATTGTTCTGTATTTAAATTCCTTTAACTTTACGCTAATTATTTTTCTGCATTTTACTTTCTGCTTTCTGTTTTGCTTTTGGGTTCGGCCTGAGTTGGTTTATTTTCCGAGTTTGGGTGGTTCAACAATTCCCCACCTACCCCCTCTTTATTTAAAGCCCCAAACCCTTTTTCTCTCTTTATTACTTCTCCTTCTCATTAACTCTTCTTCTTCATCCTCCATAACTCTCCTCCACCTACCCAGCCGCATAGGCAAGTGCCAACTTGCTTTATGATGGAACCCCAGTATTATTGTTCCATCATCTTTCTTACTTGATCTTAAGTCTCTTTAGTATTTAGTATTTGAAATTTCCATGGCTCATTTCATGTAGATCTAAGTTTAATGCTTTTTCGGATTTCTTAGGTTTTGATCAAGTAACTTTATTATTTTTAAGTTTTGATGGTTTCATGTTGTAGAGAATTTTGTTCTACCCCATTTTGACCTATGGAAGTCCAGATTTGGGCTTGGAATGAAGGATCTGGAGAGCTTGGAAGCAATAGCTTCCATGGTTCTGTTCTCGGAAGTGGAGAAGAAAAACAGTGTTGAACTGCATGGCTTGCGCGCCCAGCCGTATGAACTTCTTAGTCGCATGGCAGACTTGACCGCATAGAATTTCATGCGGCAAGTCTTCCAGCCGCATAAGCTCGCTTGAACCATTGCCGTATAAGACTTGCACTATTTTCGGCCGCATAAGGCCTTGTCATTTTCAGCCGCATGAGCCTAACTTTTGAGCCGCATGGAACTTCCCATTCCTGGCCGCATGACTTATTAGTTTCTGGCCGCATGGATTCCCCGTCGCATGAGATAAATCATTCTCAACCGCATTTAGGCTTGTCCTTTTCAGCCGCATGAGCTTTGTTTGCCGTATATCGCATATTCAGTCGCATGAGCTTTGCTTGTCGCATATCACATATTCAGCCGCATGAATTTTGAGACCTGAGCCGCATAGGGCCCAGATCTCCATCCGCATAGACTCGATTGCTTGAGCCGCATAAACTTAGTTTCTCAGCCGCATAACTTTACTTTTTCTCAGCCGCATGGTTGAGTTGGTTTCAGCCGCATGAGCACGTATCTTTTCAGCCGCATAAACGCGTATCTTTCCAGCCGCATAAGCATATCTTTTCCTGCCGCATGAGCACATATTTCCCAGCCGCATGAGACCCTATTTTCCCGACTGCAAGAAATCTAGCCCATAATGCCTTTTGGCTGATTCTTGTCCTGAATTGACATTGATTGATATTGATTGTGACCTTGACTAATAATTGATCATGCATTCCTAGTTGGAACTAAGAGACTGGCTAGTCGTCTTATTGAATTGAATAAATGAGACACGTTCATATTAACTATGAACTATTGCAATCGATTGGCCGATCCCGAATATTGGCATACAGGCATGTGCAGGCTTCAATTTATTTTTCTACAAAAGCAGCATGTGTACTTTATGGTCAAGGCATGATTATTCCCTAGTTTGTTTTGATTGTTGTATTACGCTATGTAAGACCTACAACCTAACTACACGGGTATCGTTGTAGAGTTGTGCATATCGTACCAGGTATGAAAGTACTCATCTTGAAGGACCATAATCCACGGCATGGGATTTCACTTAACATAGAGGCTATTAAGTTAAATAAAATAATGATTGCATGGAGAGAATGGATTCCCAAGTTCTTACATGGCATCCATCTTTGGGACTATTAAGTGCCCGACATGCCGGCTGGTTCCACAGATACTGCAAATCTGCCATACGGGCAGAGAGCGGTATCTGCTTATATTATTTATTGTATATTGATGACGGGTGTCCCGCTGGGACTCGTCTAATTCATGATTTGCGCAATTGATTGATTGGGTGGACTAGCCTTGCTTGCATATAGTAAGAACTGAGGAATCCCTTATTTCATAATTCCAAGGTAACTTGGAACTCACAGTAGCAAGTCGTAGGAGTTGAATGACGTCTAAATTGATTTGTTTATGTACTGTACCTACTCTGTTGACTAACTGAGACGATCAGAATGTCAAGACATGACGGGACAACTTCTGTCATTATTTGGTTGGAAAGTTAGTTCAAACTGTCGTGATGTTATATGAATTCCAGTAACTAGCAGAAATTTATTTATCATATCTTTCTTATTACTGGTTCTAATTCCTCATATCGTGCTTCATTGCGGTACTTGCTATTACAGGTCTAACCTCTCTGGTTTTGTATGGCCAGAATTAGAGCCGGTTTTCAAGGACTCAGCTTACTTCCACCTCCAAGATGGTTAATACTAGCGGAATGATCGCAGGAGGACTCGAGTGGGTTCCTTACTTTTTCGTTCATTTTGTTAATTACTTTATACTTTGCCGTTTGGGACCGACATGTTAGTCAGATTGTCTTGTACTTACCTTTACATAATTGTAACTAAGTCAG
>JANAVB010012199.1:5827350-6067350 GCA_029216955.1 Iris pallida | reverse complement strand
GCAACAACAGCTGCAGTACCAGCCTCCGAGGCCATTGCCGCCTCCGACTCAAGTATTCTAGCAGCAGAGACCCAAGCAGTATTCCCTGGTCCAAGCTCAGATTCAGAACCGGCAGAGAGGTTTCTAGCAGGATGTTTTCCCTCTTCCTTATACCTTCAATTCCTTGCTTGCATGATTGATTGTTTGATTGATTGCTTAGTATAGCTTGTCCTTGCATCTCTAGCCACTTGATTAAATTTCGAGGACGAAATTCTTTTAAGGTGGGTAGAGTTGTAATGCCCATATCTTGAATTACGTATTTGGAATACGTGTACGTATTTTGACCCGTATTGTATGTCTCCCTGCTTGATTTATCTTGGAATTTTATTGTTTGGTTTATCTTGGTTCGGTTTGGTTTGTTTGGCTTGGTTTGGTTTTGCTTGATTTTATGTGAACCAAACCACTCCCACCTACCACCACCCTCTTCATTAAATATCCCACCAAACACTTCTCTCTCCTCATTAACTCTTCTTCTTCTTCCCCACCATTACCTCTCCACCAACCTGAAAGAGTGGAGAGCTTAGGCAAGTGCATCTTGCTTCATGGAGGAAGTTCATTTTTTATCGTCCCATTGTCTTCCTCATGTGTTTCTAACCCACTTCAGTACTTAACATTTTTCGTTTCTGTGGTTAGATTCTTGTAGATCTAGTTTTGTGGTATTTTCGGTTTTCATAAATTTTGATCTATCAACTTGCATATTCTTGCTAGTTGATTGTTCCATATTGTAGAGAATTTTATTCTACCCCAAATTGACCTATGGAAGTCTGAATTTGGACTCCGGTTGGAAGTTTGGTGGTGTGGAGAAGCCATGGTATTTTTCATGAACTTCTTCTCAGTAGGCAACAAATTGTTGCTGGCTTGCAATTGTTTGGCCGCAGGAGTCTTGCTTAGCCGCATGGGCATGGCAACATTATTTAATTGCTATCATGATGGCACTTCATAGCGAGCATAGTAATTGTGCCAGGCTTAACATTTGAGTGCCCCGCGCAGTGTGCATTTTGCATGCAATAAAGTTTTCTGGCCGCATGGCCAAGCATATATATTAGTTGCATGCAGTTGCTTTAATTAAATAACTTGCATGCATAAAGCCTTAAGCTAGAAATATATTAAATATAGTGCATCCACAGTAGCTAGCCGCATAGGCCAAACCTCACTTAGCCGCATGTATTTGCTAGTAAATATTCCATGGTTTGCTTGCATGTGCATGGAAACAAAGGAAGCCGCATGTATCCTAGTTTGCTTGCATGGAAAATATTAGTAAATAAATGGCTTTAGCTACTACTTAGCAATTTGGCATGGCATATTATTAAAAGCATTAGCAAAAGTCCATGCATTAAATATCCTTTAGCATGCATCAGCATGCAACATTTCATGCATTAGCATTAATGAATTAGTTTAATATTCCATGTTTTGGTATTCCATGCAGTAGCAGCTAATGCCTTAGCATTAGCTTTAATATGTAATACACTAGCCTGTTGCTTGCAATTGCAAGCTTTTAATGAACCGAATGGTATTTCCTTAAATGAGCCACATGTACTTGCTGGCCATTTGAATTATCATAGCCGCATGGCTTTTATTTTTACTATTTTTCTTGCATGGGAACTCCACTTAGCCGCATGAAATTTCTTACTTGGCCGCATGGAACCATTGTCTGGCCGCATGGCCTTTAGCCAATTAATTTGGCTTGACCTTTGGCCAATTCATTTTGGTCTGGCCGCATGGCCTTGGCTAAATGACCCTTGCATGGCCACGTTTGATTGGAGCATTAATTACATATGAGTCCCACATGGAAATATATGTATATAAATATATTATATATATATATATGTGGTATTGGCCGCATGGCCAATATTTGCATGGCCCACACTTGTCTGGCCGCATGAGCTTAGAGCTGGCGGCCGCATGCATAAGCTTAGATTGTTGCTTGCATCAGCAAGCATTTATTAGTTGCTTGCATTATTTTAGTTAGTTGCTTTATGTCAACTAATACCTTGTTGGCCGCATGAACGGCCACCCACTCTCTTGACCACGTGGAAGTCCCACTTTTGGGCCGCATAGGATCCACTTTGATTATTAAAATATTTTATTTGCCTGAATTGTGGTCAGAATTTCTTTCCACTCCCAACATGAAAGTTGTAGAGTTTCTCTTGGCTTCAAGAATATATTATACATATATATATATATATATATATATATATATATATATATATATATATATATATATATATATATATATATATATATATTATTTAATTGTGCATGTTTCTCCCCTCCTTGATGAATGACATGACTTGATAGTGACCCACCGTGGTGCACTCCTGACAAGATAACTTGACCTGACAAATTTGACATGATAACTTGACATGATAATTCTTGATAGTGGCGCGCCGTGGCGCACTCTTGACATGATAAACCTGACAAGATATTTTTCGAAATACTGTTGCGACGGCTAACATGACACGACAAGAATGAATGACCTGGACACCGTGGACGATTGTGCTTGTACAAATGAACCAGTCTTGTCTTGCATCATGTCTAGGACTGGGACCCCTGAGTACCACGGTCGGGGGTACCCACTGAAATTGACTAAGGCCAACAACTAGAATAATCCAGTAGTCATGAAGAGATTTTACAGTTACAGGCAATCCCGTTATCTGGGCGTCCCACTTGGGATCTGTAGCCTGTCGTCGAGTAGGGCACATTTCCAGCACACTGTCATGTGTTGCACTCTTATTGTACTAATATTCGACCTAGATAACCTGGATGGTCTGCAGGGCTTGTGGCTGGAGGAACATCTCATTGCATATTGCTAGTAATTAGGCCTGTGATAACCCTAGTTAGTTAAAGTATCAAGCCGTACTTATTGCTTGGCCGTGAATGTTGGATGGGAAATACCAGTCTAGTCTTGTCTTGATCCTGTACAAGATTGTTACACGTCCTGATTTCTTATTTTATCTTGTCGATAAATGGTAGGAGAAACCAAGTTCTGTTCAGACGAAGGGTTACAACCCCGGTCCTTGTTTGGTTTACGGGTTGTAACCAGGTTATCTGAATAGTCCCATGGTTATCTCATCGTATATCACCTGTCATGCTTTTCCTTAATTACTGTCTTTTATTATGCACTTATATTCTTGTGCTAATTGCTGGTTTTAGTTCCTAAGTGAAGCCTCCTTTGTGGCACTTGCTCTTTCTGGGTTCTGACTCAGCTGGTTTTGTATGGCCAGATACCGGTGCAACTCCAGAGGATCTACCGACTATCCAGCCAGATGGTGACCACTAGAAGAAATCCTGGCAACGAGTGGGTTTATTTTGGTTCTCCCACTCTATTGTAAAAATTATTCTTTTGAGGCGTTTAGCCGCCGAGCAAGTGTTAGCTCGTGTACATTTTACTTACTGTCTGCCTACGGGTTATAACATGATTGGCAACCTAGGGTTGATCATGTATGACTAAACTCTTGCTAGTCCTGACATTTTGTACGACTAGCTTCATGATCAGCTGAATATGTAATATTTGGGACGCCTTACTATTGTATATTTGGTGATCTTACATATTGTAACATTTACTTATTTGCTTGTGATTGAGACACTAGGCTTGTTATTGACCATAAGTGACTGTTGGCTTGTAGATAAACCATCATATATCTAGACAGCCGTGACCGTATAGTGGGGTGGTTTCCATTTCGTATACGTAGCTGGCTATGTCTGCCCCCGCTCTCCAGTATTCTGGTTCTGGGGCGTGACAGCAGCTGATAAACAATTGTGTATACTTTGCTACATCATCTGGCTATATTTTGTAAAGCCAGATATCAAGAACATTTTGACTGAACGTTTGGGACGCCTTACTGCTTTATCTTACATGTTCTCTATTACTGTTTCTTGTTTGAATGATTGAGACAATAGATGTGAAGTGACCATAGCGAGACTTTCATGTAGTATGTACCCCCTCGTCTTTTAGACATCATTGATCGTATTATACGGTATTCATCTACCCGTAATACGTAGCTGGCTGAGTCATTCCACCGTTCTCCAGTATTTTGGTTCTGGGCGTGACATCAACCCTAGGATTTGTCAATCATGTTACAACCTTAGGCAGACAGAAATAAAATTGCAACACGAGCTAAGAAATGCTCGGCGGATAAACGCCTCAAATGAATAATTACAGTAGAGTGGGAGAGCAAAATAAGAAACTCACTCGTTGCCTCGGTTACTCCTGGTGTTCACCATCTGGCTCGAAGACATGTAGACCCTCGGGTATCACTCCGAAATCTTGCCATACAAAACCAGCTGGGTCAGACCCAAAAAAGAGCAAGTACCACAAGGGAGGCTCCACTTATGAACTAAAACCATCATATAATGAATAAAAAATGGATACAAGAACATAATTATAATAACATAAAAGACAAGAGTTAAATGAGCATACTTGCTTACATCAGAAAAAATAAGAGGTGGAACATAATTTTCATGTTAATCATGAGACAATCATCCAGGTACGGCCATTCAAGTCCTACAGCTTGCTATCATTGTAGGCCTCAAAAATAAAGTCACGTTGAGTTGATCAGAACAAGTCACGCAGAGTGATCCAAGAAGCAGCACAAAAGAAATGCTAAGTTCTGCCTGGCCATCTCCATTAGAAGTCACGCAGAGACAGCTCAGCCATACGTCAGATTCATAATGACTAACAACACAACAGTCGAAGAATGTCTCTTCGTATGCCACGTATGCACAGACTTCGAGAGATCATCGCCGTCTATTGCATGATTTTCGAAATCTTCTTCAGCAAGACTCAGCCTTCGTCAAGTTGGCGTACCAAAAGGGTTTCTTGTCATTTAATGCGACTGATAAAGCAATCACTGTCAGAGATTTTGTGTCAGTCGAAATACGCCGAATCAAAACAGCTGGCAGTTCTATCTCAAGTCTGCGTGTATTTGTGATCTTCATCTCAAGTTTGCGTGGATTCTGAAGTTTTTCTTCCTCAAGTTTGCGTGGATTTTTTAGTTCTTTGCCTCGAAGTCTGCGTGGATCCTGAAGCTTCCTACCCCAAGTTTGCGTGGATTTTGAAGCTTTCTACACCGAGTTCGCGTGGATTTCGTCTTCAACAAGTCTGCGTGGATTTCATCAAATTGGAGTACGTGGCAGCCATGCCACTGATCTCTCGCCTGCGTGTCCTGTAACTTGCACATGACTCATGCATGATTGCCATGTGTCCAACAGTTACAGGTCATGTCCAGTAACTGCTCACAGCATTGCGTATGTTAAATCCTGCGTGATTTTCAACTAAGCACAGGCTGTGAAGACAGTTATCTTTTCGGTTATTATTTTTGACTCTATAAATAGAGTTCTTTTTCTCATTCATGGTACAGATACATTGATATCTACTGTCAAAATTTTGAGAGCTTTTCTTCTTCGCATAGTCCAAGGGATAAAGCGATCGTCTTCTAGATCGGATTCCTACAGTTGTAATTTTCCCAGAAACACAACAAATAAAGAGAATTTCTTTATGGAAAACAAATTGGCGACTCTGCTGGGGAAAACCATCTCCTCTTCTGAGATGGCAATAACTCAATGCGACACTTCGTCAATCGGCTCGACGAAGAAGGTGATGACGATCAAATTCGATCAACTCGCCTATGAAGAAATGCAGCGGGCTAAGGGTGGCAAGTCCACTCCAGCCTCCATCATCACTGCCAAGTCGAAGGGATCTGTCTATGTCCCTAAGAATCAGTTGGCAGTCAATGGTGAAGTCTTTGCCACAGTGTCTACTCCTAACACTGGCAAGAGCTCTACTGCAAGCACGCACACTCTTGTGCACTCGAAGATGACAGCAATCAAAGATCACGCTAACAGTACTGGCTCCTTAGCCAAATCTGTTCCAGTGTGTATCTCCAAAGTTGAAAGTCACGCTGACAGTACTGGCTCCTTAGCCAAATCTGTTCCAGCGTACAAATTTAACTCTAAAAGCCACGCTGACAGTACTGGCTCCTTAGCCAAATCTGTTCCAGCGTGCAAATTCAACTCTAAAAGTCACGCTGACAGTACTGGCTCCTTAGCCAAATCTGTTCCAGCGTGCAAATTCAACTCTAAAAGTCACGCTGATAGTACTGGCTCCTTAGCCAAATCTATTCCAGTGTGCAATCCCACATTCAACAGTCACGCTGACAGTACTGGTTCCTTAGCCAAATCTGTTCCAGCGTGTAATTCTAAAATCAAAAGTCACGCTAACAGCTCTGGTTCTTTAACTAAGTCTGTTTCAGCGTGTATTTCATCAGAGAAGAATAGCTCCTTAGTTATCTCTTCTTCTTCACCGAGTTCTACTAGAACTGGGGGTGGTCTTCCACACAAAGTCCCTTCGAAAAGGAATAACTCTTTAGTTGTTTCTTCTGCTCCTGTAGTTTTTACTTCAGGAACAGCTTTGACTGATACTTTTGTTAGTCAAAGGAAAGGAGATGGTCTTTTGACTACTCTTTCTTCTGGACATTCTATGTCTCAAAATCTGAATGAGTCTAAGAAGAAATATTCCTTAATATCTTCTTCTATGACTTCTTCAAATTGGGCACAGAATCTGTCCATTAAAGAGGGTCTGTTACCAACTCCTAATCAAAGGAGTGGTTCAACTCTTCCTTCTCTGCAAATATCCAGATCAATGGAAGGAAAACTCTATGTTTCCAAAATTAATGTGTTACCTTCCACTGATTTAAGAACAAAACTCAGCACTTCTGGTGTTAAGAAACCATACCAATTGGATATGAAGATAAAAGATCCAGATGCAGAGTATGCAAGAAATTATGTGGCTCACATTAATCACTCTTTGTATAATCAAGATCCATCAAGACCCAAGAACAGGAAGTATACTCCTCAATCTTCACAAACAGATTTACGGGAATATCTTCAACAGAAGAGAAGGAGTAATTCTATATTAAAGGAACATGCTGAATGTGACTTCTATCCAAGAGTCATAATTCGGTGCAGATGTCAATCAACAGTTCAAGACCATGGTGATCATGAATATGACTTCCAGCCAAGAGTCACAATGCAATGCAGATGTCAAAATAAACGACAGTCTGTCTTCAATAGGATTCAGTATGAACCTATGCCTGATGAAGATGAGCCTTTGTTTGCCTATGTCAACATGACTTCTCGGGACACCGGGGGTAGAGTTGATAGTCCAGATGGAGTATATAGAAACACCAGAGCAAGAGTCCTGGCTTCTAGTCAAAGAAATTTGATCCCTGAAATTGATTCTGAATTTCTTGGGGAATCTAATTTCCCACCTCTTCCTACTGGGGGTAATTCTCCTATAGTTGACTTTGATACACGAAGCAATGATTCAGAGCATACAATATCTACTAGTTCATCAATAATCCCTCATACAGTCACGACTTACATGGTTGATGGGAATACTGATGAACCTTCTTCTTCCTTGACTCCTCAAGATCAAAGAATTGCTTCTTTGGAACAGCAAATGAAGTCTATGACTGACACAATGAAGTCGATGTATGAACTCATGACAGCTCAGTTGCAAAATCGACAGACTGTACCAGATGCCATACCAGTTGATACTGATATAAGTCCAGTACAAGTTCCTCCAGCAGTACAATCCAATACTCCTGGACCAGCTCAACCAAATCCTAGTCTCTCTGGAGCTGGGGGTAGTGCTTACAATGCTGTTCCTCCTCCCAACTATTCTCTACAAGCCACAACTCCACAATCTTCGGGAGTTGTCTCTGAAGAATTGAAGAATCTCAAAACTCAATTCGAGACATTCAAACAGAAGGATGGTTTACAAAGGTTAGGCATCAAGCAGCCTTATCCGATAGAATGGAAGCAAGTATCATATCCTCCTAAATACAAGCCTCCTACTATCTCATCCTATGATGGAACCACTTCTCCAAGTCAGTTTATTAATCACTTTGAAGTGATGACTGATCAACAGCAACCAAGTGATGCCCTCCTTACTAGGGTATTTATTGGATGTCTCAAGGGAACGGCTTATGAATGGTATAGGAGTCTCCCAGATGGGAGTATTACCTCATTTGCTGGTTTCAAACAGATGTTTCTTGAAAGGTTCTATGAAGGGCTTAATGACATGACTATGTCTGCTCTTATTAGAATCAAGCAGAAAAATAATGAATCTACAGAGGAATACATTGAACGGTTTCGAAGAGAAGCTCTGAAGATGCCTCTTGGAACTCCTGATGCTGTCACCATTGACACGTACAAATCAAACTTATTGCCAATCATCAGTATGTGGACAGGGTCCACTCAATTTCAAGATTGGCCTTCCTTCATAGTCAGTGCCAAAGCTGCAAAAATTAGTGCTGAAACCTTCAAAGGTTTAGGAGTGCAGATGACTCCTAAAGAAACAGGACAAGGTGCTAACAATAAAAATAATGCTCGCAAAGGAAAAGAAACTCTTAAAGTTAATCTTCAGAGCAAAGATGCATCAAATGTTCAAACTTCTGTCTCTACAACTCAACAATCAAGAACACCTCGCCCCAAAGAAGAATATTCTTTTAACGACGACGATGTCCTTGGTATCTTTGAATGTCTGCTGAAAGGTAATAAGATACAATTACCTGAGATCAAGAAACCTGATGAAGCTGGTAAGACAGATCATCCTAAATACTGTCCATATCACAGAATACTGGGTCATACAATTCGTACATGTTATGTACTGAAAGGAAAGATCCAAGAAATGATTAAATCTGGAGCTATCTCTCTTACTCCAAAAGAGAAGACCGTCACCTCCAACGTCGTCTCTATGCAATTTGGAGATTTCCCTCCTCAACTCCTTGAAAGTGGGATTGTTCCTATTCCCAAGGCAACTCTTGACATAGTAAATCTTCCTCCTCCACAGTCTGAAGGATTAGTGCCAATCACTTTGGAAACAGGGGAAATCATGTGGATCCATCCTGATCTAGTGGCAGATTTTGAATCGCCTTCTCCTCAAAAGATTTCTTCTCAAAAATCCAAGAAGGCTGGAAAGATCAAGTCATGTCATATGACTTCTCTTGGGTCTACATCTGACACAGAGCCAAAAGACAAAGAAGAAGCACTTGTTAGTGCTACTCGAACGGGGAAACCTTACCTAAAGGATTATTCTAAAAATCCTGAAGATCCTACTGATATCCCTTCAGATGCTAAAGATGCTCCTAATGTTCCTCCTGAAGAAGAATCATCCACTGAACCTGTTTCTTCCAAGCCTACGGCTCTGGAGAAAGGCAAACAACAGGCTCGGTTTGATAAGCCAATCAAAAAGTCTTCTCCTCTTGGACTTCAGAAGCCTTACAACTTTGACATTTTGGCTCAACTTGCTAATACTCCAGCTAGAATGTCCCTTTTTGAACTTCTACGTCTTTCCAAAGAGACTCGGGAGACGTTAAGTGAAGCACTTCTACAAGCTGACTCTTGTCTTGTACAATTGAAGAAGCCAGATGCGGAACCTGCCACTTGCTTACATTGCAACAGTGTACTGGAGATTATCCCAAATATCACCTTTACACAAGATGACATGCTACTGGAGGATAATCGACATGACCGACCTCTCTACTACACTGGTTATATTGATACGATGAAGATAGATCGTATCCTCATTGACCCAGGGTCTGCTATAAGCATAATGCCGAAGAGTCTGTTGGATGAATTAAAAATCCCTCTTCACAAGCTCTCCAAGACGGTTACTACTATCTTGGGATTCAATCAAAGCCGAAGTGAGCCTTTGGGAAAGATTCATCTGAAGCTTCAGATAGGCAATTTCAGATCTAAAGTCACTTTCTATGTGATCGAGATCGCGGGATCCTATAATCTTCTTCTGGGGAGGCCCTTTCTTCATGAAAATAATGTGGTGCCCTCTACTCTTCATCAATGTTTTAAATACATTGATAGCAATGGAAGAGTACAAAAAAAAGTTACTGATATAAATCTCTTCCATGGGGTTGAAGCTTATTTCAACGATTCCCGAATGTACAAAGAAGAGTATACAAGGATCATACAAGCTATGGAGAAAGAAGATGCACAAAGTGAGACTTTAATAATCCCTGTTAAAGGTCGAACTACTCAGCAACAATCTCTTAAACCCTCTGGAGAAGATTCTTTCATCATCCCAGTGAGTGGACGGATCTCTCCGTTACCTCAGTCATCTACTCAAAATACACTGATCATTCCTGTCAGTGGGCGTACTACAGTTCCTGTATCTTCACAAGATACTCTGCTAATTCCAGTTGGAGGGCGAATTATTCTTCCATCTCAAACTTCAAGGGAGCTCACCTCTTCTGAGCCATTTGTTATCGATCTTAATTGAAACAAAGCTTCTTCTTCTTCTCCCCCTTTAGTCATTGACTTGGCTAAAATCTCTAAGGCTCAGCCTTCTCCCAATGTAAATATTGCTGCTTTTACATTTAATGAAAAGTCTCCACCTTTGCAGTACGTTGATGTGTGTAATTATGTTCATAGTTATTTAAATCTGTTAGATAACTTGAACACAATAACCATAGGAGTTGTACAGACTGTTCATACAGATGTATCTCTAGAACCTGTACAATCTTCATACTTTCTAGTTCCCAGCAGAAAGCCAGGAGACATTCCAATATTCTTCTACAAAGGGCCTCAAAATCCCTCTGATCTTGAAGATGATGACAAAAATGATGACACTGGAAGATTACAACTACGTCGTTATAGTCAGCAATCTAGAGACATCATCAAAAATATGGGCTATAACTTCAGGACTGGCCTCAATGATGGAAAAGGAAGAAAAATACCTGTCCGGATTCCTCCTTTGAAATATGGAAGGACGAAATGCGGATTGGGTTATACTGCTCCTACTCCTTTCATCAATATTATCCATGAAGATCCCGAGTCTGACGAAGATAAGAGATCTGATTCTTCTAGTACCACTTCTTGGGATTCCAATACGAGTATCGGTGACTTCTATTGCAACCTTCTGTCTTCCAACATGGTTTCCATTGACCATTCTGAAGAAAGTGATGAAGATGAAGAAGAGTTTGAAATCTCACCTGAATCAGAACAGTGGGTCCAAAGATTAGATAATCAATGGGAGTTCCGTTTCGAGCAAAAAGAACCTCCGACTGAAGATAAACTTGTTCAAATAGATGTTGGTGAAGAGGGATCTCCCAAACCAATATTCATCAGTAAAAGTCTTTCAGAAACTGATAAGAAAGACATAATCAAACTCATTCGTGAATACATTGATGTCTTTGCTTGGAGTTATAAAGATATGCCAGGTCTTGATCCACAGATTGCAACTCACAAACTCAACATCTTGTCGAATGCTAAACCGGTCAAACAACAACAGCGACGATTTCGTCCAGACATCATGGATACAATTGAAGCTGAAGTCAATAAACTCATTACCTTTGGGTTTATTAGAGAGGAACAACATCCCGATTGGGTGGCTAATATTGTTCCTGTTCTTAAAAAGACTGGCAAGATCAGAGTATGCATAGACTTCCGCGATCTCAATACGGCATATCCTAAAGACGAATTCCCTCTACCAATCACTGATGTCATGGTTGATAATACCTGTGGATTTGAACGAATGTCATTCATGGACGGGTATTCTGGTTACAATCAGATCAAAATATTTCCAGAAGACGAGAAGCACACTTCTTTCAGAACGCCGATTGGTACATACTGTTATACAGTTATGCCATTCGGTCTCAAGAATACAGGAGCAACTTATCAACGAGCTATGAGCACTATATTCCGTGAACATTTGCAGAAAACAGTCGAATGCTATGTTGATGATATTGTAGTCAAAAGTTGACAAAAGGAGGATCATATCCAAGATTTGAAGACTATATTTGATCTAATGCGTAAGCATCAATTAAAAATGAACCCTACTAAGTCCTTCTTAGGCATCTCTAGTGGTAAATTTCTCGGCTTCGTCATTACCTCTAAAGGTATACACGTGGATCCCGAGAAGATCAAAGCCATCCAAGAGATGCGTCCTCCACGCACCTTAAAAGAGCTACGAGGATTTCAAGGAAGAATCGCTTATATCAGGAGATTCATCTCTAATTTATCAGGACGCTGCAGACCATTCAACAAACTTATGAAGAAAAGTGTCTCTTTTGTCTGGAATGATGAATGTCAGAAAGCATTCGATGATATAAAACAATATCTGATGAGCCCTCCAGTATTGGTACCTCCCGTCTCAGGAATACCGTTCCTCCTCTATACTCGAGCAATGAGTCATTCATTGGGTGCATTACTCGCTCAAAAGAATCAAAATGGCCATGAACAAGCCATTTATTATCTCAGCCGCACTATGACCGGAGCTGAACCTCGATATTCATCGGTTGAAAAAGAATGTCTAGCCTTGATGTTTGCTGTCCAAAAGACACGTCATTATATCATTGGCCAGACTATTCATGTCATCTCCAGGATCAATCCTATACGGATCATGATGAAGAAACCCAGTATTTTGAATTCTCGATTGGCTAACTGGGGAATCCTACTTGCTCAGTATGACATGCACTATATTCCTCAGAAATCAGTCAAAGGACAAGCTTTAGCTGATTTTCTGGCTGCTCACTCAATTCCAGAAAATTCAAAACTCTATGATGAAATCCCAGATGAAGTCCTAGATTCAAATCAAATTGCTGAAGAAGATCCTACTTGGCGTCTATTCTTTGATGGAGCATCAAGAATTGGTCCTAATGGCGATATTGTCGCTGGAGTTGGAATTGTTCTTGTATCGCCAGAAGGTCTTGCCATCCAAAGAGCTTATTCTCTCGATCAGCCGTGTTCAAACAATGTAGCTGAGTACAACGCATTACTTATTGGTCTTCAACTCGCTAAACATCTGAATATTCAACATTTGGAGGCGTATGGAGACTCTAAACTCATTGTCAATCAGATCAGGGGTACTTATGAAGTTCGCCATCAAGATCTGGTTCCTTATCATAAAACAGCTATATCTATGGCTTCTTTATTTGAAGAATTCTTCATTGAACATGTTAGGCGAGCATGTAACACAGAAGCCGATGCCCTTGCTAATCTTGCAGCGGTGCTGGCTATCCCAATCAGACGGCAACAAATGATTGTTATTCGTAATCGAGAATTATTTCATCTTAAAAATAACCTGACTCTAGGACTTCCAGTTGACATTGAAGAATCAACATCTCATGACGTCAACACAACAAGAGGATTTGGATTCAGTCGTAAATCGATGTCATCTTCATCTGATTCCAGCATGGAATTCATCTTCAGTAACTCGACTGAGAATCAGAATACGGATAAAGATTGGAGACTTCCTTTCTTAGATCTCGTATTATATGATATTCTTCCGGATGATCCGAGTGGGGCAGCATCTATCAGACGACGATCACTCAGATTCTATTACAATCATACAACAAAGACCTTATATCGTCGAGCTTATGATGGTTTACTCCTTCGATGTGTTGCCGGTGACGAGGCTCAACAAATCATTCGTGAAGCACATGATAGAATTTGTGGAGAACATCAGCCAGGACCAAAACTTCAAGACCGTATTCGACGTATGGGTTATTATTGGCCCACCATGGTATCTGATGCTATCGAATACGCAAAGAAGTGTAAAGCATGTCAAATTCATGCGGATTTTATTCATTAACCCTCGAAATTTCTACATCCGACGGCAGCATCATGGCCCTTCGAAGCTTGGGGCATGGACATTGTCGGCCCGATCAATCCACCGTCATCTAAAGGTCATCGGTTCATTCTCGCAATAACCGATTACTTCTCCAAATGGGCCGAAGCCATTCCTTTATCTGAAGTTAAGACGTCTAATGTCATCAGCTTTATTAAGCACCACGTCATCTACAGATTTGGTGTTCCTCGACGCATTGTTCATGATAACGGACCACAGTTCGTCAGCCAAAAATTTACTCGATTCTGTGACGATCATCGGATCAATAATGTGGCTTCTACCGTATATAATCCAGCAGCTAACGGATTGGCAGAAGCTTTCAACAAGACTATCATCAAACTCCTAAAGAAGTTTGTCTCTACTAACAAACGTAATTGGAGTGACAAGCTCGGGGAATGTTTGTGGGCTTATCGCACTACAGTTCGTAATGCTACCAAATGTACACCTTTCTCTCTGGTGTATGGTTGCGAAGCTGTTCTTCCATTAGATATTCAAATTCCTTCTTTAAGGATAGCAATCGCTAATGAACTTACCTCAGAAAATAATGATCGTCTTAGACTACAAGAATTGGAGGCTCTGGATGAAAAGCGGTTATCTGCTCAACAGAATATTGAATTCTATCAAGCTAGAATTTCAAGGGCTTTTAACAAGAAAGTCAGAATTCGAACATTTCAGAAAGGAGAACTTGTGCTTACTGTCAGACGCCTGATGACTATGACACACATGAGTAAGGGCAAGTTTGATGCAAAATGGGAAGGTCCATTCATCGTCAATAAGATCTTTTCTAATGGGGCTTATCAACTCACTACTCTAGATGGTAAAGCTACTATGATGCCCATCAACGGCAAATTCTTGAAGAAGTACTACGTCTAATATTTCTATCAAGATTGTCCTTCCATCATTCTCCAGCTGTTTCATTGTTCTTTCCGAAGAATCATTCTGATATCTATTATCCCCAGTGGAGATAGGTATTCTACTTTGTATCATTTTCTCAACAAATTTGATATCCAGAAAATCATGTCCATATTACCTCTGAATTTTCTATCTCAATATCATATTTATGAAAATGATATTTAGTCTTTCTGATTTCTGAGTCAAAAGATCAATGAATAAAGGCAAAAATATAAAGTGGGAAGGATATATCGTAAACAAAGTTTCCTTAAACAGAGTTTATTTGAGACAAATTCTTCAAGAAAAAGAGTACATCATCATGGAAGATCACTGTAATCCCTTTCATATTTGGGACGAGGACCACATACATAATCAGCAAAAGAATTAAGTACATCTTTTCCTGACCGCACCAAAAATTGATAGGCAGCCAGCCTCATTGCTTCTTCTTCTTCGGTTTCTCCTGGTTCGACCAGAAAGTCCAGGATATCTTTCGGCGGCTTGGGAGTAGACGAGCTTTCGCCCATTTCCTTCTTCTGCGGAGGTGGATGTTCTTTAACACCTTCAGTAGCTTCGGGGGCGACTTCAGCCTTCTTTGTATTCTCTTCAGAAGACATTGTGGATAAAATGCGATCCTTCTACTCAAATATATGCTCTATTTATAGGCATATGGTTACAAGGATCGAAGGGACGTATTCTTTCCCGATATTCATTTCATCCGTTCATCTATTACGTTCATCCGATGGTTCATCCATTTATTTCATCTAACGGTTCGTCCGTTCATAATCTTCTATCAATTCATTAAGTGGGGATTCGTTATTGATCACGTTTTCATAACCTCTGAATCAATTCCGAATCTACTTACTCATTTGTCATGTTTTGACCTCTGCATAGAAATCAATCTATTTTTCTTTTGAGTTCCTATATATTATCACGTCCATAATACCTCTGATAATATCATATACTCTAAAACAGAAAAGATGATTTTATTATCTATCATATCCACAATTCATCCACAAATACAAATCATTGTGCATAGAAGAATTGTCATTTCCATTCTCATTTTACCATAAAAAGTCTATTACATTTTCTTAGACTTTCTTACAAATCATAATGGAAATCTATTACAAATCTTGGATTTTCATTCTACACCACAACGATAACCTAATAGAGATCTATCTTCTTCTTTGGATCTTCTCCGTCGGACCTTCTCCGTCAGGTTCGTTGTTGGTGGCTATTCCTGACTGTCTGGGTCTCAGTCACGACCAGATCAGCAGGAATCAAACTCTGGTCTTCTCTCTCAGACGAGAGGAGAACCATAGAGTATGGCAGCCCGAAGTCGTGGTGCTGCCAATACAATTGGTGGATGGGGGTAACCTCTCAAGGAAGACAGGAATGTATCCAACCTTGGGATACAATTCCTAGTTCTCCCTTGAAAGGAACTCTACTACCCGATTTCTCGGTAGTAGAGTTGACTCCACCATCCAACTCTCGTGTATAAAGGCTCTTCCTACCATCTAAGGAAGACCCTTCTATCCCACGAAGAGTTCTGAGTTGTCTGATGTACGCGTCAAAAGCGTATGAGCTCCCTGATGTTGGTGTCAGCAGGATATTCTCCACAGCATCCACATCACCAATGCCAGTTCTGAAGAAGGTTTTCAGCCAAAATTCTACAAGAAACAGTAAGAAAAAATCAGCCAACAGAAATTGGCCAAGCAAAGACAGATGCATTCTGTTCATTTCAGGAAGATGAATTTATTTTTAGTAAACAAAAAATTCGATGCGTGTATATTGAACTTACCGCTGAGTTTGCTGCTAAGGATTGACAGACCCATGTCTGGTAGCATGCACAGAGATCTGACATCAGACAACATGGCTTTCCTATTTTCTTCTCACAGAAAATTCATTCTCAGAAGAGAGGAAGAAGAATGGGAAGATGAGTTTGTGTGGAGTTCATCCATCTATTTAAAGGGTCAAGTGCAGGTCTATTCTTGGAAAAGATCCGCGTGAGTAGCGCTCGTAAAACGTGGAATGAGTGTCACGTGTACTTCGGGAGACAGTGCAACATTGGAAACAGTCAAAGTGTGCTAATTAATATTCTTCATTAAAAGGCACGCAGATCAAACACAAAAGTTGTACTTCATTCTTTAAACAGGCACTAATGGCCTTACAAAAAGACAAAATAGAAAAGTGCAACAAAAGCGTAGAAAGTTACGCTCTATTTTCCAGAGCAGCTAAGTTTGATGCCTAACTCCTCTACGCTCTTAACTCCCAGGCGATACAACAGAGTCTCGAGCATTTCACGCTTCTCCATAAGGCTCCACCCATCAGAAGAAGACGAGCCATCCAATCCAAAGTAGCTCAAGAGATTCTTGGCTAACTGCGTGGAGTCGTCCTTGAGCTCGATGACGACAGGTTCGGGTTCTTTACCCCCAAAAGTGGGGTCACCATGGGAACAAAAGCCCAACTTGCGTGCTTCCTCTTCGGCTGCTTCCTTTGGGGTCATATTTTCGAGAGATGAATGTCAAAACTGAGAATCTCTTCCTGTTTATATAACAGATCTCGTCGACAGTTCATATTCCATCATAAATTGGATGCAATCAGTCTCGGAGAACGAAGAGTCATTATGATATTTAATAGGTTCATTCGGGTGTTTTCGAAGAACTTCAAAGTCTTTTCGACTTTCGAAAAATCATTTAAGTCATCTCAGCGTGACTTTAACTCATTTCATCATCTCTATTTCAAAGTATTTCGAAAATATTTTATCATTTTTCGAAAACTTTGAAGGGGGTTTTGTAGGCCTCAAAAATGAAGTCACGCTGAGTTGATCAGAACAAGTCACGCAGAGTGATCCAAGAAGCAGCACAAAAGATACGCTAAGTTCTGCCTGGCCATCTCCTTTAGAAGTCACGCAGAGACAGCTCAGCCATATGTCAGAATCATAATGACTGACAACACAACAGTCGAAGAATGTCTCTTCGTATGCCACGTATGCACAGACTTCGAGAGATCATCGCCGTCTATTGCGTGATTTTCGAAATCTTCTTCAGCAAGACTCAGCCTTCGTCAAGTTGGCGTACCAAAAGGGTTTCTTGTCATTTAATGCGACTGATAAAGCAATCACTGTCAGAGATTTTGTGTCAGTCGAGACACGCCGAATCAAGACAGCTGACAGTTCTATCTCAAGTCTGCGTGTATTTGTGATCTTCATCTCAAGTTTGCGTGGATTCTGAAGTTTTTCTTCCTCAAGTTTGTATGGATTTTTGAGTTCTTTGCCTCGAAGTCTGCGTGGATCCTGAAGCTTCCTACCCCAAGTTTGCGTGGATTTTGAAGCTTTCTACACCGAGTTCGCGTGGATTTCGTCTTCAACAAGTCTGCGTGGATTTCATCAAATTGGAGTACGTGGCAGCCATGCCACTGATCTCTCGCCTGCGTGTCCTGTAACTTGCACACGACTCATGCATGATTGCCATGTGTCCAACAGATATAGGTCACGTCCAGTAACTGCTCACAGCCTTGCGTATGTTAAATCCTGCATGATTTTCAACTAAGCACAGGCTGTGAAGACAGTTAACTTTTCGGTTATTATTTTTGACTCTATAAATAGAGTTCTTTTTCTCATTCATGGTACAGATACATTGATATCTACTGTCAAAATTTTGAGAGCTTTTCTTCTTCGCATAGTCCAAGGGATAAAGCGATCGTCTTCTAGATCGGATTCCTACAGTTGTAATTTTCCCAGAAACACAACAAATAAAGAGAATTTCTTTATGGAAAACAATCATTAGCTACTAGGTTTATCACATGACTAGTTAATAACAAGATGCAGTTGAGATATTCCCGCAGTCACAAGCCCTGCAGACTATCCAGGTTATCCAGACAAAAGTTACGAGAGTTATCAATTTACAAGAGCTATCAAGATTTTTGGAGTAATTGAGTACTTATGATACAAGAAATGCAACACATGACAGTGTGCGGGAAATGTGCCCTACTTGACGGCAAGCTACAAGTCCATGGGTGTGGACAGGATAACGGGATTATTTATAACTGGAAAATCTCTCTATATGAACTACTTGATCAATCTAGTTGTTCAACCTAGTCAGATTCATTATGAATCCCTGACCGTGGTAACTAGGAATCCATGTCCTAGACATGATGCAAGACAAGACAGGTAGCTTGTACAATCACAATCGAAAAATAAACCATGGAGTCAAAATAATAGTTACACTATCAAGACAGGAATAGCTGTCATAATAGCAATCAAGGTTATACATGCTAGGTTAGGTTTACTGGTCATATCAAGAATACTTGTCAGGAGTGCGCCTCGAATGGCCACTATCAGGATTATTAGAATGGGATCATATAATCATGTTCAACTTCAAGTTACTAGTTCAAGATTATCAAGTTGCCAAGTTGGGTCGTCGCAATTCAGGCCAAGTACAGAAAACATGCAAAGAAGATCGAGAACCTCCACATCGTGAAATACGAGAAACTTGCATAAATTGCTTAACATCCATGGGTGATTGAAACTATCAGTTGCATATAAACTCCAACTAAAGTGGGACATGAATATTCTTAAAGTCAAGGCGAAGATCTACAACTTTCATATTTTGAGTTTTACAAGATTCAAGCTATAAAACATCTTAAATAGGCAAATTCGTGCACGGGAATTTCTGGGCATGAGAATTTCTGCGCATGGGCAAATCCGCGCATGGGAATTTTTGCGCATTGAAATTTTGCGCATGGGCAAATCTGTGCATGGGAAATTCTGGGCAAATTCGTGTATGGGAAATTCTGGACAAATCCGTGTATGGGAAATTCTGGGCAAATTCGCGTACGGAAAATTCTAGGCAAATTAGCGCATGGGCAAAATCCGCGCATAGGCAAATCCGCGCATGGGCAAATCCGTGCATAAGAACTTTTGCGCATGAGAATTTTCGCGCATGGGTAAATCCGCACGTGGGAAAATTCGCGCATAGGAATTTTTGCACATGGGAATTTTTGGGCTTGGGCAAATCCGTGCATAGGCAAATTCGCGCATGGAAAATTCCGTGCATGGGTAAGACCCACGTTGTGTCTTCAGTACATGCGCATAGGAAACCTACGCGCATGACATGCTCGGAGTCAAAGGTGTAGTAACCCTAGAGGGGGGTGAATAGGGTCAAGCTAACTAATCAAGCCCTTAGCACAAGCTAATGGACAATTTAAAAATATAAGTGCAAGAGAAGAAGCAACAACAATACCGACACGCGATATATCCTGGTACCCTCCCAAGGGGCACTCCAGTCCCGGAACTCTCTCCGGCTTTAATCCACTATTTGAGTAAATAATTACACACTAGTTTGGATCCGAAGAACTCGTCAACTTCAACACGAGTTTGGATCCGAAGAACTCGCCAACTTCTTACACGAGAGCTTTAGTCCGAAGGCCTCTCCGACTTCAACCGAGAGTTTGGATGCGAAGACTCTCCAACTTCAACCGAGAGTTTGGATCCGAAGACTCTTCAACTTCAACCTTTCACAATAGGTTTTGATCTTCTTATACAACAAGATGAAGATCTTACTTTTCAACTTAATAACTCTAACATAATTTGTGGATGGCAAATGAAAGCTTTGTAGAGTTGTTTGTGGATAGGCTTTGGTGGTTTAGAAATTTTTAGGCTCAAAGCATCATCGTTGAATTAAGGGGTTCATGGCTATTTATAACCAAAGCATTGAAAAGAGCTTAAAGGCAACTTTTCAGTCAGCGATCGGTATACCGTCGGTACGAACCGGTATACCATCGGAATACCGGCCTGGAATTGCAACGGCTAGAAATATAGCCGTTGGGATCATTAAATGTTAGAAATTCGACCGTTGGATTTTCAACGTTACTAAATCAGTATACCGTCGGTATAGATCGGTATTCCGTCGGTATGCCAATTTTGTAGATAGAAACTTTCTGTGAACAAAAATCGGTATACCGTCGGTATAGACCGGAATACCGTCGGTATGCCGATTTTTATCTGAAAATGATCCTGGGCTAATTTCTACCCTAGCTTTCGATTTTGCCATCCATTTCTTATGTTTACAATTATTCCTAAGACTCATTACAGACTCCAGATATACTGTAGCAGGTGCAGGCTTCTTCAGAGTCTTGAAATAATGATGGCATGGCATGGCTTCTTTCCTTGATAGATGTTGGCTTCTTCCTTGACGTCAGTTGTCCAAAGATATCCAGTTTGTGAAAACTGAATACCTTTCGGGGGCTTCGCCCCCGAACCCCCGACGAGGGGTGCTGCCTCTTCGACTCCCGTCCGCTGACCGGGCAGCGGAACCCCCGAGTGCGTAGCTCCGGAGATGTCATCGGGTGGTTCAGAGAAATCTTGTGGGATCTGTCATCTTTGGCCCACCATAATTTCTTTATTTGCATAAGTCCATGTTGATATTGCATATTGCTTTTCTGCATGTACATGTTAGGCGAACAAAATAATATACATAGTAGCAAGTATGATAAGATAAATACGCTTTAGGACAATGCTGGATTTAAGTATAAGTGCTAAGGTGATAGCATAAATGTTAGTGATATCATAATGATTAAACTTAATTGAATGACCACAATCAAAAACATAGTTTTGATTTTGGCAACCCGATTAAATTTAAGATAGATAAGCTCATATCACTAATATGTAAACCAATAGGCACACATCACCAAAGGTATAAGTATTAGTAGAAATTTTATAGCGATAGTATAAAGATTAGTGATAATGAAATGCTAAACTTAACATATTAACCATATTCAAAAACATGATAGAATCATTGGGCCAACAATCTCCCCCTTTTTGATTATGGCAAATTGGTTAAGTTTAGTATGGACACAATAGATGTATGTATCACTAATATACAAAAGACATAAGAAATATCACTAAAAGAATACTACTTAGATTACTTATAAATACATACTTAAACTTTCTTCTCCCCTTTTGACATGATAAAAAATAGGCTCTCCTGTACTAAGTGATAAAATAAAATCAATCTCAAGCATAGAAATCAGAGCATGGGGAAGTTATTGACAATCATGATCAAGATATACTAATAAAAAATGGGAGAAGGGTGTAATGACAAGTTTATAAAGCTACATTGCCGATGTAGAACATCAAATTTTTAAAAGAAGCATGTCAAAACACAATATAGTTGGTAAAACAAATAAAATTGAAAAACAGTCAAAAAATACTTTTACCAACTTGAAATCCAAGAAAAAAATTCCAAAACATAATATTATATAAATTAAAACTCTAGTTTTGGAATGAAGCGATATAGCAATTGAAATAAAAAATTTCAATCAAGGATTTCAGTTGAAAGCCCATGAGGATTAGATAATCGGTAATTGATATAAAATAATCTCTTTATTTGCAAAATCTATTTGCTTACCCAAGTTAATGCATTTGAACTCAATTACCTTATCATGCTATGTGAATATCCTTTAGATAAACATGAAGGTAAAGGAGAAAAATACTTGAGAAAGAGACATTCAGTCGACTTGAATGCTCCCCCTCAAAGTATTACCAATATAGATAAACAAGAATTTTAGGTAAGTCCTCAATAAGAAAAGCCAAATCAATTACACATATAAGGAAAGGCAAAACAAGGAAAGCACAATAGTCATCAAGATAAGATGTGAAAGTTAATATTAACAAGATAACTTATTTAATCCATATAAAAGAGAGATAAATGATAAAGACACTTGCATACACTCTCATAAATCCTTCACAAATAAAAATATCATGACCTTAATCAATAGGATATAAAATAGAAGAAAATATGGATCCATGATGCACTAGGTATACGACATATTACAGGATATAAATGAATTAAATCAATTAATTTGTTCCCCTCAAAATATGCGTCTAGTTCCAAAGCACTTATAGCATAAAATATATAACTAAAGGATTTGGGGGTAAATCAACTATGGATTTCTCCCCTTTGCTCAATGCATATAAGGGTACAATATCGTCAAAAGACGAATAATATCATCTTTAGTCAAGAGGAGATGTCCAATTAATAGCCGCTAAAGATGAAAAATTAGAAGAATATACCAATTAAGCACGTATAATCAAAAGATGGCATACATTAATCTATATAGAAGGATCTCATATTTAAATATGATAGGTCAATGTATGTTATCCTTTGAGAAAATATCATCATGAAAAAGAATAAAGTCAATTAAGAACAATCATGATGATAGAGAAATATAGCACAAAAATAAAGTAAAAATAAAAACACAAATATCATGTCCATGATTATCTAATTAAGAAAGAATCAATCAATTTAATGCTTTGCATGGACTAGGCATGTTTTATCACATATGTACCCATCAACCGGGTAATATCCAAACTTTGCTACATCTAAATGAAAGACCAATAAAGTTCAAATAGCAAAGGCACTATGTGATAATCCATGAGTAGTCGAAGTAGAGTAGTAAATTAACTTGACATTTACAAAATTAGATAGTTTAGGAATACTCAACCATTATGATCATTCATAAAGAAAGCAAATGAATAAATATGATCCAATGAATCTCATCAAGAGAAACTCACAAATCCATATAAAAATCTCACAAATCACTATGGTAAAGAGTCAATCTCATTTAAATAATTACAAATTCAATCAAAAAGAGATGTAAATTATAATATGATGAAAACATGACTCAAAATGAGAGAAATTTAAGAGATACTAATGACTAGTATGGAAGGAAGTTAAAGTAAGAAATCACAAACCTCTTTTGAAAAACAAGATCAAATCAAATATTTGTCAAACTAGCTTTAGAGAACAAGGCATATGTATCTAAAATAAGATACAAATTATATTTAGGAGAATCACAAATCTTGTTTATATAAACTAGCATATCATATATAGATTAAAAAGAAAAAACAATAGCTAGATGAGTGAAAGTGAGTGAAAGTGAACAAAGTTTATGTAGCTTAACAATATATCATAAGTAAGCAACCTGCATAACTAATTAAGATTAATGAGATAAGCCATTAACAAGATAAATGTGCTCATTTAATCTTAAGTCACTAATACTAAAGATACTTGCTTAAGCATAGATTTCACAAAGAGGGTAATACATTTTGAATGAACAAAATAATTTATGGACTCTTTACTAAGCAAGGATAAGAGCATAAGATGACAAATAAATGAATTAGACTCTTATCAAGTATAGGCCAAAAGAGATATTCATAAAAATATAATAAAATAAATCTCTTTGCCAAGTATTGAGATTAACCTAAGATAATAAAATGATAGATCGATCTAGAGAATGTAAAATATTATAGCCATTATGAAATAAGTGTATTATCTAGAAATGGAAAAATCTCAACACAAAAGCTCAAACCATAGTAGCTAAGACATAAGAAATATGATGTATCAATTACATGAGTCCTTATATGCTATAAAAACATCATTAGGCAACAATAGTTCTAAAGAAGCATAAATCTAAGGAATAAGCAAGGAAAGATCATTAAGATCAAGAAAGCTAAATGCTAAAGATATCAAGAAGTACATTTTTCAAAGATCTTTTATAGTGCACCATAGTAAATTATAAAGATACAAACTAGAAAATGTGCACTAATTAAGGAGGTAAATTTAACATGCAAGGTAAAGCACAAAACTATGTGATCCTTAATAGAACATCCATAATTAGTCATGAGCAAGACATTAATAAATATTTTCTCTCAACATCCTAACTTAAAGGTATAAAACAAATAAATATCAAAAGTTAGGAATCATTTATATATATAAAACTATATATATCACGAATAGGCATACATGAAAAGATCAAAAATCAATTAAGAACATGTATCCATAATGCCAACCAAAAAGTCAAGAAGATATCATCAAAAGAAGACTTTAAGGGAGAAGCTAATTGATTCAAGAAGCACAAATTTGATCAAAGGAATTAATAGCTAAAGTATGAGATAAGCACATGTTTGAAGGCAACAAGTATAATTAAATACTCTTCAAGTCAATATAAAACTTTGGCTTAACTCATATGCCCACATAACGATATTTATACAAAAATATATATCAACATAATAAATACATGATCCATATGTAAATGAAAATTTAATGAATATAGTCATGTATCCTTAATGAATGTTTGAAAAACTATCACAAATTCAAAATATATATAAATAAGCTTTATTAGGCAAAGACATAATTGATTCATAAGAGGTTTAATCAAAATAAAATATGAGAATCAATAATGAATATATTATATAAGCACAAGGTTAAAATGGAAGTATAAGTGTATACTTGTCAAGTGATAAGAAGCTTGTGCTAAACACATATATTCACAAATACCGATTAATGTAAATATACCATATTAAAAATAAATCGACAAAAAAGTAACTATTTCAAAAACTTTAAAGACGGAGAGTTAAAATCATATTAACTCAAATCAAAACCAAGCTCGTATGTACTAGAGTGATATGCATGCTTTATAAATAAAGATTAAGAATAATGAGCATGCATATATAAATATGTTACACTAATAGAAAATGAGTGATAAACTATATAGTATGAACTAATCTTTTAAGCCGAGTAACTAGTCATGCTAGATAAAAGAATTAATAAGAAAATTAACTAAGCATGCTAGTATTATATCTCACATTGATTTATATAAAAGGCAACTAAAGGATATCAATGTGAGCTAGTAGCAAGACATCAAGTAAAACATGCTAGATTCTACAAATATAAACAATTTAAAGAGAATCGCTTAGCATGTTACCAAAGTGGCTCTAGTGGCCACGCTTGTGTTGGTACAATTGCTTGGAAGATGATCTTTGAGCTTTGCAACCACCAACACGCTTCTCGGTGCTATGTCCCGATATAAGAAGCTCCACCTACAACATCAGGCGAAGACTTTGGTATCAAATAAACTTGGATCCACATTTGTTAGCTTTAGGGACCCATATACTATTTACTCTAGCATTGGTAAAAAAACTCCTACGAATAGGATAAGTTAAGCTCATGTGTCCAATGCGAGAGCAATAGAAGCACCTAATACTAGTGTGTGCATATGTATCGGAATGAGTATGATTATGAACATGTGACATACTAGAATGATGAATATCTCTAGAGTGAGCGTGCATGAATTTGGTCTTAAGAATATCATGTTCTAATAGCAAATCATTATACAAATAAGTAAGAGAATCAAATTTAGCATTTAAAGCATAATTCTCTTTTTCAAATAAAGCAATTCTAGAAATAAAATCATCATTTTGTTTCTTTAAAGAGTCAATAGAAGAATCATGCAAATGATTTAGCTCATGTGTTTGCCTCTTAAGATCTTCTATTGATGAGGAAAGAGATTTGATTTTCAAGATTAAAGCCTCATTCAAACTCTTTAAAGAAATACAAGATGAGTTTTGAGAATCATGTCTAGATAATAAATCATTGTTTTGATTTCTCAAAAACTCATTAGATTCTTCTAAATGAATAACCTTTTCTGAAAGTTCTTCATTTGTAGAATGAAGGTCATTAAGAATCTCTAAGGATTGGTTAGCCATGGCTTTCCACTTAGAGTATTTCTTTTATTTAGAAGAAACATGATTGTCCATGCTACTAGAAGTAAAACCCTCTTTATCAGATGAGGAGAAAGATGCCATAAAAAATTAACAAGGATCTACTCTCAGGATATTAAGCCTAACAATAGAGTCATTGCTCTGATACCAATTGTAGTAACCCTAGAGGGGGGTGAATAGGGTCAAGCTAACTAATCAAGCACTTAGCACAAGCTAATGGGCAATTAAAAAATATAAGTGCAAGAGAAGAAGAAACAACAATACTGACACACGATATATCCTGGTATCCTCCCAAGGGGCACTCCAGTCCCGGAACTCTCTCCGGCTTTAATCCACTATTTGAGTAAATAGTTACACACGAGTTTGGATCCGAAGAACTCGTCAACTTCAACACGAGTTTGGATCCGAAAAACTCGCCAACTTCTTACACGAGAGCTTTAGTCCGAAGGCCTCTCCGACTTCAACCGAGAGTTTGGATACGAAGACTCTCCAACTTCAACCGAGAGTTTGGATCCGAAGACTCTCCAACTTCAACCTTTCATAATAGATTTTGATCTCCTTATACAACAAGATGAAGATCTTACTTTTCAACTTAATAACTCTAACACAATTTGTGGATGGCAAATGAAAGCTTTGTAGAGTTGTTTGTGGATAGGCTTTGGTGGTTTAGAAATTTTTAGGCTCAAAGCATCATCCTTGAATGAATGGATTCAAGGCTATTTATAACCAAAGCATTGAAAAGAGCTCAAAGGCAACTTTTTAGTCAGCGATCGGTATACCGTCGGTACGAACTGGTATACCGTCAGAATATCGGTCTAGAATTGCAACGGCTAGAAATATAGCCGTTGGGATCATTAAATGTTAGAAATCCGACCGTTGGATTTTCAACGTTACTGAATCAGTATACCGTCGGTATAGATCGGTATTCCGTCGATATACCAATTTTGTAGACAGAAACTTTCTGTGAACAAAAATCGGTATACCGTCGGTATAGACCGGAATACCGTCGGTATGCCGATTTTTATCTGAAAATGATCCTGGGCTAATTTCTACCCTAGCTTTCGATTTTGCCATCCATTTCTTGTGTTTACAATTATTTCTAAGACTCATTACAGACTCCAGATATACTATAGCAGGTGCAGGCTTCTTCAGAGTCTTGAAATAATGATGGCATGGCATGGTTTCTTTCTTTGATAGATGTTGGCTTCTTCCTTGATGTAAGATGTCCAAAGATATCCAGTTTGTGAAAACTGAATACCTTTCGGGGACTTCGCCTCCGAACCCCCGACGAGGGGCACTGTCTCCTCGACCTCCATCCGCTGACCGGGCAGCGGAACCCCCGAGTGCGTGGCTCCGGAGATGTCATCGGGTGGTTCAGAGAAATCTTGTGGGATCCGTCGTCTTTGGCCCACCATGATTTCTTTATTTGCATAAGTCCATATTGATATTGCATATTGCTTTTCTGCATGTACATGTTAGGCGAACAAAACAATATACATAGTAGCAAGTATGATAATATAAATGCACATTAGGACAATGCTGAGTTTAAGTATAAGTGCTAAGGTGATAGCATAAATGTTAGTGATATCATAATGATTAAACTTAATTGAATGACCACAATAATGAAACATAGCTTTATTTTTGGCAACCCGATTAAATTTAAGATAGATAAGCTCATATCACTAATATGTAAACCAATAGGCACATATCACCAAAGGTATAAGTATAAGTAGAAATGCTATAGCGATAGTATGAAGATTAGTGATAATGAAATGCTAAATTTAACATATTAACCATATTCAAAAACATGATAGAATTATTGGGCCAATAAAAGGATGCATTGCCAGCACTTCACGGTGCATGGTCTCTCGGCGAATGGCCTCCCAAGAGCATGGAGGAGGCCGTCGTCCCCAAACAACAAGTTCAGCCATGAAAGTTCCAAAAATTTGCCGTAGCCATAACCTCCTCATCTGAACTCGCAATCAAGCGAAATAAAATCCAAAACTGCATGAAATTGAATTCTCTATATAGAACCATTATATTTTGGAGTTACCAATTTTGTAGAGATCAAAACCAAGAAAAATAAAAAAAATTAAAACTTATATCTACAAAAATCTATCCTTCGAAATCGAAAATCTCAAGTTCTAAAGATGCTTAGAATCAAGTAAGAAAGAATATAGAACAAATAAAAATAGAGATCCTTCATGTTCTCTATGGAGCAAGTTGAACTTGCCTTAGGTTGGTTGGTGGAAGGAGTAATGGAGAAGGAGAGGAGTAACTGAGAGTAAATGAGAGGAAATAGTAGAGGATGGTATATATACCAAGCCGAGTCATATTAAACCAACCCAAACCAAACCAAGCCAAAGCCAACATGTCATGTACAACTAAGGTGAACCAAACCAAGTCCGACCAAGAACAAATCAAAACTAAACCAAGGCAAGACTAAGCAAGACAAGTCTAAATACGGATCACCTGACAAATGTCAGAAATTTGTACACGTATACCAAAAAAATGGTAGTGACAACTCTACCCACCTTAAAAGAATTTCGTCCTCGAAATTTAATCAAGAGGCTAGAGGTGTCGGGGCAAACTTTACTAATTACATGCAATCTATGTCTAGTAGTCAATCAAGCAATCATTAATGCAAGCAAGGAAATCAGGGCATAAGGCATAAAAAATATATTATATCCTACGAGTCAAACAGGTGTGGATATCGTAATCGGATATCATCCTCACGTTCCCAAGTTGACTCACCTAAAGAGTGATGACCCCAAGCAACACAGACTAAACTAGTAGTCTTGTTCTTGAGTACCTTCTCTCTTCGGTCTAATATGGATATGGGCCTTTCCTCATACGAAAGATTGGTACCGACCACCAATTTTGAATGATCAAGGATATGGTTCAGATATGGGATATACATTGCAATTGGGATACATGAACACGTTATGTACTTCATGTAATGACGACGGAAGAGCAAGATGATAAGACACATCACCTACTCGTTCGAGAATATCAAACAGTCTATATACCTAGGACTAAGCTTTCCCTGTACGCCGAATCGAATGACACCACGGGTAGGCGATATCCTAAGAAATACGTGATCGTCGATAGAAAACTCAAGAGGACACAGATGAGAATCAGCCCAATGGCGTAGACGATCTTATGCAACTTGAAGATGATCTCTAACTTGTCTGACCACCTCGATGATCTGAGTAACCATTTCTGGACCAAGCATCTGCCTCTCGTCTACATCGTCTCAGGATAAAGGTGATTTGCACTTCCTGCCATACAGTATCTCAAATTGTGCCATCTGGATACTGGCCTGGAAACTGTTATTGTAGGAGAACTCCATTAGATGTAGGTGATCTTCCCACAAACCACCGAAGTCAAGTGTGCAGAATCGTAACATATCCTCAATAGTTTGAATCGTGTGTTTCGACTGACCATCTGTCTGCGAATGATAAGCTGAACTAAACTTGAGACGAGTTCCCAAACTCTCTTGAAGACTCCGCCAAAAGTGCAATGTAAATCTCGAATCTCTGTCAGATACGATACTGACTGGCACTCCATACAATCTGACTATCTGTCTGAGGTACATCTCTACAAGTTGATCCATCGACTGACCAATTCTGAAAGGAAGAAAATGAGCTACTTTTGTGAGCCGATCAACTATAACCCATATTGCATCTCTTCCAGCTGGAAATTTAGGTAATGTAGCCCCGCCTTTCCGAATATTAACAAATTTACTATTTTCCTACCATTTTAGAATTTTGGAAATAATTATTATATTTTTAACTAGCATTATTATGTTTTTCTATAAGGAGGATGTTGTTTATAATTCATTTTCTCTAACTATTTTTCTAATTTAAGCAAAACCAATTCACTTCCTAGACCTAGCTGTTATTTCCCTGAAAGAGCAAACCCACACTTTTATTTCAAACTTCCCTCAACTTTTCCCTTCCTCCAAGCCAACCGACCCCTTCAGTTTCTATTTATCGCACTCTCTCCTTAAGTCTCATTTTCTTCCTCTGCTTCTGAGCAAGAGAGCAGAAGCTCTACTCATTTCCCCCAACTCCTCCTTCCCTTTCCCAGGGCTCTCAAACCTTAATTTCGTTTGAGCACCCATGGTGATGGCAAGGATCCCCTCCACGGCAGCAGCGACGGCATGCGACTTCCTCATCGAGCATCTTGAGCGTCGGCGATTAGCACTGTTTCTAGTGGCGCTCATCTTTTCCGTCGACGGTAGCTAGGCGCTTTATTTCCCGACACTGCAGCACGAGAAGCTCTTTTCCGGCCACTCCTTCTTCTCCGACAGTCGGTGAGCGGACCTCGATTTGTAGAGGATTCATGCAGATCTGTTCGAACACACCACGCGTGTTCATGGTCGACTCAATAAATTCTCGGTAGGATTTGATTTCTCATCTCGTGTCGTTCAAAACAAGTAGTATTGATTGATTCTCGTTCTGATCGATTCCTTCCCTCGTTGGATCGAATACTACAATTCTCTTCAAATCAGTATTGGGGATGTAAATCTATCTTAAATTCATTTTTTCCTTTCCATGAGCCCTAGATGTTCGTTTTATTGCTTCATTGGGGGATTTGGAACCTGCTGTGGCCAAGCTTGGGAAGAGAGGATCATGTCAGACACAGGTATAGACTCTTCCATGTCCTTCACTGTTTCTGGTTTAAATTTGTGAATTAGAGATCCGATTGGAGTGTCTCGTGCTGACTCAGGGATCGATTCGATTGGTATTTAGGAGCGGAAATTGTATCTATGTGTAGATGCGGTGTTAGTAGAGAATCCAGAGGTGGACTCTATGTCAATTTGCTCTGTTCGTGTCCGGATTCTGTGACAGTACCAATGGTAGAGTCTGCTGTGTGTGGAGTAATTAGATGGAGATGTGTGCGTCCAGTGTGAGTGTCGTGTCAAGTCGGAGTATTGATTGCAGTTGGAGTATAGCAGTGGAGTGGCTATGTATATTTGAACTAAAGTTGGCGCTTAGAGTGGCACGAGGAAGCAGCTATGTATATTTGATACTGTGCTTTTAGATCGGTTGTGTAGCAAGGTGTGTTGAAGACAGTATCAGGCCAAGCAAGGGCTGGGATCATAGCTTATGTGAGGGAGTTTGATTTACTGATAAGTTTAGCTTGGGATCAATTACTGGACTTGTAGGAACTATCGAGAATGTTGGTGGGAAGTCTGCCAGTATATTTTAGTTTGAATTTGGCGCGAAGGAGAAGCTTGAACTGGATTTAATTCAATTGGGTGTATGGCAAAGGCTGTACTGTTGGTGGGGAGTATTTGAATTCGAACATTTTTTTAAGATAATAAGGGAAAGAAAAGGAAAAATAAAATAAAATAAAATAAGAACATGGTTTGGGTTAGGCTATGGGCTTGAGATTTTCTTGGGACTGTGGGCTGTCCTTATAGCATTATTGTTATTGGCATTATTTTCATCATTACTATCAATATGGTTTTGTTATATTACTATTATTATCATTAGTATTATTATTAATAAGATTGTTATTATTAATTTTTCGTAATAACAAATAATTAGTGAAGTTTTGCCAAATGTATATATTATAAGCTAGATTTTGTAATATTCATTAGCAAGTTATTTCTAACATTTATTAGTAAATAATATTTTGGTTAATCTATATATGGGTTAAATTATTTGTTTTACAAGTAATTGCTAAGATTTTATTTTGCTATTATTTTTATTACATTTATTTTACTAAAATTTAGGGCTGTGCACAATTAAGTCAAACCGAACAAATCGAACCAAGCCAAACCGAACCGATTGGTTTTAAACCGAACCGATTGGTTTCAAACCGAACCGATTGGTTTTAAACCGAACCGATTGGTTTTAAACCGAACCGATGGTTCGGTTGGCTTGGTTCGACTTCAATTTTTTTTTAAACCGATTGGTTCGGTTCGGTTCACGGTTTAGTTATGCTAAAACCCGTCTAAATCGAACCGAACCGAACCAAATCCTTGTTAAGTAATTAGGTTTAAAAAAATTGAATTGAAGCTGCTGAATTGAAGTCCATGTTTTTTGAAGTGCAAGTTGACTGAGGTTTGTATTTACTATTGAAGTGCAAGTTGAATTGAAGCTGCTGAATTTAATTGAAGTTCAAGTTAAAAAATTTTGAATTGAAGTGCAAGTTAAAAAAAATTTGAATTGAAGTGCAAGTTAAAAAAATTGAATTGAAGTGCAAGTTGATTGAAGCCGCTGAATGTATATACTGTTGCAAAGTGCAAGTTGATTGAGGTTTCACAAAAAAGAAGAAGCATACAGTCTATTTTTTTATGTGCTCAAAATCGACCAAGTCGAACCGATCCAAACCGAACCAAGTCGGTCGGTTTTAAAACCGAACCGACCATTTGATTGGTTTGGTTCGATTTTGCTTATTTTCAAACCGATTAACTTCGATTCGACTTCGGTTGGGACCAAATAGGTCGACCATCGACCGATGCACACCCCTACTAAAATTATTCTTCAAGATATTCACTACAACAAAAAGACATATTAATAACGCTCGACAAGACGTATTGATGACGCCTGATACCTAAGCGTTATTGAAGTTCGAAATACCTTTTTTCTATGACGGTTTGGACTAATTCTGGACTTTTTATAACGTTTATAAAACAAAACGTCATCAATATTTTAGAGCGGTGGCAAACTTGTAATAAGTTTTCTGTAAAATTCTTTTCACCCCCGCGATATTTTGAGGCTCAAGCCCCCGCCCCCCTTCTCATTCCCTCTCCAAATCCCTTCTCCTTCCCTCTCAGCTCCACTCCCCTTCTCCTCCTCTTCCCTCCTCTCACCAAACCCTAATCTTCTCCTCCTCATTCTTTCAATCCCCCACAAACCCTAACCTAGGTCCCATTCTAAGCCCTAAGCCCCCAACCCCCTCCCACAAACCCTAACCTAGGTCCCATTCTCGGCCCGTAGCCACGTCCGCCTTCTCCTCTGCTCCAGAGCCCTCTGTGCCGACCTCCACGACCTCCTCTCCGACCTCTCCACCCTCCTCGACATCCTCCCTGGCGAGATCGACAACCTGGAGAGGGAGATCGACGACAGGGTCTCCGAGAAGTGGCTCCCGGTGATGGTTGCCTCCGTCGGGATCGTCCGCTACGCCAAGTGCGTGCTCTTCGGAGCCTCGACTCCCCGACCCGAATCCGCTACGGTGGAGTTCTACTGGGCGCCCTTCTTGGTCGAGTCGAACTTGGACGACCCCTTGATGCACAACATCCAGGACCGCATCATCATGCCCGAATCGATCGCAAAGCATGGGGAGAGCTGGAAGGGTGTGGACTACCTCGTCTTCAACACTTACATTTGGTGGATGAACACTTTCAAGATGAAAGTCCTGTGAGTTACGTATATAATTTGTAGGGAAATTAAATCTATGACATATATAATTGTTCATGTTGTTGAATTATAATTGGAACAGGCGAGGGCCGTTCGCAGAAGGATCTACAGAGTACGACGAGATCGACAGGCTTGTAGCGTACGAGAGAGCGACAGGCTTGTAGCGTACGAGAGAGTGCTCAGGACCTGGGCTAAATGGGTTGATGACAACATTGATCCTAAGCGTACTAAAGTTTTCTTCACAAGCATGTCTCCCCTTCATATCAAGTAAGCATATATGCATATATGCCACCTTTCTCTAACAGTTAAGTAAATTAAGAGCTTAGTGTGTGGTTCTGCTTGTGTAAACATATATATACATGTAAGCTAGGCAAAGAACTCTAGATGTACCCTACATGAATACAGGTTGGGATCAAAGTCTTTTGGCTAAATTATCCTAATTGTACCCTAGCTATAGTGTTCGGGCGTTTTTGACACCTAAACTTTTTACTGTTTGATCTTAGCACTCCAACTTTATAAATTGCTCATTTTAAGCATTTTTTTCCTTCAATTTTGAAGTACGTTGGAGCCACTTCAAAAGAATATACGACAGTACAAGTATTTAAATTGTGCTTTTTACTACAATATATGTTTCTGAAGTGGTTTTAATGTATTTCAAATTTGACACAAGATGCTTCAAAAGAGCAATTTATGAAATTTGGATACAAAATCGAGCGTTGAAAGTTAAGTGCCAAAAACTGCCCGAATGTTGTAGTTGGGGTGCCATTAGGGAATTTAGCCAACTTTTTTTATCCATTTTTTAAAACAAGTATCAAGTAATTTGATTTTTTTTTTTTGTTCTATAAAGGTGACTCGAAGTGTTGATACAAACGTTAGCGCTCTCAGCCCACAAGAGGAGAAAACTATTGACTCGATCGTCATGGCAAGGTTTATACTCATATCTATCAAGTATTTCTTTTCTTCTTGTAATCACTATTAAGTTGGTGTCAAGGAATGAGCTAATAGGTTGGTGACTTTAGGAGACTTATGAAATGGCAGCAACGCTTGGAGCTCTGTATGGTTAACATATGTTAGCTGGTAAAAAGAGCTTATATATTGGAATATGTTTTTTCAGAGTGCCAAGGTCGTATAAGTTGTAACAAAGTGACAATGACAGACACAAGAATGCTAAAAATGCATTCATTGCAAATCTTAGAATAAGAAATGTCAAACGAACAAATAAGCCTAGATTCTACTTGATTGATTGGCATAAGAAGGATTTATCAGTTCAAATTCATATAGTTGCAACAGGAATGATGTTTATGGGTGTTATGAATCAGAAATGTATGCCAGATGTCAGATTCAATATAGCATTTTCTTAGAAATACCTGCAACCCTTTTCAAGTTTTGAAATCTGGAACTTTCTAGCTCTTCACAAAATCATGTTGGTTAGTTCCTCCTGCAGTCTAGCAATCTCTTCTGTGTTCGAGCCTCTCCAAGTTTTAAAGCGAACATAGGATGTTCAGTTTTGAAATAAAGCCTATAGAAAACTAATAGGGGATCTTCTCATATAGATAATTCTACTAGTGAATATATCAGAATTGGTGGTAAACAGAAGAGGCATCCAAATATGATATGCCAGTTATTGTTAGTGCTGTTTTTTTTCCCTTCCATATATTGCTCTTGCCCTTGTCCAGCTATGTTGCTTTGTTTTATGATCAAGTTCTTTCCCAAATACATATTTTTGCGAAAATGGAGTTGCATTCTCATTTTAAAGGTTACCATAAAGATATTTTCCACAACTCATCCATTATTACTAGTCTAATTATAGAGTAGAACCATTAAATACGGGTTACAAACATTTTCAGATAGGTACCATAGTAGTTACCTATGTTGCATGGACATGCCACCATTTTCCAATGTTCGTGCGGCATAGAGCCCTGATGTAATTGCATTTGTTATATATTGCTGAATTTGTATTTTTCACTGGTTATGATTGCGTGTTAAGTGTTAACTATATACAATATTGACACAAGACATCAAGAAGTGACTATGTCATGGTTTCCATCTCTAGTTCTTATCCGCTCTCGATTGTCCTTGTTGGGGTTGGTGATGGGCCTTGGGAAGATATGCGCAATTTTGATGACAAACTTCCAGCACGAGACTTTGACAATTTTCAGGTATCATCTCATTGAAGGTAGTTCAATCTTAGTTCTCATTTAACATTAAAATTAGTTTTCTGATACTACTACTAGTAATTTCCAAAATGTTTATTCGGAAATGCAGTTTCCAAAATGTACAATTAGGATAATTTAGCCAAAAGAGTTTGATCCCAACCAGAAGGATGTATTCATGGTGGTGGGATAGCCATATTAGCCCAAAGAGCCCAAAGAACTCTAGATGGTTTCAGGAAAATCTGACAGGTATTTGTTCTTCCTCTTTTCTTGTCCGTATGTGGCCTAGTAATCACTTGATACCATGTACACATGCTCCTGATGCGAAAGTGACAGAATCCATGTATTAGAAAACAAAGACTTTGGAAAACTAAACACCAAAACTAGAGAACGAAAAAGTGAAACTTTTTCACAGACTAAGATGTTAAAGCCATGTAGACAAAACAAAGACTTTGGATGTGGTTTGTAGATCAAATAATGCTGAGTTGTACTATTCTATTGAACCCATTAAGAGAAAATATCTTCTTGTTTTTTTGCTTAGTTAGGTAGTGTTGCCTTTTGCGTCAGTGAGGGTTTATGTCACATACCAGATCTTTAAGGCCTGTGAATTCTCACAGGGAGCTTTGATGGCCTTTAGTTCATATTGTAAACATAAAGTTGGCAATTTTAAAATTATTTATTTCTCATATAGGTGGTAGATTGGTTTTATTGATTCAATTAACTGCATAATTGTAATGTATCATACACTTTCCCTTGTCGTCTATTTGGATTATGTACATATTGGATGTTAGGATTTTTCTTTTAGAAAGTTTCTTTCCTTGAAATGCTGGGCAACTGAGGTTGCAACTAACCTGGGCTAGTCCAAATTCATATATGCTAGAGTTCGAATTCATTTTCCCTTACGATCCAATCTGGGCATGAGGGTGAGCCTGGATGAGAAAATAATATTATTTAAAGGAAGCAAAATCATATATAGTAAATAAAAGGCGAGTCTGGAAATTTATTTCATATGTAGTAAGCATACATAGTAAATGAAAGGTGAGGTTGGGCAATCACTTTAGGAATGGTCCATGTTGGAAGTCAAAAATCCTTCAAGATTTAACATGACTTTTAGAACATTGATTTCAGTTATTGTGACGCCCCAGAACCAGAATACTGGAGAGCGGGGGCGTACATAGCCAGCTACGTATATTGAAATGGAATCCACCTCGCTATACGGTCACGACTATCTAGATATATGAGGGTTTAACTACAAGCCAACAGTCTCCTATGGTCATGAACAAACCTATTATCTCAATCTCAAGCAAGCAATAATAGTTACAAGATGTCAGAGCACCAAATATATAATAGCAAGGCGTCCCATACATTACATATTGGATGATCATGAAGCTAGTCGTACAAAATATCAAGACTAGCAAGAGTTCAGTCATACATGATCAACCCTAGAATTTGTTAATCATGTTACAGCCCGTAGGCAGATAGTAAGTAAATATGCATCGAGCTAACAGGTGCTTGTCGGCTAAACGCCTCAAAAGAATAATTTTACAATGTAGTGAGCAAATCAAAAAGGAAAACCCACTCGTAGCCGCCCGGGTTCCGTCTAGTTGTCACCATTGGGCTGGAAGTTCGATAGATCTTCGAAAGCTGCTCCGAAATCTGGCCACACAAAACCAGCTGGGTCAAACCCCAGAAAGAGCAAGTGCCACAAAGGAGGCCACGAAATAAGAACGAAAGCCAGCATATCAGATCATAAGGAAAATAGAAGAAAAGTACCATTAATAAAGAGTACAACAGGACAATAAACGACTAGGGACGTGGAACCATTCCGGGAGCCAGGTTACAACCCTTAAACAAACAAAGTCCGGGGTTGTACCCTTCGCCTGAATAGCACCTTATCTCTACCCATTTATTGTTAAGATAAGTAAAACAAACATGCTCAGGAGAAACCAGGTACTGGGACTAGACGAGACTTAGACAGGGCTGGACACCATCCATTCACAAACGGCCAAACAAATACTACGGCTTACTACTTAACTAACTAGGGTTATCATATGCCTAATTACTAACAAGGTGCAAATGAGAAATTTCCAGTCCCAAGCCCTGCAGACTATCCAGTTATCCTTCCGCGGGTTGAGAGTATGGTTGGATACATTGCCCGGGAGACAATGTACCCTTAGGTGACTTAGAGGGTGCAACACATGACAGTGTGCTGGAAATATGCCCTACTCGTCGGTAGGCTACAAGTCCATTTAAAGCGCCCAGATAATGAGATCGCCTGTGACTGGGAATTCTCCATGAACTATAGTTTGATCTAGTAATTAGCCTAATCCATATTCAGTACGAATTCCTGACCGTGGTAACTAAAGAGTCACGTCCTAGACATGATGCAAGACAAGACAAGACAAGTGGATTGCATGAAGCAGCAAGAATGAACACCCACGGTGTCAGAGTTGGTTATATGAGTCAAGTTCGCCATCGCAACAGCATCAATTATCAAGTCAAGTTACAAGTCAGGAGTGCGCCGCCATGGGCCTCTATCAAGTTATCCAATTACAGAGATTAATTATGAATCACAGTTACCAGTTAAGAGCGCACCCCATCGGGTCACTACTAAGAAGATCAGAAGTACTAGGATCATAATCACAGAAATCACGAAAACCGTACTAGTCATAAGCAAAACACCGAAATCGCGCAGGTCGTGTTGGGTCAAGACAGTCGTGTTGTGTGGAACAAGATCTCAGAACTCCAATCCACAAAAGAGAAGCCAAGCCCAAGAAAAATAAAACCAAACCACCATGGGCAAGTAGATTGCGCTGGGGTTCCTGGGGTCGGGTTACGCTAGGTTCAGATTGTGCTAGGGTCGAGCTGCGCTGGGGTCGGGTTGCGCTAGGGTCAAGCTGCGCTGGGGTTGAGCTGCGCTAGGGTCGAGTTGCGCTAGGGTCAAGCTGCGCTGGGGTCGAGCTGCGCTATGGTCGGATTGCGCTAGGGTCAAGCTGCGCTGGGGTTGAGCTGCGCTAGGAAATGAGCTGCGCTGGGGGGGTGAGCTGCGCTGGAGCTAAAGGGCGCCAGCGAAGGGGCACGGTTCGCCAAAGGGCGCCGAGCGCGGGTCAGCCCAGCGCTAAAGAGCGCTGGCCGAGGTATTCTTCTCCAACAGGCTGAGAAGAGAACCCAAGAACACCAAAATCCCAAATCTCATAACTTGGCCAAATCAAAACGAAATTTAGATTTTCAAAGCTCTAACTTGTGTAAAATTGAATTCTCTACCACATGAAAACCTCAAAACAAGCAAAAATCTAATTTTAATAGATCAAAACCAAGAAAATACGAAAATGGTTAAAACTTAGATCTAGAAAAATGGAAACTCCAAATCACAAAATGCCAAGTTCTAATGTGGTTCACCATGGCCTAATCTAACTAATGGACAAATAAAATAGGGTTCCTATTTGGTGGCAAGGTGCACTTGCCTATGGAGGTTGGGTGTTGTGTGGAGGAAGGAAGAAGAAGATGGAGAAAATTAATGGAAGAGTAATGAGGAGAGAAAAGTTAGGTGGGGTTTTAATGAGGGAGGGTGTGTTGTGTTGAGGGTGGAGTTTAACTAAAGGTAGTCCAAAGCAAACCAAACCAAATCCTCTCCACAAAGAATAAAACCACGCCAGGTCCAAAAACTCAATTTACGAGAAACCAAAATTTGCAAGTCGAGCCAAAATACAATTACAGGCCAAAATCCGAGAAAATAAAATACAGGTCCGAAATACATATGGGCCTAATAAAAATACGTATTGAAATATGGACGTTACAACTCTACCCACCTTAAAAGAATTTCGTCCTCGGAATTTAAATCAAGATGCTTAGAGATGTAAGAGCCAGCTATACTATCCACAATTAAGCTACACTAAGAAAACAATCAAACAATCATATATGCAAGCAAGGGATGGAAAGTGTAAGGCATAAGGAAGACATTATACCTTACGAGTCAAACAAGTCGGGATATCGCGATCGGATGTTGTCCTCACGCTCCCACATTGACTCACCTAGAGAGTGATGACCCCAAGCAACACGGACTAAGCTAATAGTCTTGTTCTTGAGTATCTTTTCTCTCCGGTCCAATATAGACACGGGCCTCTCCTCATACGAAAGGTTGGTACCAACAACCAATTCCGAATGGTCCAGGATATGGCTCGGGTCCGGGATGTACCATCGTAATTGGGACACATGAAATACATCATGCGCCTCACTTAGCGACAGCGGAAGAGCGAGACGATAGGATACATCTCCTACTCGCTCCAGGATATCGAACGGCCCTATATACCTAGGACTAAGCTTTTCCCGTACGCCAAAGCGAATGACGCCGCGGTTAGGCGAGATCCTAAGGAATACATGGTCGCCGATAGCAAACTCTAAGGGACATCGATGAGCATCGGCCCAATGTCGCTGGCGATCTTGGGCCACTCGAAGGCGATCTCTGACTCTTCCGACCATTTCAACTGTCTGGGCAATCATTTCTGGACCAAGCATCTGCCTCTCTCCAACATCATCCCAGGCTAACGGGGATCTGTACTCCTACCATACAGTGCCTTGAACGGGGCCATCTGAATACTGGCCTGGAAACTATTATTGTACGAGAATTCCACCAGGTGCAAGTGATCCTCCCATGAACCACTGAAGTCAAGGGTACAAGATCTCAACATATCTTCAAGAGTCTGGATTGTGCGTTCCGACTGGCCATCTGTCTGCGGGTGATAAGCTGAGCTAAACTGAAGGTGAGTTCCCAAACTCTCTTGTAGGCTACGCCAAAAGTGTGATGTGAATCTTGAATCCCTGTCCGAGGTGATACTGACCGGCACCCCATGAAGCCTGACAATCTGCCTGAGGTATATTTCTGCCAACTGCGCCGTAGACTGCCCAACTCTGAACGGAAGAAAGTGGAGATTTCAATCCAAACTTTGGATTCGTGCGGATTTTTTCGTTCTCTTCAACATATGCAAATTTTAGAAGGTATAACCTCCTCCTTCTCCATCTTTCAATTTTGTGAATTTCTATATTATTCATAGAAATAATGTCTAGACACTTCAACCCTTCCAAGAGGAAGAAGACGGCGGCTAGTGAAGAGGCCTTATCTTCGGATCCAATCCATGAATCCCTCTTTTCACCCGTTCAAATGGACAACGGGGCATATAATGGGTTTTTCTTCCAAACCCATGACCAATCGCTTCTATGGTATGCGGATTTCTCGATTCGTAACATATGTCCCAGCACTCCGATTAAGTGGACCGTCTTTCCTGACCATCATACTTACTTTGAAGCATTAGGATTGCATAATCTTGTTAATCGTTCATATCCAATTGCATCCAATGTTATTCGCTTGTTTTACTGCAATTTCACTCTTGACACATTTACAGTTAGAAGTCGTCTCGCCGGAAGCAATATTCAGTTCAATAATGTCGACTTACCGAAAATCCTCGATATACCAAATGAAGGTGCTCCACTTGTTGATATCACGAAATTTGAACTTCCCGTAGGCACGACTTTAAACAGCTTCAAGAACGCACTTTGCTCTCCCAATCGCGTTCGTTTTGGTAAGTTCAAAGCTGCAAATTTGAACTTATTTTTCTATTGAATTGTACTATATCGTCTACTCCACTCTTTTGCCCAAATTTACCTCAAAAGATGATGTGACTACCCTTGAGTTGTCTGCTTTTTATCATATTCATAAGAGTTCGTTTTTCTATCCCCAAAACTATCATTCAGATGATGGGCCGTTGTGAAAGGAACAGAAACCTTGTCTACGCGATGATTCTCCCAATCATCTTTCAGCATTTTGAGTTTGACCTTTCCACTTGCACTCGTGACTCTGAGCCCAAGTATCTTCAGCTCTCTCGTCGCAGTACAGTTGTTCCTCCTGCTCCTCCTACTGCTCTTGCTCTACCTCCACAGGACTACCTTATGTCTTATGAGGGTATCCACCAGCACCTTTCTGATTTGCGAGCATTTATCACTGACTTATCGAGGGAACGCGAGTTCCGAGATGACATCGGTTTCAAGCTCTCGCAAATTCTTTTACGAATCTATGATTTGCTTAGACTGGTCATTCTGTCAGTTCTCTTCCCCGAGATCCAGTTGTATCGTGTTACCGCTATGAGGATGAGGCGGTACATCATTTCTTTGGGCCTGGAAATGCTTATGATTAGTACCGTGGTTTTGGTGCTACTCTATACCCTTCTGGAGCTGGCACTTCTGGAGCTGGCACTTCTGGAGCTGGTACTTCTGGACATGGTGGCGCTGCTGATGATGATTCTGAGGATTTTTTTATCTAGACATGATGTATTTTGTCTAGATGTTATCTAGTTAGACTTTTTATTGTCTATGTATGCTTGGAAATGCTCCGACATTCCAAGATAGCACTTATCTTTTTTTAGCACTAAGACTTTCTATTTGTTGAGATTAATGTATTTGGAACATCTATTATGCTCTTATTAGCATGCTTTTCTATTTCAGTTTGTACTGTTCTCTAATTTGTTTATGCATAGCATTATTTTTTTATGCTTCTATATATAAACTGCCTGTGAAATACATATTTTTCCTTCTATATTTATTTATATTTCTTCAATGTTTGTTTCTTATGCATGAATTGCAGGGGAGCTTCTCTCTTTGCAATTATTTTGCTAAGTGACAATGGAAGAGAAATAGTATCTAACATCTTATGCAGGATACAAGAATTTTTTTGAGGATACAGTACCATACAAGTTGAACTTATAAGCTAAGCAGACATTACAATTTTGATTCTTTTCAAATCAAACGATCGAGATGTTATATCGGTCAAGGTTTGTCAATTATCAAAATGTGGGGATTGTTAGCCCATTGGTCATGGTCGAAACTGATTTTAATAATTAATCTAACCTTATCTCGATATAAGGGCTTCTTAGACGATTGCTGAGAATTGCTACCGTTCCGTTCAAGATCGAAGCAGTTTTGCCACTTGAGTCTGTATTTCATATTCAATACAATTTTCATATTTATTGAGTATAGGAATATGATGTACACCGAGTCGTACTGGCAAATAGGTTAACCCAAAATATTTTTCAAAATATCCTATGTTTTGAAAATAGCCCATTTTATAAAAAGCTCCCAACTGCTTAAACTTTTCAAAAAGACCAAAAAAACAATTTACAAAAATCCTAAAAATCTAACTCTGGACCCCATGAGAATTCGGCCCGAGTTCGGCTCGAATTCTGTCTGAGTACGGTTAGTATACGTTGGATTTTGAACTTGGTCTTCCCGCAGTTACGGATGCAATGGCTACTTGCCGAGATTCTCTCATAGAATTCTATCCGAATTCTACCTTTGAAAAAACTATAAATAGAGAAGAATTTTACTCATTTCAACACGCCTCTCTTCTCTCTTATTTCTAAGCTTAATACATTTTTTTAAAGTGTTCTAAAGCTTTCATTTTTAAATCCCAAGTCAGTTATAATTCTCTAGTCGATTTGCCAGTACGGTACGGTTTAGAAGTTTCAGAGTGATTGTAATCAGAGGCTTGATTGAAGAAACATACTTCACAATTGAAGTTGGTCGAGTACTTTGGATCAAATCTCGCGTTGTAGAAGTTGCAAGGACTTCGGATGAAAACTTACAATATTTTTCTATAGTTGATTCAATTGGAAGCTAGAGTTCTTCCGATTGGAATAGTCCTCAAAGAGAAAAACCAATATACATCGTCGTGTTTGTGTTTGCTTTTTGACCTCTGCTTTTCATTTACTTACCTGTGATATATTATCTGTGATCTGGTTGCTAACATTTTTAATTAGCTAATTTCCTCTGCCTACTCTACTCACCCCTCTAGAGTATTGCACTTTACAATTCGTTCCTACACATTGTTGGGCTGCGGAGGAGCTGACACATGGCAGTTGTTGAGATCCTGAGTGGTTGGCACTCGTTCGTAGGCAGAACTGAGTCAATAACACGTGGCACATGTACATTGCTCAAAGATCTTAGATTTGTTGTAGGATGATCTGCTTGGATGCGCCTAGGATCTGGCACATTAAAGAGACTTAGGCATATGACTTTTGTGGGTCGAATAGTAAGTCTGGGCGCATGGCTTTTGAGGCACATACAGAGTTCGAGCGCATGGCTGTGGAGGCGCATGTGAGTGTTTAGTAGGCCACGTGGCAGAGCATAACCAACAAAACAAGTAATGATGATGCGGACATCGACAGCTCTTCGTTTTCTGAAAAAGCTGTCTGCTCAGTCTTCGAGACGTATGCTGCTGTCATTTCTGTCACTTAGCATTAAATGCTTGATATGGGATGTGCTCAGGTTGGCGCTTCTATTTATACTCCACTGGGCATGTCAGTCGTAGAGAACAGAGAGCTGAAGGGTGCATCTGTCTGAGGGGCGCATCGGTCAACCCTGTTGAGCATTTCGAGGCTCAAATAAATGACTTTTGACTTAGCTGATTTTGAGATGGCAGATTCATTTCCATTAATGCTAGGTTCATCGCATTAAGTTCGGAGAGTGCTGCCACTTGGCGCATGGGTTTGGTTATAACAGCATTTGTGAAGAGAAGTTCATTCTCATTTCACACAATTTTTCGTTGAGAATGAACTCGATCGATCATCCTCCTTGGCAAGATGTTGCAATGTGGGTTGTGGAACTCCTCGTTCAAAGAAGCTTTGATCTTAACAATGAACCCCTTCAGAAGACTGAGATGCGTCGAGTTAGCTATGGACAGAGCAATTCGTGCTCGTGCACCCTACTTGTAGTATTCTTCTACGAGATGTCATTGAGTGCATGTTGCATGCAAAGTTCAGAGTTGTCGTGCCCCGACTTTCGTTATGCTAGAAGTGCCACTGGGTTTGGATTGATTGCCAACCCACGTTCTGCTTAATAACTGCTTCATTAGTTGAAACACTTGTGCGTTGACGAGGAAGTGATTCGCTCGTTGACCATGAAGTGATTCACTCTGATTATGAAGAGATGTGCCTATGATGAGACGTCAGAGTGATGCGCCTATGCTGAGAGTTTAGACTAGGCTTTTTGTAGTAGATTTTCATTGTAGTAAAAGCTAGCTATGTAATAGATTTTCATATAAATAAAAATTTGCTTTTTATCTTTTATGTCTTTCAATGATGCACTGACATTTGTTCTGTGTCTTCGGTGCATGACGTTTGTGGCGCATGGAAACTTCGGTCCCTGATGCGCCTGAAATTCAATGCTTCTACACCTACCTTTATTTCTTACTTAGTATTGTTATGGTTGCATACTAGTTTTAGTTCATAGTTTGGCTTCCTTTGTGGTACTTGCTATTGGTGGTTTGACTCCATTAGTTTTGTTTGGCCATATTTGGCAGAGGAGCCCGAGGATCTTTGGGACCTTCTACTCGATGGGGACCACTCGAAGCACCGAGGTGCCTGAGTGGATGTTCTTTCTCTTATCCACTATTATCCACTCTTATCCACAGTCTTTTTGTGATGTTTATCTACAAAGCAAGTATTTAGCTTGTGTTTTGGACTTGACATTTGGCCTATTGGCTTAGACATTATTTGTATATTTTTTTAGACTACAGCTAGAGCTGATCATATATGATTTATACTCTTGTTAGTTCTTCATTTTGCACTACTAGCTTCATGATCATATATATATATATATATATATATATATATATGTATATATATATATATATATATATATTTTTAACTAATATATTTTATATATATATATATATGTATATATATATATATATATATATATATATATTAGTTAAATATATATATATATATATATATATATATATATATATATATATATATATATATATATATATATATATATATATATATATTAGTTTTTGACGCTTTACTGTCTTATATGTTTGATGATAATATTCTTGTACTTTACTTACTTGCTTATAATTGAGATATCTAGGATTTGCTTGACCTAGGATTGATTGTTGGCTTGTAGTAGTAACCCCTACATCTACAGCTTTGATCGTATTTCAGGGTACTGGAGTACTTTGGTACGTAGCCGGCCTGGTCCGTCCCTACTTGCCAGTATTTTAGTTCTAGGACGTGACAGTTTTAGCGGTCATTTCTGGTACTGCCTTGTACAAGTGCAATTTGGACTTATACAACATCACACCTACTAGCGACTTTCGGTCCTACGGTATCGGGGCACGACAACAAGTGAATCATATTTGTGTTATCGTTCTTCGAAAATTGTGCTAAGTTCTACATTTGTAATCTATTATTGTTGTTGAGTAGTTGTGGTATTGTCACGACCCGATCCCAACATTCTGGGTCTAGTCGGATCATGCCCAGCCTGCACCGTTGTTGAGACGGCGGCAGTAAGCTGTTCAGTAGCAGGTAACCATACAACAACACAACTATTTGTCACAACTCAACTTCGGAATTAAACTTTATTAAACTGAAATTTAAATACAATGGAAATTGTTCTGAAAGGAAATACAGAATTTTGAAATAAACAAAATGCAGAAAAATGAAAAATCTATCTATCAGCCTCAGTTTCATCGTCCTCCTGCGGGGACTCTGGCAGCACAACGGGGTACAACTCAGGGTCGTAATAGCTGTTGTAACACAACTCAGCATCCTCAATATCGCCTAAAAGTATATCTCCAGTCAGGAGGGAGCAAAGTACAATTCATGCTAATTAAGCAGTTAATTAAGAAATAGAATCATGCAGTTCTAAACAGTTTTAAAACAGATTTGTTACAGTAGAAAACAGTGATTTGAACAGGTAATGACATATGACCGGCTTGGATTTGTTACAGGAGGGATAATGGGTTTTGTTACAGTAGTGGTCATAATCATTACGCTATTCCCCAGTCCCCAGTAGTTACAGTACAGTACTCTTGGTGAGAGTTTCGTGTTTGAGTCGTGGTTTAGACATGCAGTAAAACGATTAAGTAAATAACTGTAAACTAACACAAACTATACTTGCCTCAGGAAAATGACTGGAGAGGTGGACGATTCCGAGACGGAAAATTTTAGAGTTGTCCTCGAATTCCTACATTCGAGAGATAGACTCAGCTGTCAGGTTTACCAACTTAGCTATGCTAGTTGTAATCTCTATTTGCGTCCTAGTCCAATTTTAATTATTTAATTAACTAAACACAGAAAAACACGGCTATTAGTGCGTTAATTTAATACGAGGAAAAAATGATCATTTTATACTTTTGATTCGGGAAATCATCGTCGATGCCAGATTATTAGGAAAACTTGGTAATTTTATATAAATATAAATATAAAACTAATTCTCTTATTTTAGTGAGAAAACACGTAATTTTTAATTATTAAACTCGTCAATTTTAAGTGAGAAAATAATAGTTAATTTTATACGAAAAATATTTTTTAATCATTTTAATCGTTAAACATTAAAAACTCGTAAAACCAAAAAGGCAAGGAATCTAAGCTATTACAGTCACAGACTAGCCAGCTGGGCTTATGCCCATTACAATTTATTTACATAAATTGAAATAAGAATAAACTGTCGTTAGTCCTAACTGAAAATATTAAATAATGTAAACAGAAATAAATAATAAAATAATGATAAAACATAAGTCTCAGATAATGGTCCGATCCTCATTTGGCTAATTGCCTCAACGTCCGGGCGGGGCCGGTATCGTTTGCACTTAGCCGGGTCCATTGACCGATACGGTCGTCACCCAAAAATAAAATATCGAATAAATTCCAAAAATCATTTTAAATTCATTTTGAAAATAAATTCAGGATTTACGGAAAAATCGGGCAGCATCTCCTCTATTTTTAGTCAACCCAAAAACTGGGAAAATGGCGCCGATAATTCCTGCAAGTCCCAAACCAGGGAAAAATCCGCATTTTATATATATAAAATATCCACAACCAATCCACAGAATAATCGGGACGACCCGAAATAATTTCGGAAGTCCGATTCCAAATCCACAAGTCACAGAACGTTCCCGGAAATTTCCAGAAACTAAAACATACCAAAAACCATTCCCGAAATACTCCGGGAATCCAAAACAATTCACAGGACTTTTCCGAAAGTCCCGGAAAATACGACGTCGCTAATACCGAATTCCCAAAGGGAACCGGGGACCATTTCATCATCGACGAAAAGTAATAAAAATAGCGGGACAGGGGGTTATACCTCGAATTGCTCGGCTAGAGCTCTCAGATGATAAAATAGAAAGAAAATGATAATCCAGAGCAGCGAACGTTCCCGAAACAATGCTGGACCCAACGACGTCGTCGAAACAGTGCTGGAAATCAGCGACGTCGTCGACGCAACGTCGAAAATCTAGAGATATGGCACGACAGAACCAACAGGGAAGACTCGCCAAATGGCAGCGAGCTCGGGGCGAGGTCGCCGGAGAGAATCGGCCGGGACAGCGGCTAGGGCAACGCTGCCGGGTTCGCCGGAGAGCGCGAAGGGGCGCTGAGGGAGAGGCGCTGTCAGAGGGGCGTGGGCCAGGGAGCTCGGAGCTCGGCGGGACAGCGGGCGGGAGGAAGGTCAACCGGAGCTGGCGCTGACGGGGCGGACGCGCGCTCGCGGGGGAGCGAGGGCGCCGGCGGAAAGGCCGCACGGGGGTCGCCGGAGCCGGCGCTGGGGGCGGCGACAGGGGCGGTCGCGGGGAGACGCGGTCGGCCGCGTGCGCGCTGGTCGGGTAACCGGCCGGAGGATGGTCGGGGCGGGGAACGCCGGCGGTCAGCCGGACAGGGGGTTGGTGAAGAGGGTTTGAGCTTGGAGTTGGAAATGGGGTTTTTTTTTTTTGGGTGAGAATGAGAGTTGAGAAGAGAAGATGAGAGGAGAGGGATGGGTCTTCCAGAGAGGGAGAGAGTTTGTTCTCTTCTGTGGGGAGAACGTGAGAGAGGTGGGAAAAGAGGTGGAGTTATTAAAAGAGTGGAGTGGGTTTTGTTGTGTGGTCCAGAGTCAAGTAGGGAAAGAGAATAGGGGAAGGTGGTGACTAAGTTCCCACACAAAAATGCTGGTTCTACGGGACCAGCCAAATATAATATTTTTTTTTTTAAAACAATTGGAACTAGTCAAAAATCAGATTTAAGCAAATGGGAAAAAGATTGGGTTTGGGCTCAGGCCTGGGTCTGGGCTCGGTCTCGGGTCTGGGTCCGAAAATCAAAGATCCTTGTTATTAATATTTTTTTCGAAATTCTTTTCACTCAAAAATATTTAATAATAATATTAATAATAATAATCTTTAGAAAATGCTAATAATAATAATACTAAACTCTAATTAATAATTAATTACCAAAATAATGGGTTTTACAATCTTCCCTCCTTAGTAAATTTCGTCCTCGAAATTTAAGAGTAAGGTTAGGGATTACCTCAAGTCTCAAACAGGTACGGGTACTGCTCCCGCATCTGGTCTTCTCGCTCCCAGGTCGACTCGCCTGGTGAGTTGTGCCGCCACATCACTCTGACTATTGGCGTCACGGTGTTCCTGGTCCTCTTCTCGCCTCGGTCCAAAATTGCCACTGGTTTCTCCGGTACTGTGAGGCTTGGTCCAATCTCCAGCTCTGAATGGTCCAAGATATGGCTCGGGTCCGGGATGTAGCGTCTCAGCTGCGAGACGTGGAAGACGTTGTGGACGCCTTCGAGACTTGGGGGTAGAGCCACCCGATAAGCCACTTCTCCAATCCTGTTAAGTATTTCAAATGGACCAATATACCTGGGGCTTAACTTTCCTGCTCTGCCGAAGCGGATTGTTCCTCTGGTAGGCGAGATCTTCACAAATACACTGTCGCCTGCTTCAAACTCCAAAGGCCGTCTGCTGCAATCGGCCCAATGCTTCTGTCTGTCTTGGGCTATCCGGAGCTTGTCTCTGATCATTCTCACTTTCTCTGCTGCTTCGGTCACCATCTCAGGTCCAAGCAACACTCGTTCTCCGACGTCGTCCCAGGCAAGAGGGGTGCGGCAACGACGTCCATAGAGTGCCTCGAACGGTGTCATTCCGATGCTAGCTTGGTAGCTGTTGTTGTAAGAGAACTCTACCAAGTGCAAATGGTCTTCCCAAGACCCTCCAAATTTCAGGACGCAGGATCTCAGCATATCTTCTAGCGTCTGGATGGTTCTCTCTGATTGCCCGTCAGTCTGAGGGTGGTAGGCGGTGCTGAACTTCAGTTGGGTCCCCAAGCTGTCATGCAAACTCTTCCAAAAATGAGATGTAAACCTGGTATCTCTGTCAGATACGATACTTACCGAAACTCCATGAATCCGGTAGATGTGCCGCATGTACAGTGCTGCCAAATTCTCGGTAGATAAACCCACCTTGAAGGGGATAAAGTGAGCTGACTTCGTCAGTCGGTCCACTATAACCCAAATGGCATCCTTCCCTCCTTGGGATCGAGGCAGTCCCGATACAAAATCCATCGTGATGTGCTCCCATTTCCACTCCGGAATGTCGAGCGGCTGCAATAATCCTGCTGGCTTTAACTTGCTGACAAATCAAACATCTAGCCACATACCTGGATACATCCTTCTTCATTTCGTACCACCATACTATAGTCCGCGTATCCCGGTACATCTTGTTGGCTCCAGGGTGTATGGAATACTGCGACTGGTGCGCTTCTTGCATCAGCTCGTTCCTCAGTTCGCCAGTTGGTACGCACAGCCTCGTACCATTCTTCAATGCTCCGTCGCTGGCGATTGAGAATCCTTCCAGTGTTTCTGCCAGCACTTGGTCTCTGAGTTTGCAAAGCGTCTCGTCTTGGAATTGTGTCTCCTTGATCTTGTCCATTAGACTCGAACGCATTTGCAACTGCATCAATGATGATTCAGCTCCTGGTACGATGACTTCTCTTCCAAGTTTCTTCATCTCCTCCTCGGGCAGTACAACTTCCAATCCAAGCTTCTCCATGTCCTCAAGCAAATGGCGCTCCTTGGTCAAGAACATCGCCATTGGGTATCGACTAAGTGCATCTGCAACAACATTAGCCTTACCCGGATGGTACTGCAGGTTGATATCAAAATCCTTCATTAGCTCCAGCCATCGTCTTTGTCTCATGTTCAGCTCCTTCTGAGTGAAAACATATTTCAGACTTTTGTGGTCCGTAAATATTTCCACTCTCTCACCATACAGGTAGTGCTTCCATAGCTTCAAAGCAAATATCACCGCTGCAAGCTCCAAGTCATGTGTGGGATAGTTCTTCTCATGAGTCCGCAATTGTCTAGATGCATAGGCAATCACTTTCCCGTGTTGTTGAAGAACGCAACCCAGTCCTTTTCCGGAAGCATCACTATAGATTGAGAAACCACCGGTACCTGCGGGTAGCGCAAGTATCGGCGCAGTTGTGAGCCTCTTCTTCAGTTCCTCAAAAGCTGACTGGCACGCTTCAGACCATATGAACTCTTCATTCTTCCTGGTAAGCTTCGTCATTGGCTCCGCAATCTTGGAGAAATCCTTCACGAACTTCCTGTAGTAGCCAGCTAGTCCCAAAAAGCTCCTGATCTCTGCAACCGAGCTTGGTGCAGTCCACTTCTAAATAGCAGCTATCTTCTTTAGATCCACCGAAATTCCTTTTCCTGTGACAACATGGCCCAAAAATTCCACCTTGTCTAGAAAGAATTCACATTTGAATAGCTTACCATAGAGCTTCTCCTTTCTCAAGGTACTCAGCACTTTCCTCAAGTGCTCTTCATGTTCTTCCTCCGTCTTCGAGTAGTATGTCATCGATAAAGACAACAACAAACTGATCCAGATATTCATGGAAAACCTTGTTCATGAGGTTCATGAATACCGCAGGAGCATTTGTCAGTCCAAACGGTATGACCAAGAATTCAAATTGTCCATACTTGGTGTTGAACGCCGTCTTGGGAATATCCTCCTTCCTGACCTTGATTTGATGGTAGCCTGATCTGAGATCTATCTTTGAAAATACCTTGGCTCCGCTCAGTTGATCAAACAGGTCGTCGATCCGGGGTAGGGGGTACTTGTTCTTGATGGTGATGTTGTTCAGCGCCCGGTAGTTGATGCACATCCGCACGGTTCCATCCTTCTTGGGCACGAACAAAACTGGTGCTCCCCAGGGTGAAGCTCCGTCTCTGATAAATCCTTGCGACTTCAGCTCGTCGATCTGATCCTTCATCTCCTTAGCCTCCTTGGGGTTGACTCGGTAGCATCCCCGAGAAATAGGAGAAGAGCCGGGTACTAGATCGATGGTGAATTCCACACCTCGATCCGGCGGCAATCCTGGAAGATTATCTGGAAAGACATCCATAAATTCTGCAATGATAGGGTGAGGAGGCCCGGGTTCTTCGGTGATTGAAGAGTAGGTGATACTCTTCATATCTTCCGGAGCCCGAGAGATTTCAAACTCCGGTTCTCCTGGTGGGCTGAAGATTACACAACCTTGGTGACAATCAATCAGCGCATGCTGTTCACTTAGCCAGTCCATCCCTAGGACTACATCATAGTTGGGCAGGGGCATCACTAGTAAAGGTGTTGAGAACTGATGGCCAGAGATGGTTATGGGACACTTACAAGCCTCAGTGATGGGTATAGGTCCACCACCGGTCATAACTCTACTAATCACCTTGTTAAGTCCCGAATCTATGTGGTGTGCAGATATAAACTTGGATGAAATAAAACTATGTGATGCACCCGAATCAAATAATGCTAGAGCAGGATGTGAAAACACATAAATGGAACCTGTGATGACATCTACGGTGGGTTCCTGCTCTGGCTCCTGCTCATCAGCTGTTAGGGCAAAAGCTCGCCCAGTCTTCTGCTGGTGCTGTCCAAACTGTTGTTGCTGAGTAGGTAGGGGAGCTCTCTGCTGGTTGGTTCCGGGCCGGTAGCCTGACATGGGGCAGTCCTTCACTTGGTGGGTGGCAGACCCACAGACTAGGCAGTGTCCTAGCCTCTTCCTGCAGATATTCGACTGGTGGCCCGGCCTCTTGCAATAGTCGCAGACAGGGATCTGCTTCTGGTGTGCCCTGTCATTGGTCCTCGCCTGATGATGATGCTGCTGGTGGTGCGAGGGCCTGTTGCTGTTGTTGTTGTTGTTGGGCCTCTTCTGATTACCCTGGAAGTTGCTAGTTCCAGGGTACTCCCGCTTGGATCGAGAAGGCTGGCTCTTCTCCACGTCCTGAGCTCGGATCAGGATCCTCTCATAGGTCTTCGCGCCACCTGCGATCACAGGGGTGCGAATCTCTTCTCGTAAGCCATACCTGAATCGCTCAGCACGATCCTTGGGGTCAGCTACCAGGTTCTGGGCAAAGCGGCTTAGTCGGCCGAACTCTGCCGCATACTCGCTGACCGTCATGTTACCCTGCCTCAAGTTCTGGAATTGCCTCTCCATTTCCCGCATCTCCGATGTCGGAAAAAACTTCCTGCGGAACAGCTTCTTGAATGTGTCCCAGCCGAGCTGCTTGTCCTGGAGTCGGGGTTCATTCCGATACCAGATGCTCGCCACATCCTGTAGTTGGAGTCCTACAGCTTCAGCCTTGAGGTCCTCCGGAAGTCGAGCGACGCTCAGGAGACGCTCCATATGATCTAGCCATTCATCGGCGTAGATGATTCCCTCGGTTCCTTTGAAGGGTCGAGGGTCTTGCTTCTTAAAGCTTTCTATGTCTTCCACCTTCATGCAATAAAATGCCTCTAATCAAAAGAATGGCCTTTAAAGAAATATAATTAATTCCTGAATCATGCTTACCTTGGCAGGTCGTGGCCCTGATGAAGTGGTTCCTCCTCTCTCGGGGGCAGCCATGGCCACGTTGTGGGCATTCTCCATGCCTTCTCTCATAATCGCGGTCTGCTCGCGATGGGCTTCAGCTTGGGCAGCAATCTGCTCTCTGTGGGCTTCTGCTTGAGCTCTCTGTGCTTCAAGCACTCCTCGTAGCATTTCCACTAGGTCAGTGGGATCCACGGGCACTGGTGGTGCAGCTGGTGCGGGCACTACCGCAGGGATCTACGGCTCAGCCCGGGATTGTGCCGGTTCTGCCGCTTGCGCTGTGGAAGCGTAAACGGGCCGGGAAGCTGGTGCAGCATGGGGACGGTCTGTCAGCTGCAAGGGAGGTGGGTCTCGGCGTGCTTGAAAAGGGGTGTGATCAGTTGATGACACCTCATCGTCAGCAGGACCGGATCTAGTAGTCTTTCCTTTGGCCATGATCTGGAAGATTTTATGGTACATACATAAGCAAGGTATCCTACCAGTCTATAATCAATCAAAAATATTTATTTATATAATTCGGTCCTATGTCGTGACAAATCAATGTTCTAGTGTTCTAATTGTTTCTAGGTATGTTTTCCTAAATTGTTGTACGACCTGCATGGGCCACCACTGAAAACATGTCACGACCCGATCCCAACATTCTGGGTCTAGTCGGATCATGTCCAGCCTGCACCGTTGTTGAGACGGCGGCAGTAAGCTGTTCAGTAGCAGGTAACCATACAACAACACAACTATTTGTCACAACTCAACTTCGGAATTAAACTTTATTAAACTGAAATTTAAATACAATGGAAATTGTTCTGAAAGGAAATACAGAATTTTGAAATAAACAAAATGCAGAAAAATGAAAAATCTATCTATCAGCCTCAGTTCCATCGTCCTCCTGCGGGGACTCTGACAGCACAACGGGGTACAACTCAGGGTCGTAATAGCTGTTGTAACACAGCTCAGCATCCTCAATATCGCCTAAAAATATATCTCCAGTCAGGAGGGAGCAAAGTACAATTCATGCTAATTAAGCAGTTAATTAAGAAATAGAATCATGCAGTTCTAAACAGTTTTAAAACAGGTTTGTTACAGTAGAAAACAGTAATTTGAACAGATAATGACATATGACCGGCTTGGGTTTGTTACAGGAGGGATAATGGATTTTGTTACAGTAGTGGTCATAATCATTACGCTATTCCCCAGTCCCCAGTAGTTACAGTACAGTACTCTTGGTGAGAGTTTCGTGTTTGAGTCGTGGTTTAGACATGCAGTAAAACGATTAAGTAAATAACTGTAAACTAACACAAACTATACTTGCCTCAGAAAAATGACTGGAGAGGTGGACGATTCCGAGACGGAAAGTTTTAGAGTTGTCCTCGAATTCCTACATTCGAGAGATAGACTCAGCTGTCAGATTTACCAACTTAGCTATGCTAGTTGTAATCTCTATTTGCGTCCTAGTCCAATTTTAATTATTTAATTAACTAAACACAGAAAAATACGGTTATTAGTGCGTTAATTTAATACGAGGAAAAAATGATCATTTTATACTTTTGATTCGGGAAATCATCGTCGATGCCAGATTATTAGGAAAACTTGGTAATTTTATATAAATATAAATATAAAACTAATTCTCTTATTTTAGTGAGAAAATACGTGATTTTTAATTATTAAACTCGTCAATTTTAAGTGAGAAAATAATAGTTAATTTTATACGAAAAATACTTTTTAATCATTTTAATCGTTAAACATTAAAAACTCGTAAAACCAAAAAGGCAAGGAATCTAAACTATTACAGTCACAGACCAGCCAGCTGGGCTTATGCCCATTACAATTTATTTACATAAATTAAAATAAGAATAAACTGCCGTTAGTCCTAACTGAAAATATTAAATAATGTAAACAGAAATAAATAATAAAATAATGATAAAACATAAGTCTCAGTTAATGGTCCGATCCTCATTTGGCTTATTGCCTCAACGTCCGGGCGGGGCCGGTATCGTTTGCACTTAGCCGGGTCCATTGACCGATACGGTCGTCACCCAAAAATAAAATATCGAATAAATTCCGAAAATCATTTTAAATTCATTTTGAAAATAAATTCAGGATTTACGGAAAAATCGGGCAGCATCTCCTCTGTTTTTGGTCAACCCAAAAACTGGAAAAATGGCGCCGATAATTCCTGCAAGTCCCAAACCAGGGAAAAATCCGCATTTTATATATATAAAATATCCACAACCAATCCACAGAATAATCGGGACGACCCGAAATAATTTTGGAAGTCCGATTCCAAATCCACAAGTCACAGAACGTTCCCGAAAATTTCCAGAAACTAAAACATACCAAAAACCATTCCCGAAATACTCCAGGAATCCAAAACAATTCACAGGACTTTTCCGAAAGTCCCGGAAAATACGAGGTCGCTAATACCGAATTCCCAAAGGGAACCGGGGACCATTTCATCATCGACGAAAAATAATAAAAATAGCGGGACAGGGGATTATACCTCGAATTGCTCGGCTAGAGCTCTCAGATGATAAAATAGAAAGAAAATGATAATCCAGAGCAGCGAACGTTCCCGAAACAATGCTGGACCCAACAACGTCATCGAAACAGTGCTGGAAATCAGCGACGTCGTCGACGCAACGTCGAAAATCTAGAAATAGGGCACGACAGAACCAACAGGGAAGACTCGCCAAATGGCAGCGAGCTCGGGGCGAGGTCGCCGGAGAGAATCGGCCGGGACAGCGGCTAGGGCAAACGCTGCCGGGTTCGCCGGAGAGCGCGAAGGGGCGCTGAGGGAGAGGCGCTGTCAGAGGGGCGTGGGCCAGGGAGCTCGGAGCTCGGCGGGACAGCGGGCGGGAGGAAGGTCAACCGGAGCTGGCGCTGACGGGGCGGACGTGCGCTCGCGGGGGAGCGAGGGCGCCGGCGGAAAGGCCGCGCGGGGGTCGCCGGAGCCGGCGCTGGGGGCGGCGACAGGGGCGGTCGTGGGGAGACGCGGTCGGCCGCGTGCGCGCTGGTCGGGTGACCGGCCGGAGGATGGTCGGGGCGGGGAACGCCGGCGGTCAGCCGGACAGGGGGTTGGTAAAGAGGGTTTGAGCTTGGAGTTGGAAATAGGTTTTTTTTTTTTTTTTTTTGGGTGAGAATGAGAGTTGAGAAGAGAAGATGAGAGGAGAGGGATGGGTCTTCCAGAGAGGGAGAGAGTTTGTTCTCTTCTGTGGGGAGAACGTGAGAGAGGTGTGAAAAGAGGTGGAGTTATTAAAAGAGTGGAGTGGGTTTTGTTGTGTGGTCCAGAGTCAAGTAGGGAAAGAGAATAGGGGAAGGTGGTGACTAAGTTCCCACACAAAAATGCTGGTCCCGTAGGACCAGCCAAATATAATATTTTTTTTTTTTTAAAACAATTGAAACTAGTCAAAAATCAGATTTAAGCAAATGGGAAAAAGATTGGGTTTGGGCTCAGGCCTGGGTCTGGACTCGGTCTCGGATCTGGGTCCGAAAATCAAAGATCCTTGTTATTAATATTTTTTTCGAAATTCTTTTCACTCAAAAATATTTAATAATAATAATAATAATAATAATCTTTAGAAAATACTAATAATCTAAACTCTAATTAATAATTAATTACCAAAATAATGGGTTTCACAGGTATTCATTTTCAAATCTGTATAAGAAGTTTGATAGGAGTCAATGTAAGTTCTATTTCCAGTAGTGAAGGCTTCTCAATGTTAGACTCCAGATTGTCTAGTGGTTTTCTTCCACTTTGAGTTTCTACATAAAAATATTGTATGCTTGCAATTGTATGGATTGTGTGTTTGTGGTTGTGCATTTGAATGATAGCTCGATTTCTTCAATCCTCACGAATTAATTGAAGTCAGGAATAGTTGCATTCTGCTGCATTACGCACTTCGTTTTCAACATAGACCAACTGGAGCACTTATTAACAACTCCCCAAACTACGACTTTTGATGCAACAAAAATTGGTCATAGCAAAAACGTAAGAGAGTTGATACAATATTTTTTGCACCAATTCACCATTTACTTCAAATTAAATATTAAAAATGGTGTAAATAATAAAAATGATGTAATGGTGATTCATACATGCTGCGATATTTGTTGCATGATAACTTTGCAACATAAGGAACAATGATCATCTCATTTTAGCCTTAGATAGTACGAACCTTATGGCATGTCTGTAAACATGATTTGGAGTTTATTTGGACCCAATAAAAAAAGTGGGTGGATTTAGACCAAATTCATTGTTTGGTAAACTCAATTTGGGGTTAGGATAATTGACAAACCCATCATGTACCCTCCTTTAATCTACCAATTATACATCCCTTTTTTAGAGAATGTGAGACGAAAGTAGGTTTATAAATAATTCATATTAATTAGTTATAATATTCATAAATAACAAGTGATCTTATGTTAATTAGTATTAGTTAATTAAGATGCTTAACTTAATCATTATTTGTTAATTAAAATAATCAAATGTTATTATAATTAAGATACATAGTTAATATTTAATAAGTACTTAAATATTTACCTAATAAAATATTTTTTCCAATTTTAGACTAGAAAGTACAAGTTATTAGGATATTTAATTAATGTAATAACAAATATTTAAATATATAATAATACAAGTTAATTATAGAATTAATAAACTTATTTAAAGTATAAATAACTAGTTAAATATTTAAAATATAAATAATAAGCTAAATATTTAAAATATAAATAACAAATCTTTAAAGTATCCTAACTAGTTATAACTTGCTAGCATAAAAATATATCATATTAATAATTAATTATCAAATTAACAAATATGTAACTGATATTGTTATAAAATTAGCAGAATTCATAAGTTAACCAAAATAATTTGTTAATAGGAATTATTTGTATTTACTAATTATCTTAATTTTTATTAATAATTTATTTTTATTATTATATTAATAATATTTATTTCTTTTTATTATAATATACTATATTACTTTTCACTTTTTTACTTTCTTATCCTAATAAATTATTCTAACCAAATATGTTGGTCTCCTATCGGACAAAAAAAAATGTATAAATTTTTATACAATTTTTATTTATGACAGTGAAAATTCAAATTAGATTCAACTTTTGTTTACAAAAGTCCTTTAAGATAAACCTTTATAAAGAAATAGCTCAATATTATACATAATATGAACCCACGTTGAGCTCCCTTAGGTTTGTTGGTTATATGAATTTGACCATGGATTTAAATTTTTTATGAATTTGGAATCAAATTCATGGATTCTATATTTGGTCGTGTTCTGGATTTCGATTTGAAAAGTAGGTGATGATTATTTTATAGATCAAAAATCAGAATTTGGAGGCTATCCTCCATCTTCCTCTCCAATCCGAATTTGGGAGAAAAAAGCTTGATTTGGATTGTTTAATAATTTTATTGTTCAATTAAATACTTAATTAACACTAATCAACAATTAATTAACTAATAACTTAATATTTTGTTAAAATTTTAAGGGTAAATGACAAAAAAAAACCTCGTTAGATATCCGACTTTTGCAAATTAAGACCTATTAGTCATTTTTACCAATTCGTCCCTCCTTAGATTACAAATTCGCTCAATAAGGTCCCTCCAGTCAAAATTAAAATTTGTAATTCCGAAAATGTCCCTGCCCTCCTCTTCCCCCCGTTGGCGACGACGACCCCCCAGCCCCGTCCGACCCCTCCTGCCCTCCCCTGCCGGCCCAGACCCCCCCCGCCCTCCCCCCGTCCGACCCCTCGCCCGACCCCCGCCGGCCCTCCCCCAGGTGGCGAGCCCCCAGCCCCGCCCGTCCCCCGCGAGCCTCCCCCCCGACTTCGCCCCCCTCTGCCCTCCACCCGCCCGACCCCCTGCCCTCCCCCAACTGGCCCTCCCCCCGCCGGCGAGCCTCCCCCAGACCTCATCGGCCCCGTACGGCCCTTTCCCGCACTCGTCGGCCTCCCGCGGCCCTTCTCCGCCCTCGCCCCGGCCCCACCTGGCCGTCCCCGTGGCATCGCCGGCCACCCAGCCCCTCCCCCAATGGCCGAGGAAAGAGGAGAGAGGGGTAAAATTGTCATTTGGGGGTTTTTTGCAACAAAAAATAACTAGTGAGAAATTTAAGAGCTTGGGATCTTTTTTCCGCAAAAATGGCAAATCTAGGAAGGTTTTTTTGTCATTTACCCAAATTTTAATATAAAAATATTCTTAATTAATAAAATAATTAAAATAAGGGTTATTTACACTAACCATTCCTATATTTTTGGTTTATAACAAGGAGTACCCTTGCTTTTAAACAAATTACACTAACCACCCCTCCCTTTAGAAAAATAAAATAAAAATATGGGTAGTTAGTGTTATATATATTTTTTTTATCTTAAAGTAGGGGGTACCCTGTCACGCCCCGATCCGGGAAATCGCTCGTCCTCGCTAGATTTTATCCGAATTATCGTCCTCGCTAGGACGTGATGCCGCACGAGCCTGGAGTTGCGCTCGTGCAAGGAAAGATAACGGTTCACATAGTCATTATCTCAAAGTCGTAACATAAGCAGCGGAAGGAAACAAAGAATACAATAAGAATCTCTTTTATTCATAATGAACTGAAGGTTACAAGGCTCTGAATAGCCCAGCTTAATATAACAATTGGCTACAACGCTCATGATCTCTCTAGCTCACAAAGGATTACATTGTTCCATACATTATGCCTCTTTATAGCCACCAAGTAGTCTTCGGCCGAACATCTCCATGTCACAAGTCCGAACGCCTATGCGGTAGCTCCTCTTGAACGCCAAGGACTCCATGCCTCGGCACGTCCAAGCCAAGCTCCGCCCCGAGCCGAACATACCTGAACCTGCACATAAACTAGTGGGGGATTAGTGCTTTCGTCCTCGCTTCGCACTGATCAAGACCCGCTCGCACCCAAACCAAGCACTAAGTAAATTTAGTGGAACATGCACCATTATTTGGTGATCTTTCTATTTAGCCATAGGATCATTTTCATGGCAATATTCGATGTATAGCAACATATCGTAAATGTGTCCCACACTGTGTTCCTGCAGCAGATACAGTTAGACATAATCTGAAACATAAACATAGTGATTCGTGCTCATCCCGTTCCTCTTTGCCTAGCCTGCCATGGTTAAAACTTACATAAGCAATCATACGATTCGTGCAACCGACCAATCATAACCGTAAACATATGCATAAGGGTGGCAGGCCCTGCGCCTGCACCCAACTCTCATCTTAGCCCACCGGCCCTATCTATATGAAGGTCACGGTGTTTCGCACCGTAATGAACTTGGCATCTCTTATGTGTAAGCCTACGATCACTTCGATACGGGTTGCTAGCCCAGTATCCGAAGGATCCCAAACTTACGTATATCAAAGCTTATCACAGCACTGGACGGTCGTAATCCGTCCGAATGATGTACATCATAAATACCACACATAATTTCCTCCTAGGCCGAACGGCCCCGGTGCCCCGGCGTAACCGTCCGAGGGAAGTCGCACCCGTGCACGGGCCATCCGAGTCCATTGACCATGCAATACGTACCATAGCATACAAATCATATCGTTCCAACCAATCCTCTGTTCCATAAACATAGTCTCGTACCATAAACATATTCGCATCTCATAAACATAATCCTCCGTTAACAAGGTGCAGGAATTACAACAGTGAATAAAGTGTGTACAAGTGTAACTGTCAAGAGAAGGAAAATATTATGTGTGTGTGTGTGTACTTTGTGTTTGCAGGCAATGCAACAGGGAAATAAAGAGGGAAAAATGTGTGTGCCAATGCATAAAGGGTAGGTGTGATATAGGGTGTGCTGTGTTATCAAGAAAACAGTGAAGTGTTAGTAAAGAACAGTGTAAGAGAGTGAAGCCAATGCAACAGTGGCATGGCATGCCAATTCAATCAGTCCATATTTAGTTATCTGTGTAACAGTCCATAATATCAGATTTCAGCTAACTTAACCCAAAACCATATTAGTCTATCATGAATCCCATTCTCAGGTTTCAACATAAATAGACAAAAGGAAAATCAACTCATGTATTCACCAACAGTTCAGAATTTGCAGTAAGGAAAGGAAGAATTTAATTTGTTCAAAACAATATGAAATCTGAACCAAGCTTTAGTCCCCACATTTCCCAACTCCATTTCAAAATCAACAAGACACCAATCAACACAAAATTTGAACCATAGATAGATAACATATAGGAGAACCATATTAGGGACTTAAACCAATAATTAACCTCAGTTAAATAGACCAAATTAACCGCTAAAGTTTAATTTGCAAAACTGGAAAATACGGGAAAAAAACATATATCAGGAATTTAGGGAATTTTAGAGAATGCAATCAAAACAAGCTAAAATTCAAATTTAAGGGTCGGTAATACTAATATAGGGTGTGTACATGTTATAGGAAGTGTCTCGTGTCCACCACATCGAGACACGACGTGTCCACAACAATAAAACCAAAACAGCACACTGGTACTGCACAGCAGTGCACTGCCTCGTACGTGTGTGCACGCGTGTCGTGCACACGACACAGCACGTGTTAGGCCACATGCTCGTGTCCCCACCTAGCATAGGTCTAGGTGTCCATGTCTATGTGTCTGCACAGTGCCCTCGTGTCGCAGTGTCTGACTTACACTCGCGTATCGGAACCCGATCACACGACTGCACAGTCTGTGTGAAAAACCAGTACAGTGTCTCGTGTTTCCACGACACGACACGAGAGATCGTGCCACTTGGGGAGTGTTGTGACAGACACTGCCCCAACGTGTGTGTCGAAAATCTCGTGTCCAAGTGTCGTGTCCACAGAGTATTTGCCCCGGAGTAGCAGGGGATCCCTGTAGCACGCGCGCGAGCGTGTGCACGCGCGTGTCCAAGCCATAAATACGACACGAAACGACACTGACACAAACATACAAGAACAGAAAGCAATAAACAAGATCTAAACTAACATTTCTATTTAAAAATATTGAACAAACAAGTTCGAAATGCCCTTTGAGGCATTTCGACAAACAGTCTACACTAGCCCTGATACGTGTCCAGAACGGACACGAAACCTCTGATGCCCGACACAAAACCTATCCAGATTCTTAGGGGACCCTTAGGGCTACCTATTCATGAAGACAAAATGAAAATCCATGGAGATTTGAGAGAGTTACCTCTTGATGAACTTCCAATGGAAAAGTCCCCTTTCTAGCTCCTTTCTTGGTATCCCAATCAAATCAAAACAACTCCAAACTGAACCAAGGTTCCCAAATCAGCAAGAAAAACAGTATTAGAAACTAATGCAACTAGTTTGAGGGGAAAATGACCTAAAATGGATTTATTATAAATTTCTAAAGATGGGAGCTCACCTCTTTCTTCTTGAATTAATTCTTCCTAAGGAAAGGAGGCTAGCCCTAGATTTTGGGAGGGGTTTTATAGTTGGGGGAATCCCTAGGTTATCCATAGTGGCCGACCAAGTTGGGTTAGGGTAGGGTTTGATCAAAACTTTGGGCCTTGGGCCAAGTTACATAGGTCATGGTTGATTTAATTAATAAAGACTCTAAGTCATAATTCATGGCTTATAGCTTTCTAATTTCTATAGCTAAATAGGTTCTAATGACCTAACCATAGATTAGGCTAGGTTAGACTAGAGTCCCAAATTCTAACCAAGCTCAAACTAACTAGGATTAGCTCCTAGGTTGATCTACATGGGTCCAAACTAGCCAAAATCAATCTAGTCCAAACAATACCAAAATAATTCCTAAAAATTTTCATAAATTCTAATTAATTCTAATAAATTTAAAATACCCCAAAATGAAAAAAATACCCTCACACTAGAAATGTGGTAGTGACAAATCTACGCTCCTTAAAAGAATTTCGTCCTCGAAATTGAAAGGCGAAATACAACTGATGAGAAGGATAGAAAGCATACATCGCGGTCCAAAAAGATAAGGGTACCGCTCGCGCATCTCATCCTCCCGCTCCCAGGTAGACTCTCTTGGAGAATGATGCCTCCATGCGACGCGTACCAAAGGTATCACCTGGTTCCTCAGAACCTTCTCTCGTCGATCCAGTACCTCCACTGGCTGCTCTGGATAGCTGAGAGAAGGCCCAACCTCTATCTCTGAATGATCGAGCACTTGGCTAGGGTCAGCCACGTACCGTCTCAACTGTGATACATGAAATACGTTGTGGACCCCCACAAGTGCAGGCGGCAAGTCTAGCCTGTAAGCCACGTCACCGACTCTCCCGCTGATAACGAAAGGGCCGATGAAGCGCGGGCTAAGCTTTCCGCCTCCACCAAAACGTATCGTACCACGAGTCGGAGATATCCTCAAGAAAACCTGGTCTCCGACCTAATCACAAGCAAGGTCTCAATTAATATAATAAACAAACATGATCAAAAATTACAAACAACAACCTAAATCTAAACCTACTCTACTCTGTACCTCAAACTCCAAGGGCCTCCGGTGGCTATCGGCCCAGTGCCGATGTCTGTCCTGCGCCACGCGAAGTCTGTCCCTGATGAGCTTCACCTTCTCGTCCGCATCAACAACCATCTCTGGCCCCAGTAAAGCTCGCTCACCAACATCATCCCAGGATAAGGGTGTACGGCACCTACGCCCGTACAGAGCCTCGAAAGGTGACATCTCAATGCTGGCCTGGAAACTATTGTTGTAGGCAAACTCTACCAAATGAAGATGATCCTCCCAGGAACCTCCAAAGTCCAGGACGCACGTCTGTAACATATCCTCAAGGGTCTGAATAATCCGCTCTGTCCGTCCGTCTGGGGGTGGTATGTAGTACTAAACTTGAGCTGAGTTCCCAAACTGGTCTGCAGACTCCTCCAGAAATGGAAAGTAAAATGGCTATCCCGATCTGAGACGATGCTGACCAAAACTTCGTGGATCCTGACTATCTGCCGCATATACATCTCCGCCAGCCTCTCTGTAGTCGTACCCACCTTGAATGGCAAGAAGTGGACCGATTTGGTCAACCTATCAACGATGACCCAAATCGCGTCTTTTCCTCCTGGAGTACGCGGCAATCCTGAAACGAAGTCCATCGTGATATGCTCCCATTTTCACTCGGGAATGGGCAGCGGCTGCAACAATCCACCGGGCCTCTGTCTCTCTGTCTTGACCTGCTGACAGACCAAGCACCTAGCTACGAAGTGGGACACCTCCCGCTTCATTCCTGACCACCAAACATGCTTCCGCAGATCTCGATACATCTTGTTGGCACCCGGGTGTATAGAGTACTGAGATCTGTGGGCCTCCTGCATAACCTGCTCCCTGAGATCTCTACTGGGCACACATAATCTGGAACCGTACCTCAAGGCACCATCCTCTGCGAGTGAAAACTCAGCATCCCCCACTCCTATACTGATCTGCTCTCTGATACACTGTAGGGCCACATCCTCGAACTGGGCCGTCTTGATCCTCTCCACCAAGTCTGACTGAATCTGCATCCCCCATAGCTGTATCTGCACTCCGGGCATGATCACCTCAATCCCAAGGCTGCCCAAGTCGGCAAGCAAATGCCAATCCATGGTCAAACACATGGCTGTCGGATACCTACTCAAGGCATCTGCAACCACGTTGGCCTTCCCTGGATGATACTGCAGTGCAATGTTGAAGTCCTTCATCAACTCCAACCATCTGCGCTGCCTCATGTTCAACTCCTTCTGAGTGAACACATACTTTAAACTCTTGTGATCTGTGAAGATCTCCACCCTCTCACCATACAGATAATGCTTCCACAGCTTCAGAGCAAATATCACTGCTGCCAGCTCCAGGTCGTGGGTAGGGTAGTTCTTCTCATGGGGACGCAATTGCCTGGAAGCATAGGCAATCACCTTCCCGTGCTGCTGCAACACACAACCCAGCCCCTTCCCTAAAGCACCACTATAAATAGTGAAACCACCTGATCCTGAAGGCAACGTCAGAATCGGAGATGTCGTCAGCCGCTTCTTCAACTCATCAAAAGCTGCCTGACACTCCTCTGACCAAACATACTCAGCATCCTTCCGGGTCAGCCGTGTCAACGGCTCTGCAACCCGGAAGAAATCCTGCACGAATCTCCGATAGTATCCTGCCAGCCCCAGAAAACTCCTGATCTCTGCAACTGAAGTCGACGCTGCCCATGCCTCAACTGCTACGATCTTCTTAGGGTCAACTGAGATACCATCTCCAGTCACCACATGCCCCAAGAAGTCCACCCGATCCAAGAAGAACTCACACTTGGAGAGCTTTCCGTAAAGCTGCTCCCTCCTGAGAGTCTCCAGCACGATCCTAAGATGCTCCTCGTGCTCCTTCTCAGTCTTGGAATATACCAAAATATCATCTATGAACACTACCACAAACTGATCCAGATATTGATGGAACACCTTGTTCATAAGGTTCATAAACACTGCTGGTACATTAGTTAGCCCAAACGGCATAACCAAAAACTCAAACTGTCCATACCGCATCCTGAAAGCGGTCTTGGGAATATCCTCCCTCTTCACCTTCACCTGGTGATATCCCGACCTCAGATCAATCTTGGAAAATACCCGAGCTCCGCTCAACTGGTCAAATAGATCGTCGATCCGCGGCAGTGGGTATTTGTTCTTGATCGTGAGGTTGTTGAGTGCCCTATAGTCAATACACATGCGTACTGACCCATCCTTCTTCGGCACGAACAACACTGGTGCTCCCCATGGCGACGAACTCGAGCGGATGAAGTCCTTGTCCTGTAGCTCATCCACCTGCTTCTTCAGCTCCACCAGCTCGCTGTTGTTCACCCGATAGACATGCTGAGAGATGGGTTCCGCTCCTAGAACCAAGTCTATCGAGAACTCTATGTCCCTGTCTGGTGGCAATCCCGGCAACTCCTCTGGGAAAACATCTATATACTCTGCTATCAAGGGGTGTGGAATCGTCTGCTCCTCGACCGAGACTCCACAGAAGACTCCGCTGCTCTGCTCTGCCTGACGTCTGGAGTACTCGAACTCTGGCTCCCCCGACGCTCTGAAGAGAACGCTACCTCCTCTGCAATCAATGCTGGCGTGGTGCCTGCTCAACCAATCCATACCTAGTACTATATCGTAGTTCGACAATGGCATTACGAGCAGGCTCACCTCCAACTCACGGCCTCCCAAAACTACTCTCCAACCCTTACAAATATCACTCACGAGGATAATACCACCCCCGGTCGTGATCTTGTAAGTCCTAGTCAACGATTCAGCTATGATACCGTATCTAATCGCAAAAGATACTGATATGAAGCTATGCGAAGCACCAGAATCAAACAATGCAAATGCTGGGCTGGAGTCGAGAAGAATCGAACCTGCAATCAGCTCTCCAGTCACCTCTGCCTCTCCAGCTGCCATGGCGAAGGCTCGCCCCTGCTGGCCTCTCCTGGCCTGCTGCTGGTGCTGGACGAACCTCTGCTGCTGTGTTGACAGGGCTGGTCCCCTCTGCTGGCCTGCTGGAGCTCTGGCTCCTCCTCCCGGGCCTGCTCGTGCTATGCGGCACTCCCTCATCTGGTGGTCTGCTGAACCACACAATAGGCACAAGCCTAGCCTCTTCCTGCACTCACTGGCAACATGCCCAAACCTCCTACAGTATCCACAAGTGGTAACCTGCCTTTGGCCCTGCTGGTGCTGTCTCGGCTGCTGCTGCTGGACTAGCCTCTGCTGGATCGGCTGCGGCTGAAACTGCCTCAGCTGCTGATGCTAAAAGTGGGGCCTCTTGGCCTGGCCCCCGCTGCTGCTGCCTCCAACTGGGTCTCTCTCCCTCTTGAGCCTAAGCTCAAGATCATCCTCTGCTAGCAAGGCTCCCGTCAAGATCTCCTCAAATGTAGCATCTCTACTGCCCTTGGTCAGGGACTTGACCTCCTTGACCAGACCCTTCCGGAACCTCTGGGCCTTCGCCGTCTCGCTCAAACCCTCTACAAATCTGTCGAGACGACCAAACTCTCCAGCATACTCCTCTACTGAGAGGCTCCCTGGACCAAGCTCTCAAACTGCGACTCTAAGGCTCTGACTGCTGAATCTGGGAAGAACTTCTTCTTGAAGAAGCCCCTGAACTGCTCCCAAGTCTGCCCTGGTACCCCCACCCTGGGGTCTGACTGATACCAGGTGCGAGCAAGATCTCGCATCCGGCTAGCTGCGGCCTCGATCTGAAGGTCTGCTGGAATCCTAGCCAAGCGGAAGATCTCCTCTATATGCTCGATCCACTCATCGGCATATAGGATCCCCTCTGTCCCCAAAAAGTCTCTAGGGTTCATCTTCTGAAACTGCTCGATCCTCGGTGTCCTCGGCTGCTGCACCACTGGTCGAGCTACGGCTGTCATGACGACCAACTCCATGCCTCTGTCCTGCCGAACCTGCTGTCGGTCCATGAACTGCTGGAAATACGCGAACATCTGAGCTGCGTCCACATGTCCTGGAGGCGGTGGAGGCTGAAAGGGATCCTCTGGAATGACCGGGTCCTGCCTTCCAGTCGGTGGATGCATACCCCCTGCTGTGGCTGCCGAGGTCTCAACACGAGCTGAGGTGGCAGGAGCTGCAGTCCCTTGGCCTCGTCATGCTGGCTGAGAGGTAGCAGTCCCCTCTATAGCATCCTCATGAATGGCACGCTGCGATCTAGTCTCTACCATCCTGAAGATAGACAAACAAGAGTATCAATTTCTGAGAAAGAAGCGAAATAACAATGGCGGACAATTACAATTCAAAGGATCAGCTGACAAAAGGATTTAGATGGCAATAAAAAGAAATTTTCCTAAAGTGATTGAGTACCTTAAAATTAATGTCCTATATCCTATAGCAGGCTGCAGTGATACTCTTGTTCGAATACCACTACACTTCTAGTCCAGACCTGTATGGGCCACCACTAAAAACGTGTCACGACCCGCACCCTAGAGTAAGGGCACGTGACGTGGGTACGTCCAGCCTACGTCGCAGTGTCGGCGGTAGAATGCTGTCCTAGGTCACAACATCTAACAAAATATCTCTAAACAGTTTATACTCCCCGAATGGGGGTGACATAGCAATAGTAAACTCAATCACAACTAAGGAAGAGATAACACGATATGAAATAGAACTCAAGGAATAAAATAGATAAAAGCAGTCTAAGATAATTCCAGCAATATCCAACAGTACAAGGTCTCAGATGAAAGAATATATACAACTCTGAACTCCAAATAAAGTCTAACTAAAACATGTCTCAAGACTGCTTAAAGTAAGATAAGCCTAACTAATCTAGTCTAGGCAATCGGGGTGATATCCTCAGCTAGAGCTGGGTCCTCCTGAGGGTCCAGCTCGCAGGTGTCATCTAAGGCTGCCCCGTAGTAAGTGTCCAGGCAAGCCTCCTCCTCGTCCTCTGTAATATTTTCAACAGGTCCAGTCAGGACAGGAGCGAGTACAGTATATCTCAACAGTTCATAGCAGGTTAGAAGATATAATCATGCAGTAAAGTAAGATACAAGTACTGAAAGAAATGCAGTATGTAAACAGAGAGAGTAAGCTGTAATAGAAATATCTACTATAAATAGAGAACTAGCAGTGACTAGTGAGTTAGAGTACAATATGAACATGTAAATGGCCTGGGATGATTCTGATAAGACACTAAGGAATGATTCTGATAAGATACTACTGGTGTATTATTCACATGTCCAATTCTACTCCCCCGTACCCCCAATCAATACACAAGGATCTAGCCAGGTTATGTTATATGATGCTATGTAACAGCCCCCGAAGGGTAGTAGACCCCGAAGGTGATAAGCCCCCGAAGGTGATAGACCCCGAAGGTGATACATAGTAGTCCCATAAATGGGATAAGGATTCTAGGAAGACTCTACGATCATAAGAGTATATGTCGTAAGTGATCAAAGAACCAATGAAGCATAGTGATACGCCATGTAAGTGAAACGCACAGAACATGTAGTACCCGATGCTCCCTAAGGATAACATCTCAAGAAGGGATCCATATAGTACCAATCTGTGTGACCAACGTGACAGTACAAGTAAAGTAATCTACTACAGAAAATAATTCTAAGCAGGATATGAAATGATCAGAGAATGTACTCGCCTGTATCTGAGTGTCCAATATGAAAAGTACCGTCCAAGGAGTGGTGTCTGGCTCCTAATCAGAACAGCACAAGTCACAACAAGTCCAGAATAGTGTAATACAGTCCTACTATGCATTCTACATGATTCTAGGTCAATCTAGGCCCAAGTCAACTCTTGGTCAACTCTGGTCAACCCTAGAAGTCAAACTAGGTCAACCAAGTCTAATTAAGTCTAAACTAGGCTATACCAATCTACACTAGCTAGCACAACCCTAACAAGGCTATGCAAGCCTATACTAGCTATATCACAACATAGCTAGTAGCTAATACTAGAATACTTTAACAAGTCTACATCCTCACCATTACACCCATTGATTTAAGCACCACATAATTATACATACATATCTCTAGGCCAAGTATAAACCCTACAACATTAGCTAAACATAGAAGTATATATATATACTCATACAATTTACACATATATTATATGTGCCTACATACAAGCCATAGCCTACACATGTAAAGACTAGGAATATAGAGAATGAGAGAGAGGGTGCTTGTGTGTGTGTGAAACATGAATTGTGTGTGTATAGGTGTAGCTATGTGTGGACAGTTAACAAGGTGCAGGAATTACAACAGTGAATAAAGTGTGTACAAGTATAACTGTCAAGAGAAGGAAAATATTGTGTGTGTGTGTGTGTACTTTGTGTTTGCAGGCAATGCAACAGGGAAATAAAGAGGAAAAAATGTGTGTGCCAATGCATAAAGGGTAAGTGTGATATAGGGTGTGCTGTGTTATCAAGAAAACAGTGAAGTGTTAGTAAAGAACAGTGTAAGAGAGTGAAGCCAATGCAACAGTGGCATGGCATGCCAATTCAATCAGTCCATATTTAGTTATCTGTGTAACAGTTCATAATATCAGATTTCAGTTAACTTAACCCAAAACCATATTAGTCTATCATGAATCCCATTCTCAGGTTTCAACATAAATAGACAAAAGGAAAATCAACTCATGTATTCACCAACAGTTCAGAATTTGCAGTAAGGAAAGGAAGAATTTAATTTGTTCAAAACAATATGAAATCTGAACCAAGCTTTAGTCCCCACATTTTCCAACTCCATTTCAAAATCAACAAGACACCAATCAACACAAAATTTGAACCATAGATAGATAACATATAGGAGAACCATATTAGGGACTTAAACCAATAATTAACCTCAGTTAAATAGACCAAATTAACCGCTAAAGTTCAATTTGCAAAACTGGAAAATACGGGAAAAAACATGTATCAGTAATTTAGGAAATTTTAGAGAATGCAATCAAAACAAGCTAAAATTCAAATTTAAGGGTCGGTAATACTAATATAGGGTGTGTACATGTTATAGGAAGTGTCTCGTGTCCACCACATCGAGACACGACGTGTCCACAACAATAAAACCAAAACAACACACTGGTACTGCACAGCAGTGCACTGCCTCGTGCGTGTGTGCACGCGTGTCGTACACACGACACAGCACGTGTTAGGCCACGTGCTCGTGTCCCCACCTAGCATAGGTCTAGGTGTCCATGTCTATGTGTCTGCACAGTGCCCTCGTGTCGCAGTGTCAGACTTACACTCGCGTATCGGAACCCGATCACACGACTGCACAGTGTGTGTGAAAAACCAGTGCAGTGTCTCGTGTCTCCACGACACGACACGAGAGATCGTGCCACTTGGGGAGTGTTGTGACAGACACTGCCCCAATGTGTGTGTCGAAAATCTCGTGTCCAAATATCGTGTCCACAGAGTATTTGCCCCCGAGTAGTAGGGGATCCCTGTAGCACGCGCGTGTCCAAGCCATAAATCTGACACGAAACGACACTGACACAAACATACAAGAACAGAAAATAATAAACAAGATCTAAACTAATATTTCTATTTAAAAATATTGAACAAACAAGATCGAAATGTCCTTTGAGGCATTTCGACAAACAGTCTACACTAGCCCTGATACGTGTCCAGAACGGACACGAAACCTCTGATGCCCGACACAAAACCTATCCAGATTCTTAGGGGACCCTTAGGGCTACCTATTCATGAAGACAAAATGAAAATCCATGGAGATTTGAGAGAGTTACCTCTTGATGAACTTCCAATGGAAAAGTCCCCTTTCTAGCTCCTTTCTTGGTATCCTAATCAAATCAAAATAACTTCAAACTGAACCAAGGTTCCCAAATCAGCAAGAACAACAGTATTAGAAACTAATGCAACTAGTTTGAGAGAAAAAAGGACCTAAAATGGATTTATTATGAATTTCTAAAGATGGGAGCTCACCTCTTTCTTCTTGAATTAATTCTTCCTAAGGAAAGGAGGCTAGCCCTAGATTTTGGAAGGGGTTTTATAGTTGGGGGAATCCCTAGGTTATCCATAGTGGCCGGCCAAGTTGGGTTAGGGTAGGGTTTGATCAAAACTTTGGGCCTTGGGCCAAGTTACATAGGTCATGGTTGATTTAATTAATAAAGACTCTTAAGTCATAAGTCATGGCTTATGGCTTTTTAATTTCTATAGCTAAATAGGTTCTAATGACCTAACCATAGATTAGGCTAGGTTAGACTAGAGTCCCAAATTCTAACCAAGCTCAAACTAACTAGGGTTAGCTCCTAGGTTGATCTACATGGGTCCAAACTAGCCAAAATCATTCTAGTCCAAACAATACCAAAATAATTCCTTAAAATTCCCATAAATTCTAATTAATTCTAATATATTTAAAATACCCCAAAAATGACAAAAATACCCTCATACTAGAAATGTGGTAGTGACAGTAATGCACCGTGCGGAGCGGGACATTACATAATATACCACTCAAAATAAGGTTCATCCTCGAACCGAAACCAACACTTAATCCAAGTGCCTCTCTAGATCGTTTCACGATCTCGTACCACTATCGTTGGAATCATACAACTTAGTTTGGATCATACACATATTTTATGCGTCCCACCAATATATGTATTTCAGCCAAGCTTAGTTGTAGGATATCGGAACAACTAACAAGTTCAACTTAAATCCTCAAGCACCAGCTATTCCGTACTCGACTTAGTCAAATCTTAGCGCCTATTCTCAAAATACTTCTCGTATGCATCATCCCATATCATGCGATCCCCTTCCAAACATCTATGCACATAACTTGATTCAAACCCGTAACTTGGATCTCATAAGTTTCTCGCCAGCCACCTAACACTCGCATTGTATCAAGTCATTGCGCATCCGATCGCAACAAGTTTTCGCAATGCCTATTCGCCCAACCCTTTGCCTATCTCTCACATAACTCAAGTCTTTCATCAAATCATTCATAACATTTTTCCCTTAACGACATGGACTAAGTCCAACATGTCATAAATTCCTTCGCCTACAATCCGTACTAAGTCTCGTACACAACTATTCCAACACGACCCACATTTTCGAACTTCCTATGCATCGCGTCTGGGGCTACCCCCGCTAGGTAACTTATCCAGACATCGTGCTTAATCTCTCTCGACACAAGAGGTCAACTTGAGTCTACGATGCTCAAAGGCAACAATCTTCCCGACCCAAGGTCTCTTACGATATGCCCATCCCCTATTCTCGACCGAGTACGAATCCTTTACTAAATTTCGAATCAATTCCGACAAGTTCATTTCGTAACATAGATAGCGCGCTCAACACACATCGCCTAACCGTTACTCAAACTGATCTAAGACACAACTCTTAGGGTCGTTCTACTATCCGTCACTCTCGCGTATTGCAGAATTCTTGCAATCGCCTTACCGCGTCATTATGCTAAGCACGTTCCTCAACATCTATTCGATCGTCGACTAGCAAACATCTCGAATACTTATTTGATCGACCGTAATACTCTGACCATATCGATTCTAGTACTCGCTAACTTCCGAAACATGATACTCACTCGCTTAGACTTATCCTTAACATGCACTACATCATTCCTTCTCCTCGATAAAAATTTCTTATGCGACTTCTTTAGGGTCATCCTATGGGACTTCAACATTCATTTGATTTGGCGGTCAAGTCTTCTAGGGTCATCTGTCCTGAAACTACGCTCGATAATTGAAGATCATCAACGAGGGACAGTTACAACGAACCATGCTATATCCTATCGCGGAGCCAAATTAATTTCCGACAATTCCTATGGGACTTTACCCAATCCGACATACCAATCCATAATTTATTTACCCCCGCGCAACCGATGCGCCGATAACTACTTGAATTACTTATGCACATTACACGCCGTTACTACTGGAATCACTCATGCATTACTGTCGACCGTCTTTGCTAGTCGTATAACATCTACTCGCCTCAAATCCGAGTTTACCTATTCGTGATCATAGTCCGACATATTCTATACTCATCAAAACCATCCTCGAACAACTTTCGCATCAAACCACAAGTCGAATCCAATTTGCCATGCCTTGTAAGTTTAATCATCCCCGTTGTATGAATCACCATACCAGTGCTCACGCGGAATGATCGTCCTAATTTGGCGTGACGTATGTGCGATGCTGGAGTTGCACTCGCATAAGACAAGAATGTCAACGTTGTGGTTATCCTCGAAACAATCAGGTACTTTCGATTCATCTAAGTAACGTACATCCACTTTCAAATTTTCCGAAGCACTCCTACCGTTATCATCCAAATTGCCAACAACTTAACTTGCATCTTATTCATCCAACAACAATGCTCAACATAATTTTTGTTCATTCGATCAGAGTATCCCCGAGTTATTGCATATCGTCTTTGATACGCTTCAATACCATCGTCGATATGCATAACTTGAACATCTTTCTTTCTCATAAGCTCCAATTCGTTGCAATCACTGTTATCATCCGAACTCGAATACGAATCAGGTCTTGCACACATCAAGATTTATTCCGTTGTAGCTAACTACCATCATTATGAAACAATTTCCAACTCACGTATCCATTCTCATATCCCTAACTCGTACTTCCAAATCATGCTACCGACTTATCGCACTAACTCAAATTCGTTCACCTGATTTCTTCGTACCTACTCAATTCGTTCCGAATAAGTCTTCGTACTAACTCAATGTAAATTCGACCGGGCCGACTATTCTCAACGCAACATTCCTTCGCTATGCTCAGCCTATCGTTCGACTTACACTTAATGAATCCTCGTCCGACGTATCCTCCATGGATATGACTTCGCACATAATCGTTCGACTCACTTCATCAAGGCATACTTGCATCGACTTCTCTCAAGTCATTCCCACTCTAGTATTGGTACTACTTCGTCCGTTGAGGACAAACATATCGTAACAATATAATCGTCTCGACGTAACCTATCGCAAGTCACCAACCGACTTAACATAGCTACCGCTAAGTGGTACTCCATATACCACTTAGAAATCGAGCCTATCGTTATCGATACAATACTTCGCTACACTTGCTCGCACAAGTGGTATTGCATATACCACTCGAAATCGAGTCATTACTTGACATCACACTCCACATAGGTCTGACATCTATTTTCCAGTCAACTATCCCGTGTGGCGATCTTTCTCGATTCCAGCTCTAGCGTTCTTCTTACTCGAGTTGGCACAACAACTGGACCAACATGCCCTACCGTTTGCTCAAGTTTGACACGCATTCACTCTAACCGTAACTTGGCGATCATATCGATCACACCCGCAACATTCGTTTATTCACATCTCAACGCGACATACGGCCAACATAAACGTTCGCCTACTCAACTCGACTTAGCGACCAACTCGACTCGTTACTATCGCATCCGCGATCTTTCAATCTCACTTGTTGCAACTTGTGCAACAACTCATTTTCGATACTCAAGGTCTTTACTCAATCCTGTGCAACATATCGCTATCCATCCGCATAGCCATGCAACATGCATCATACCATATCGACTCGTTGTATCGATGCAACGAACGATTTTTGACTTGCTGCACTCCGTGCAACCAACGACACATAACCATTCGCATAGCCACATAACACGTATCGCCTCATATATCGACTCATTGCACTTCGTGCAACCAACAACATGTATCTCTTCGCACTTCGTGCGGCCAACAACACATAACTTCTCGCATTTCGTGCGATCAACAATACGTATATCATTGCACTTCGTGCAACCAACATCACCATATTCGTTGTACTTCGTGCGACCAACATTCCATAACTCGTTGCACTTCGTGCAACCAACGTTCTCCGATGGCACCCGGAGATAGCGTGATAGTCACGACATACTTGTGGCAGACGTACGCACTTAATATAGACTTATTGTAGGGAACATCCAATATAGAGTCGAGCAGATCCATGAGCCATACGGTTGCGGAAACAACTTAGAGTCAACTGAATTCGATAGCGAAGCAACTGAGGGTCAAAGAAATTTATGTACGGTCCAAAGGATGGAACCGCTCTGATACCAACTTGTCACGCCCCGATCCGGGAAATCGCTCGTCCTCGCTAGATTTTACCCGAATCATCGTCCTCGCTAGGACGTGATGCCGCACGAGCCTGGAGTTGCGCTCGTGCAAGGCAAGATAACGGTTCACATAGTGATTATCTCAAAGTCGTAACATAAGCAGCGGAAGGAAACAAAGAATACAGTAAGAATCTCTTTTATTCATAATGAACTGAAGGTTACAAGGCTTTGAATAGCCCAACTTAATATGCCAATTGGCTACAACGCTCATGATCTCTCTAGCTCACAAAGGATTACATTGTCCCATACATTATGCCTCTTTATAGCCACCAAGTAGTCTTCGGCCGAACATCTCCATGTCACAAGTCCGAAAGCCTATGCGGTAGCTCCTCTTGAACGCCAAGGACTCCATGCCTCGGCACGTCTAAGCCAAGCTCCGCCCCGAGCCGAACATACGTGAACCTGCACATAAACTAGTGGGGGATTAGTGCTTTCGTCCTCGCTTCGCACTGATCAAGACCCGCTCGCACCCAAACCAAGTACTAAGTAAATTTAGTAGAACATGCATCATTATTTGGTGATCTTTTTATTTAGCCATAGGATCATTTTCATGGCAATATTCGATGTATAGCAACATATCGTAAATGTGTCCCGCACCGTGTTCCTGCAGCAGATACAGTTAGACATAATCTGAAACATAAACATAGTGATTCGTGCTCATCCCGTTCCTCTTTGCCTAGCCTGCCATGGTTAGAACTTACATAAGAAATCATATGATTCGTGCAACCGACCAATCATAACCGTAAACATATGCATAAGGGTGGCAGGCCCTGCGCCTGCACCCAACTCTCATCTCAGCCCACCGGCCCTATCTATATGAAGGTCACGATGTTTTGCACCGTAATGGACTTGGCATCTCTTATGTGTAAGCCTACGATCACTTCGATACGGGTTGCTAGCTCAGTATCCGAAGGATCCCAAACTTACGGATATCATAGCTTATCACAGCACTGGACGGTCGTAATCCGTCCGAATGATGTGCACCATAAATACCACACATAATTCTCTCCTAGGCCGAACGGTTCCGGTGCCCCGGCGTAACCGTCCGAGGGAAGCCGCACCCGTGCACGGGCCATCCGAGTCCATTGACCATACAATACGTACCGTAGCATACAAATCATATCGTTCCAACCAATCCTCCGTTCCATAAACATAGTCTCGCACCATAAACATATTCGCATCTCATAAACATAATCCACCATCCGTATGGGGAGCTCCGTCGGCGTTATATCCAACACATCCATATTGATGCACGACGCCCAACGGCTTAGTCATTTCATACTCATATTCAGTGCGTACCATTCGTAAGTTATTCTCATAGCCTAATTCCGTAGTTGCTTTGTTATTCCCTAGCTTCCGTGCACGAGGGCACGCTCAGCGCCGTAATCAATGTTCTACGCCTAGTGTTCAATATTATCGGAGCCGTGCACATGATACACATCTCAATATCGTCTTTCAATGTTCTACCATCACCACCCTACTGCGACTCGTACACTTGATGCACGTCGCTTCAATTGTTCGATTGTTCAATGTTCTACCTTAGTGTTCAACGCATACTTGGACCTTTCGTCGCCGAGCAACGCTCGCTAACTCGATAACATCTTACGCATACAATGATATCTCTTATTAGACGTGAAGGAACAGGGAGAGAGAGAGTCAAGAACCCGCCCACCTTAAGTCGATACGCCTTGCCGTTTCGCCGAGTTGATGTGGCTCGCTTCCATAACTTGGTCGCATAGCTAACTCTCAGACTTAGCCATTCCTTCGAACCACTCGGTTGATTTGGCCCATCGCGCCCATGCCACAATCCGTAATCCAGCATAAAGGCATAGCCTGCACACCAGATCAACTAAAATCAGCACTTGCTTAACGGAACTTATCATTTGCATCGATTCGATCCATAGTTTCCAATCGACTCAAAGCTTACCTTTGGCCAACTTAACCCTTGCATCGATTCGCATCGATACTTCATCGGGTCAACGCAACTCTTCGAGTCAACGACTCATCGTAATGCACCGTGCGGAGCGGGGCATTTCATACCCCGTGTAATAAACAAAAAATTAGGATTGGTCAGTGTAAATAGTTTAAAAGTAGGTAGTTAGTGTAAATAACCCTTAAAATAAATAACTTGTTATGATTTTATTAAGGATAAATGACAAAAAAAACCCTTCCTAGATTGACCATTTTCGCGAAAAAAGACCCCATGTTCTTAAATTTTCCACTAGTTATTTTTTGTTGCAAAAAAAATCCCCAAATGACAAATTTACCCCTCCCCCCTCCTTCCTCGGCCGTTGGGGGAGGGGCTAGGTGGCTGGCCATGCCACGGGGAGGGCCGCGTGGGGCCGGGGCGAGGGCGGGGGTGGGCCACGGGGGGCCGGCGAGTGCGGGGGAGGGCCGTGCGGGGCCGACGAGGTCGGGGGGGGAGGCTCGCGGGGGACGGATGGGACTGGGGGCTCGCCGCCCGGGGGGGGGGGGGGGCGGTGGGAGGGCATGGGGGTCGGGCGGGGGGAGGACAGGGGGGCGTGGTCGGGGGGGAGGCTCGCGGGGGACGGACAAGGCTGGGGGCTCGTCGGCGGGGGAAGGGCAGGGGGGTCGGGCGGAGGGAGGGCGGGGGGGGGGGGGGGCTGGGCCGACGGAGGGAGGGCAGAGGGGGTCGGACTGGGCTGGGGGGTCGCCGCCGCCACCGGGGGGGGGGGAAGGAGAGGGGGCTGGGGCATTTTCGGTATTACAAATTTTAATTTTGACTGGAGGGACCTTATTGAGCGGATTTGTAATCTAAGGAGGGACGAATTGCTAAAAATGAATAATATGTCTTAATTTGCAAAAGTCGGGTATCTAACGAGGTTTTTTTTTTGTCATTTACCCTTTTATTAATCAAAATAAAAATATATAAATACAAAAATAAATATATAGTACCAATAGGAAATTATAAATTTAATTAGATAATGAATTACTATACTACTATTTTATTATATAGTTAGAATAATTTATTTATTAATACTTAAATTAATTAATTAGTTTATTAAGTTATAATTATCTAATAAAATGATTTTGTTAATATTAATTATAAGTACTTAGTAGTTTTGATTAGGGCTAGTTACAGTTTAGACCCTGGATTTTATACTAACTTAGAGTTTAAGCCCTATCATGTCCTATTGAAAAGTTTAGGCATTTGATTTGATTTTTTTTTTTTTTCAATCTTTTCCATCATATCCTCCATTTTGTGTAGAATTTTTTTATTTTCAGACATTGAAGGAAGGGTATAATGGAAAAAAAGAAACAAGAAAAAAAAGTCCAAACTCTCCAATTGGACATATTAGGGCTTAAACTCTTAGCGGATATAAAATTCACGGTCTAAACACTAACTAGCCCTTATGATTACTAGTTAACTATACTATTTTACTAAATAGATAATTAGGTAATTAATATTTTATGATTATTAATTAATTATGATAATTAGTAAATCATAATATTAGATAATTAATAACTTTATAAAATAATAATATTTAATTAGTTAACTATAGTATTTTGTTAATATTGGTTGTTTATATTATTATTTAACTATAATATTTTTTTTGTAAATACATCTTACTATCTAACAAAGAATTTGAATTATGTCCATTTTCAATGTCAAATTTTAAGTTTGTCAAATGGGTTTTGGCCCAAAATTCGGAAACTATAAATTTAGGATGGTACCAAAATCCAAATCCAAATCGAAATTCAAATCCACTTCCTTTTTTTTTTTTTATACCAAATAGACCCTAACAATTTTGTTTAATTCCAGCTCTGTCCCTTTCTCCTCCCCCATTAGAAAACCCAACTTTTTCTATTCCGGTTCCGAAGAAGAAGAAGCCGGAGCTGAGCGTGCGATGTATGCCGATCGAGTCGCCGCCGGCGGGAAGAGGTCCATTAGAGATCGCCTCGACGGGAACGTAGCCGACGATTTCTCCTGCAACCGTTCGTCCGACCTAAAAAGGTGCCATTTTGATCGACTCCGATTGTTGCACTTTCTACATTTGTTACGGTTTGATAGTTTGCTTACAATTGGTTCATTTACAACTGGAGATTTGTGACTTAGGGTTTCCATTGGTCAGAATCGGTTAAATTTTAGGAGTTTTTTTTTGGGGGATGGATTGGACTTGGATTTAGGAATTTGATGGTCTTGGTTTTGTTACGGTTTGGTCATTTTTTGTTATAGTTAGTTGGAGTTCGATTTGAAATTGGTGAATTCGGGTTCCTGTCTATTGGGATCAGTGAAGTTTTATGTTTGTTTGGATAGATTGAGCTTGGGTTGGCAACTTTGATGAAGAAAAATGGTCACAAGTCAGTTGCAATTCGATTGGGAATGGGTGATTTAGGGTCTTCATTGGTTGGAAGCATTGTAATAATAGGTTCTTTGGATAGATTGAACTTGGATTTACAAAAATAAAATTGAGGGGGGAAGATCATGTTTTGGAGGAGACATGATAGGAAGTTACCCGATGCTTTATATCGTCAAAGTGATTTTTTTTCCTGGAGTGAAAATTGCTTGAAATTTGATCGAATTCGGGTGACAATTTGATTATTATCTGTTATAGTGAATTCGCATTTGATTACTATAGGTAGGCCTAGACGAACATGTTGGAAGTGCTAAAGAAGGATATGGTTTCTATTAGCACTTCAATGGACATGACCCTTAACGGAGCTGAATAGAAGAGGATTCAAATAGCCGACCCAAAACTTTGGTATAAAGACTTGTTGTAGGGTTTCTGTTGGTTGGATGCAATAAAATTTTAGGTATTATTTTGAGTAGATTCGACTAAGATTGGTGAATTTGATAGAGAACGATTAGATATTGGCATAGAAATATTGTTCTATATCTTCACACTTGGTTTTGTTGGAGCGAAAGATGGTTGAAATTTTGATTGAGGTGGGCAGACTTAGTTGTCGTAAATGGTATCTGAAGTAATTGTAATTCAATTGGTAATCAGTGAATAGTGTTTCCATTGGTAGGAATCACTGAAATTTTAGGTGTTTGGATAAATTGGACTTGAATGGACAAATTTGATGTATAAAGTTTAAATATGGAGCTGGCATATTTTGATTTATGAGTTACCCGCTGGTTTATTTCACAAAAGATGGGTTTCTTGGAGTGAAAAGCTAAAAATTAATTTTGTGGAGAGTTAGGGTTTTCATTGGTTAGGTTCTGCAATTGTTATTTCTTCTAGGAGCTAATGAGATTTAGGATTTTGTGGACTGGTGTTGTAAATTAGTTATCATATTGGACTTGGATTGGTTGTTTTGTTGAAAAGTTTTGGAATTCTCAGGGTATTAGGATTTTTTTATGGTGTTTCAGTGAGTTATTTATTTTTATGCCTTTTTAATTACTTTACCCTATGTTGTTTTAGTAATCTACTGAAGAAAGTGATTGAGTGTGTTGGTCCTTGGTGTTGATACTTTCTCCATGTAAATATTTAGCTTTGGCCAGTTTAGTTTGTGTAAACCTGTGTAGCACAGACGACGACACACATGTGACCAATCTCGTCATGTTCTAGTTTATTTTGTAGTGTATGTGTCGTGTCCAACGTGCCTGACACGATGCGCCACAAACATGGCACTGTTGTTTGGAGTATCCATACTCCTAGGTCTTGATTGTGTTTGAGAGGGTAGTAAGTAGGTTTCTTTTGATCTGAGGTAAAAAGCTTGGCAGTTTAGTTTTTTTGTTGGTTGCTTTATATAATGCAGTGTTCTGGTTAGATTGAGATCTGTTAGGTTTATTTCTACCTGCTACTTAAATTTGAGAGAATTGATGCACAGTTTCATATGTTTCCATTTTTCAGGGTAGTAAGTAGTTTTCTTTTGATTTGAAGTAAAAAAGCTTTAGAGTTTAGGTTTTTTGTTGGTTGCTTTAGATGATGTGAGTGTTCTGGTTAGATTGAGTTCTGTTAGGTGGTTTCTTCCTGCTACTTAAATTTGAGAGAAGTTATGCACAGTTTCATTTGTTTCCTTTTTCAGGGTTCAATTCTAAATCTGGTGAGTAGGCTTCTGGCCAGCTAGGTATTTCGATCGCTAGGAAACAAATGTAGGAATCAAACACGCTCCAAAAATAGGTGCCGTAGTTATGTCGCCTCGTCTCATATTGGACACGCCACGTACATTCCAAGATACACTAGGACATGCCAAAATCTTTGTCGTGTCCCTGTTGCTGTGTCAGTACCTTGTTGGTATTTGTGTAACTTAATCGATTGATAGAGGTGTTGTTATTTTATGAAGTAGAACAATCAGAAGTTCCATATTCTAAGATTTGAGTAACTTTAGTTTTATGGCTTCTATCATTGTTAATTTTGTGTGAGAATAGTTTGTAGATTTATTTTGAGTAAAATTGTCATCCACTATACCATCAACTTTGGTGTTTTGGACTTCTAGTTGCCAATTGACGGTCTTTTGTTGCCAATTAGGATTGAGAAACTAATGCATGCTTTAGTTGGAATTTGTTCTAGAATGATAACTTATTTTCCACTTGTGTTTTTTGAGGGAAGTCTTCCATTTTGCATGGTAAAAATGGGAATTAAAAAGATGAGGATTTGGATTGCTCGTGTTTGGGTTTGGCGAACTATGGACGTACTAAATTGTGCATGTAAGATGCATGCTTTAATTGCTTTCCTTTTGTTGTATGTGGTTTAGTTTAGATAAGCTGACTTCTGGTCACGGGTCGAAGTATCGGCTGATACTGATACACAAGGGATCTGGTTTTAGGATTCCTTTTCCAGGTCAATCCAAAAGCCTAGTATCTCCTGATTCTCGTCGCATATGGCAATTGGAAGCAATGTATCATCAAGCATTGTTTGAATTTCAACTGAAAACAATACCGGCCAATACAATCCCATGGAAAAATGAGAAACATATAAGAGGGAAGGGGAGGGGGAGGGGAGGGGAGGGGAGAGGAGAGGAGAGGAGAAGAGGGGGATCAAGCGTACTTGGCTTGTCATGCCGCTGCAGCTACTCTTTTCTTCCCTTTTCTTTCTCCTTGATCCCCTTTTCTCTCTCTTCATATGTGTCAGCCAACATAGGAAGGAATATAACTAGGAAAGTAAGCCCTAATGAAATTAGTGATAAAAATACTTGAATTGCCCACACCTCAATCGTTCCTCAATAGTCAATGTACCTGCTCCTAATGACCAGTACGCTCCCATGCCTTGCACTTGACCAGCTGTCACATTAAATTAAGAAAAAACTGCTGCCAACTTTTCCTAGATAAAGAAAGAAAATGCTGCAGAAATAAAAAAAGAAACAGCGAATCATAAAATTGCAATATTATCAAATTTAAATTTACTTAGATTAAATTATAAGAAAATTCAGAAAATTTTAGTACTATCCAATCTAATTTAGTTATACTTAAACTACACACACACACACACACACACACACACACACACACACACACACACACACAGAGTTTATATTTTAAATTGCAAATTAGATTATATCTTAAAATTAACTAGCAACAACAATAGATAATACATTAAGTTACGCCTAAATGTTTCAAATATTTTTTTGGTTTTCTTTTATTAGTTTTTCATTGTTTTTTGGCTTACGGAAACCAAAAAAATCCAATACTGTGATCTGAAACTGCTGATAATGCTTATACCGTCGATACCCATGCTCTTATGGAGGTTCCAATACTGATCCCAAAACCGATAGAACGACTTTGCTTCTGGCCAGCTAGGTAGTAACCCAAATTGCTATAAGAAATTTATCCGATTGCAATTGTTTCTGATTGAGTGTTGAAAAATTCAGAACTACCTTGGGTTTGTTCTGAAGAAGCTTTACATTTCTGGTGTTCAGGGTGTCAGTTTGGGTGCGAAACAATTGGTAGAGTTGACTAAGTGTTTTTGGTATCATATTGTCTTCTATAGGGTATCTGATGATAAATGAGTTATGGTTTTGGAATTTGAGAAACTTTAGATATTCTGATTCTAGGGTTATATTTCAAATGAAAAATCTAATTGGATAAAGGGTCTCTATGTCTTCATATTTTATCCATTCTGGTTTAATTATTATTTTTTACTTTGTCTGTTACTGAATAAGGTTTAGATAACTAAATCATGCTTTAATTCGTATTTCCTCTTGCTCTGTTTGTAATCTACTAAAATAAGCACTTTGGCATCTTGGTAATAGGTTAAGTTTCAGGTATTGTTCTTTTGGGGATGGACGGAGCTTTCGTGGTTCCATGTTTTTTCTTTCTTTCTTTTGCATGGGATGTAGCTAAGCCAGAAAGTTCTTCTTTCTTGTTTACATGATTATACTATTCCACACTATTACCAGTGTTCTAAAAATCGGCCTAGGCGCCCGCCTAGGCGCTAGGCGTCCGCCCACCGCACCGAAAATCCCCTAGGCGCCCCTAGGCGGGCCCTAGGCGGGCCCTAGGCGGGCCCTAGGCGGGCCTAGGCGGGCCCTAGGCGGGCCTAGGCGCCCCTAGGCGGGCCTAGGCGCCCCTAGGCGGCGGGTTTTTTGAATTTTTTGATTTTTTTTGGGAAAAATTTGAGTGGCACCCCACATTTGTTACGCTTATTTAAGGTGCACCCCACAAGTTTACATAAATGTATGACATCCCCCACTTTGGACGGTTTCCGTCTAAAACGAACGGTCAATTTTTTTTTTGACGAAAATGCCCCTGTCTCAGTTGTACTGACAATTTATTTTATGCATTTTGGACTCAGTCCCCCTCCGACGCCGCACTCCCCCGCCGTGGCTGCACCCCAACCCACCCCCCCCCCCCCCCCCCCCCCCCGCCGTGCTCGGCCCCCCTCCGACGCCGCACTCCCCCCCCCCCCCCCCCCCTCCCCGACCTCGCCCCGACCTCGCCGCACCCCACCACCATCACCAACATCATCACCATCATCATCATCACCACCACCATTGACCATCATCACCGCCCCCCCCCCCCTTCCGTTCCGCCCCTCCCCCCTCCCGCAGACCCTTGTGGGCTCTGGCAGCACGCCGGCGACGCTCTCTCTCTCCCGGCATCTCTTCATCCAAGCGGTGAACTTGGGGCACGAGTCCTCCAACTTGAAGCCCCCAAAATGCTGGTAGGCATAGAACCAGGAAGTCAAAGGGAGGATCACAATGTCGGTGTACCCGAACTTGTCCCCACCGAAGTATTCCTTTTCACCTAGAGCTCCCTCCAGTAGCTTCACAGCTTCGATGAACTCGGTCTTGGCTGCTTCAAGCTCCTCTCCTTTGCTCTTCCAAATCTTGCCCCCTAGGTCTTGGCTGCTTCAAGCTCCTCTCCTTTACACAAACTCATAATTAATACTTTTTGCAGGTATCTCCATATTTTGGATTTTTGCGGTGATGATGGTGGATGGTGGTGATGATGAAGATGATGATGATGGTGATGATGTTGGTGATGGTGGTGGTGGTGATGGCCGCCGGGGGGGGGTGCGGCGAGGTCGGAGAGGGGGGGGGGCAGTGCGGCGACGTCGTGGAGGGGGGCCGAGCACGGCGGAGGGGGACGAGACGAATAGTTGACGCGGGGAAGAAGAGAACAGTCATAGGGGGGTATTTTCGTCAAAAAAAATTGGTCAACGGGGTTGACCGTTCGTTTTTGACTGAAACCGTCAAAAGTGGGGGGTATCATACATTCATGTAAACTTGTGGGGTGCACCTTAAATAAGCGTAACAAAAGTGGGGTGCCACTCAAATTTTCCTTTTTTTTTGATTTTTTTTGATTTTGTTTATTCTTAGTTGTATTTTGGATATTTGTTTGGGTTTTAAGATAGTATTTGGATTTTAGAACATTGAAATTTCAAATTTCAAATTTCAAAATTTCAAAAATTTCAAATTTTTTTTTTTTTCTAGGCGGCCGCCTAGGCGGCGCTAGGCGGGCTAGGCGCTAGGCGGACCTCCGCCGCACCGAGTCCGCCTAGCGCTTTTTAGAACATTGACTATTACTGTTCTCATCTCCGTCCTTTTATTCTGGACAGTAAAGGGCTTGTAATGAAAAAAAAAACTTATTTAGAAGGTGATTGTAATTGGTAGAATAGGAACTTCATATGCTCTTATCAGCTCTAGATAATGGAGCATTCACGGTGTAGTTATTGCTTAAGATTGTGATAATTTAATTAATATATACTATCTATTTTTTTTTTCCTGAATAGGGTTATGTTAGGTTTGTCAGGAGAAATTTGGTAAGAAATGATTTGCGGGATGCATGTAGTTAGGCTGCTTTGCTTGGGAGACCAGTATTTTCACTTTGGCGAGGGTGATATAGTCAGTCAGTAATTAACAGATTCATATTCTGAACAAGTGAACTTAAAGGGAAAAGTTAGAGGAAAGTTTAGGTGTAGGGCAAGAATGAATTTTCTCAACAGTTGTCTATTCTCAAAAAGAAAATGAATACAATTTTGTTCTCTCAATAGGGGAGTGGGAATGTTTACCACAAAATATTATATGGAATCACCACTCAAAATATTTCTGCCTTCCTCATCCTCCTTTCAGATAAAATCTGGCTATAGTCTCCACAATGTGAGATTTATTTCTCCCAGACACATCTAGTAATTTAGCTTGCATGAAGGTTTGCATGTCACATGGATATACTGACAGTGTTGTAAAAATCCCTCTAGGCGGCCGACTAGTCCCCGACTAGTCGCTAGTCGGCCGCCGCCGACTCGACTAGGGGCTAGTCCCCGACTAGTCACTTGTCGGCCACCGTCGACTCGATTAGGGGCTGGTCCATCCAAAAATTAGCTAAATTGGTACCAGTCTGGGCTGCCGTCGACTTCGTCAAGGCAGCCGTCGTCGACTCTTTACTTTGTTGCTGTCTTTTTCTATTTTTGAAAAAAGTGACTAGCCTACTCTTTTTTTATTTTTACTTTTGATTTATATCTTTGCTACTGTTGTTGTGGCTCTTTTTTAAATTTTTGCTTGTTACTTTTTTTGCTTTTGCTTGCTACTGCGGCTGTAACTCTCCGTGCAAAATAGTAAGTTGTTAACATATTATTTAAATATTTATCGAAATAGAAATTTATGCAAAATAATGAATAAGAAAATGCATTGTAGTCTGCGATAATTAAAAGTTCAACAATTAGCATATTATTTTTTAAAATATTTTTATAACATATTTATTATATATATATATATATATATATATATATATATATATATATATATATATATATTTGGAAAAAGGTAAATTTTATTCCAAACGAAAAGCCATAATCGTACAACATACAAATTGAGTGGGACTCCCGCTCAACACTCATCCATTCTCCATAGCATTTACATCAAACTCAATATTATGAAGAATGCCAACCGGAGGTGTGACTAGTCCCTCAAAGATCCGGCGGTTTCGCTCCCGCCAAACATGCCAAACCGAAGTCGCCAGACGAACTCTGGCTGTGCGAAACCAGTCCTGACCTCGACCTCTACTATCTCGAATCACCTGGATGATGTCCCCAATGCATTTACCAGAGGCGTACACTCCCAATACCCGACTCTGCTCCGACCATATCTGCCATGCCAGAGTGCACTCGAAAATATATGTTTAATAGACTCAGGCTCCAAGCAGCAAAGCACACAAATGGGATCCGGCACTGGCACTCCAAAAGAACTCAGTCTATCCCTCGTCAAGAGGCGACCCAGAAGAAGCTTGTAAACACACAACTGCATCTTCCTGGCCAGACCCGTACACCAGACGAACTCGTAATCAGCACTCAGAGGAAAAGTGTGTCGGATAAGGTTGTAGCAACTACGGAACTGGAACTCCCCCGAGCCCGAAGAAGCTCCAGTCAGCTCCCAATTCCACCGATCCGCAGGCAAAGCCGGATCAATGACTGTAGCCCTAATGAACCCTCCCAGCTCCTCTGTGTACCGATACGATTCCGGCCTCCACTCTCCATCTCGTAAGATCCGACTACACCTCAGACCTCGTCTGTCCTCTGTGTGAGTCGAGGGTCCCCTGATGTCTAGCAACGAACTCCGATCAATCCAAGGGTCCCGCCAGAGGTCCGTACCCGACCCATCCTTCATGACCCTCCGGATAGCAGACTTGAGCGCACCCCTGTGTCTCAAGACAGTCTTGAACGTGACAGAATGGTTGTTATCAGGAGAACACGTCCAAAAATTGTCCTGCTTCACGTATCTGCTGTGCATCCAGTCCGTCCAGAGAGATCCCCCGCTAATGAATCTTCAGGCCAGCTTGAGCGCAGAGGCCTCCTTGATCTCCAGTAACGGCCTGAGCCCCACACCTCCCTCCTTCCTGGGACGGCAGAGCTGCTCCCACGAGATCGCATGCATACCCCCCCTCCAAAGGAAATCAGCACATAGACGTTCCACTCGCCGAATAGTGGCCACCGGGAGGAGGATGGACTGTAGCCAAAAGTGGGCCACAGCCGAGATCACAGATCTGATCAGCTCTAAGCGTCCGCCAAAAGACAGACCGGCAGCTTGCCAGCCTTCTACTCTCCGCTGGACATACTCCACCAGGCCCTGGCAGTCCTGATCCCGCGCATAATTGACTGTGAAGGGCACCCCTAAATACCGCACCGGAAGATCACTCCTCGCTATACCCAGGATATCAGCCCGCTCCTCCTTCTGGGAACACCGGGAACTGAAATAGACCCGACTCTTATCCCTGTTCAGCTGGAGACCCGAGAAGGACTTCAAATCTTCCATAATACCCGCAAGCGTCTGTAACCCCATCGTCGTAGGCTGGATGAAGACCAGTAGATCATCAGCATATATAAGGTGGGTAACTGAAGGGACCAACCTCCGAAACAGAGGCACCAGCCGTCCACGGTGCACAGCCAGGTCCATCAAACAAGTAAAGTATTCCATCACAAGCGTGAACATGTAAGGGGACAATGGGTCACCTTGCCTAAGTCCACGGTTGCTCTGGAAGTACCCATAAGGAACGCCCTGAATGAGAACTGAGAAAGTAGGGGACGTGATGCACTCCCTGATCAACGCAACCCAGTGATCCGCGAATCCCATGGCAGACATCAGATGGCAGAGGAATTCCCGATTGACCATGTCATACGCCTTCCTCAGGTCCAGTTTAACACAAGCTTTCTCCCCACCAGGTCTGCTGAATCCCCTCACCATCTCATGCACCAGGAGGCTATGCTCTGCAATCGACCTCCCCTTGATGAACGCAGCCTGGTTTGGAGAAACTAAGTCCTGCATGATTCCCTCCATCCGACGGCACATAAGGTGTGTAATTATCTTATAAAGATAATTACAACAAGCAATAGGTCTGAAATCCGCCAATGCAGTCGCGCCCTCCTTCTTAGGCACCAAGGTCAGGAAAGTGTGATTCAGCTCCTTCAAAAGCTTTCCTTTAGTGAAGAACTCCTGGACCACCTCCACAACCTGAAACTTCAGAATATCCCAATGGCGCTTGAAAAAACCACTGCTGAAGCCATCCGGACCGGGGGCCTTGTTGGGGTCCGCCACCTTGACAATAGATTCCACCTCCTCCAATGTGACAGGGGCAAGTAGGATGCTATTCCCAAATGGAGTCACCAGCCGCTTCGTAACAACCTCTGGGAACACGGACAGGTAGTCAGTCTGGAAATATAAATCAGAATAGTACCTGACAGTCTCGTCCTGAATCTCAGCCGGCGTCCCCAACAGAGTGCCATCCGCATCAAGAAGCTGGGATATGTGATTCCGATTCTGTCTAGTCCGGATAACGTCATAAAAGAACTTGGAGCACCGGTCTCCATCCTTCAGCTAGGAACATTTGGCTCGCTGGGCCGAGCTAATTTCCTTCTGCAGCCTCAGAATGTTGACTTCTCCAATCAGCTCCTTCTCTCTAGCCGCCAGATCCCCATTGAGCATGTCAGCTTGCAAATCCTGCTGCAGAGATCTCAACTCAGCCTCCTTGTCTTCCAGAGTGGACTTGGTTAACCCCTGCACCAACTCCTGAGAGCTCTCTTCGTGGCCTTGAGGCGGCGAACCAATCGGAATTGAGCCGTCCCCTCCTGACCGCTGGATAGCCCTTCTGCAACAGCCTCAAGGTAGCCCTCCGAGAGATACCAACTGTTGTTATACCTGAATGGACGGGACTTCCCAAGAGCTCGAGCAGAGAAGCCAACCCTGATGGGGGAGTGATCGCTCGTCCCAGCTGCCAGTCCCTCAGCCGAAGCGTTGGGAAAGTGACGGAACCACTCCCCGTTGCCCAGAGCTCGATCCAGCTGACAAGCAACCCGGTTGTGAGTAGCTTTGTTGTGCCAAATCCAGATGAAGCCTGAGCGAGACAGCTCCCGTAGCCCCGCAAGCAGGAGGCATCTCTGAAAATCATAAATGATAGAATCTGGAACCGGACGACCACCCAGCTTCTCCCCATGATGCATAAGAGCGTTGAAGTCCCCGATCAAGAGCAGAGGGAGTCTCGACGACTCAGCAGCACCGGAAACACGGGAGATATCGCCCCAAAGAGACTCCCTTCTCCTTCTGTCATTGTGGCCGTAGACCGCCCCCAGTAAGAACCGGAAGCCACCCTTGTTAACGAAGGAGATGGTAATCAACTGCTCCGTCATCAAGATCAAGTCACCATCCCAACTTTTCGAGTTCCAGCGAACCCAAATCTTGGCCATGTCACAAAGGGCCAGGTTGTGCAGCTGGGTCCAATGAGAAGGAGTCCGCCGAGTAAGGGTCTTCTCCCCTTTGATCTTGGATTCTAAAATAACAGAAATGTCACACTTCTCTCTGTGGAGCACCCCACATATCTCTCTCCACCTCCCTAGCGAACACGCCCCCCTCACATTCCAGGCGATAATGACCATTAATTAATGAGAGATGTGGCCCCCTGAGAAACTCCTGGACTGGCACCTGGGGAAGGTGCCGCATCCGTCGCTAAAGGATCCTCATCCATACCAGTCGGAGCCGTCCGTTGGGGGACGACCTGAGATAACACCAACGCCCAGGCAGGATTGTCAACACACTGCCTCCTCCCTGTCTGTGGTACGACCTTCCATCATGGAGGGGCCATCTCGCAGCACTCCGACCGCACGTCTCTTCCTACAGTAAACCTGTCCTCCAGCCGAACTGTCCTCCCCTCGTGCCTCAGTCTCCGACGCCGCCATGCTTCTGGTAACTATACTACTCGGCCCCTGACCAGTAGATACAACCCCACCCGTTGTAGCAGGTTGGGTAGATACAACGAGGCTCAAACCGACATCCCTCCCCTGATTAGTAACCTCCTCTTCCACGACCACCACTCCGCTATCATCTCTGAAATCCATATCACATGGGGCTTCGGGGACCTCTCGAGGAATACAAGGCTCCACCGGAGTGACAGCCTCTAGGCAGGTACTGGCCAGATGACCGAAACAGGAACAACGAGAACAGGTAGGCGGAACCCATTCATACTCCACCGTCTGGGTAAGCACCTCCCCAGAGGGGAGCTCATACTCCACCATCTTCGGGAGCTCCCCCCTGCCCGAATTTCCACAAAGATTCTCGCGTACATCAACCGCGTCCGAAAGGTAGTTGCCTCATCCGCCTTGATCGGGGTACTTACCAAGCTTGCAAGTCGCATCAACAGGGGAATGCTCCAAAACCCAATCGGAAACTCGGGGAATCGGATCCATACTGGGATGGCATTCAGAACTTCCCTCTCGCATCGCAGCTCTGGGGTCCACTCCTTGAGTATGATCAGTCGGCCGTCGAATGTCCAGGGGCCACCTTGGAGGATCCTAGCGACATCCTCCGCCAACCCGAACTTCTCATAATAGAAGCCGTTCTCACGGGCATAGAACTCCATACTCCCCTTCGGCTTCCAGACTCGCGCTGCGTATCCCCGGATCTGCCCGTAGAAAGGCTTGTTGCCCAAGACATACAGGACGAGGGTATTCTCCCAGTACGCTGTCACCTGCTGGATCTCCTCCGCAGGAAACACAGCCCGGTAACCCCTCCCAACCTTGAGCGGCAGGACGTACTCCATCGATGTGGGGGATTTCGGCCCCACCGGTTTGCAGATCTCGGCCCAGGACCGTCCAGCAGGCCGTGGGGACGTCCCAATAGGCCTCTGGACACTCACCGGACGGGAAGTCCCAGGTCCCTGAACATCCAGATTCACTACCTTACTCTTCCCCTTAGCCGCCGCGGTCGCCTTTGGTCGCCAACCCATCGAACGTCCAGCAGACACCCTCGGACCCCGGCTAGGCCGAGACCCTGTTCCGTTCAGGCGATTTACGGGATGACGATCCCGGATCTGACCCTGTCCTCCACCCGTCTTCCTCCCGGTCTTCGACACACGACGGCGCGTAACCGTCATCCATCCTCCACCCTCTGACTGACTTCCCAGAGATCCGGACCCCGTCCCGAATTCGAAGTTCGGATCCAAAGCACTCGACCCCCTTCCCGTGAGGTCCGACCCCTTCCCCGTAGAGCCCGACCCCCCCTCACCGCCTGGGGGGGTCGTCAACACCACCGGGGAGTCCACCTGACCCCCCCCCCCTGTGCTCCCGCCCCCCCTCCGGCCGCCGGGGGGGGGGGGGGTACTGCCGCGTGCGGGGGGGGGGGGGGTACTGCCGCGCGCACGCGCGTGGGGGGGGGGGGGGGTCCGCCTGACCCCCACGTTCTGGCTCCCCCCCCCCCCCCCCCCCCCCCCCCCAGCGCCGGGAGGGGGGCTGCTCTGCTTGCCCAAGGCTCGCCGACCGCCGGCCAGGGGGTCCGGCGGTCGTGGGGGCGGCCCGTGGCCAAACCCTAAAATCGGGCTTCCATCGGGAGAGCGATCGCCTGCCATCGAGATATTATATATATATATATATATATATATATATATATATATATATATTAAAAATTCTAAACCGACTAATCCGACTAGTCCCCGAGTAGTCCGATTAATCCGTAGTCCCCACGAACCGACTAGCGGCCGACTAGCGATTTTTACAACCTTGTATACTGATAAGCATCATTTTATTTGTTGTCTGAAGACACAAGTATGTAACTTATGCACGTAGGTGATTGTTGCATTTAATGACTCTGAAGACACAAGTATGTGAGATTTATTTCTCCCAGACACATCTTAGTAATTTAGCTTGCATGAAGGTTTGCACTTCACATGGATATAATGATAAACATCATTTTATTTGTTGTCTGAAGACACAAGTATATAACTTATGCACGTAGGTGATTGTTGCATTTAATGACTCAGAAGAAGTCTCTATTGAGAAGCAAGCTTATGATTTTGCTTGGACAAAAAAGTATTTTTTTCCTACGGATCAGTAATGAATTCTGATTAACTTATTGAATCAGTTAGATAGGTGGGTGCTTCTCCTATTTCTGCATGGGAATGTTCTGGTTATTTTATCTGCTATATTGCTTTCGATTTTTCTTTATTGCTTCTGCATTGCATGGTGGTCTTGGGAATGTCATTGACGAAACAACTGTGCCCAAATTATGAGGTTAGCTAAAGTGAGAATGATAAAGTAAGAAACCGGAAGTTATATGTGGGCAGCAATATGAGAAATGATAAAGAAACCACATTTCCAATGGAAGACTCCAAGGCATAATCAAGGAAAGATAATACGATCACTGGATATGTTTTAAGGCGCAATGAAGAATGATGGCTGCACCACTTGGGACTAGCAGGATTATTGTAGTTAACCAGCTATATAGGAAATATGTAGTGAAAAAATTTAACTTGTACCGAGACAGTCAAGGAAAACATAATGTTGTTAGCTTACTTAAGAGTGACTTTGTAGAACTATACTTGTATTGTATTTCTATAGAAGTCTCTGGGTTTGTACTCTTTGAGAGATCTTTTCCTCTCCTGCCAAATGTTTGAAATGCAGCAAGTGCAGCTTTATGTGATAAATCTTGCAAACCAAATGTCAAGCTATCACTGTCCTACATCTGCTCACAGAATATGTGATATTGCTTATTTGATGCTTTTCTTGAAAAATGAATAATCCTTTGATCGATCAGGGTTGAAGTTGTATTGGATTACTGATAGTAAAGGAAAAGGAGTTCCGTTTTTTTCAAGGATTTGTGATTTGTTTGTACTCCTCCTTTGCTACCAGTAATTCATTACTATATATATATATATATATATATATATATATATTGTTTGTTGCATCACATGTGGCAACATATTGATGAAATAAGCCAGTAGTTGAAAAAGTTTTAGATCATCTTTTCTGATATAAGTTACAGATCTGTACATGATTTCACTAATGAAATTATTGAAACTTAGACGAGCTAACTTATAAAATGAGCAGAACTTTGAGAGAACTGGAATGCAATTGTTAATGTCCCTAATACACCAAAACTCTACAATGTTGGTGAGGATGAGGGTTATATATTTATCTTCAACACATCCCTGCTGGTCGAAGACTCATTTTATGGGTTGAAAGTTGGATTCACACTGCAATATAAATGGGCTTTTGATCTATAGGGGCAGTGTTAGAATAATACTAATAAGATATAACCCTCAACCCTCACTACATTCTAGAGTTCTGGTGCAGCATGAGGGTCTTAATACCAAAGTCTAGAGTTTGGTGTAACGGTAGGGTCTTTAACAGCATCGAATATTAATTGCATCTTCACATTGAAATTCTTTAGTATTACTATTACCTAGTTTCTTTTGTGTCGTAATGTGCTTTAGCTGTTTCAGCTTAAATGCTTCCTGTTTTATCTTATAAAAAACTCTATAATCTAACCAACGTCACTTTGCAGGCAACGCCAGAATGACGACAAATGGAAACATGATCTTTATGAGGATGCCAAAGGGCCTCAAGTTTCAAGTATAAATAGTAGGGAACTGCAAAGCCACGACCGGATGTACTTTCATTCTGTTATTTTAACTTCCCTTACAATTTCTTGATTGTTCTTACCGTGCTTGAATATATGTAGGAGTTGAAGTTGGTGCAAAAGATCTTCGATTGAAGCTTCAAAAGAAAAGTTCACAACAAGCACATCAAGGTGGTCGGGAATCAGGAGTCAGGGATCTTCGTGAGAAATTATCTGGTTCACTGAAGTCACAGCTAACAAATACTGATCCACCAAAAGCTAAGGTCATATTGGAGAGTGTTAAACCTATCAAAAAAGTTGCTGCTGTTGCTGAGGCAACTGCAGCCAACAGCAAAAAAGTCTCTCTCCAGACAACTTCTAGTAAAAAATCTCAGCAAAAGGTAGGAATCCTCTTGATTTTGTTCTAGCATATTTTGCAGCAACTGTATTAAGTTTATCACTTCCAGTAGAAATGAATATGCTTAGTCACAAGTCAGGAGTTGGTTTGGATACAGTTTAGCATCATATATATTTTTTAAATGAGTTGGAAATGTGGAAGGGAATGCTCGTTTTGTTACACTGTACTATATTTGTTTTTCCTGTAATTTATATATGTTTCTGCACATGCATGTGTTTCTTCCATGCTACTGCATTAAGTGACAAACTATGTATATTATGTTGAGGGGGGTGTTGGTGGGTGGGTGGTGGGTGGGTAGGTGTTGGTTGGTGGTGGTAATTATGACATTGCAAATTTTGAAAGATCTTCCACCAAGGTTGCTATATGCATATTATCTCATCAGGAACTTCTATTAAACTATATATGTCAGACATCTAATAACTTGCACAAACTCATCTTCTGATGTAATGTAATGATGCCAACTTCTTGAAAATTGTTAATTCTTGCTTGTGGAAGCTTACATGACTATCTATAATAATGTTAAGTTGCTTCCTGATTTTTTTAGAATTTGGGAGATGTTTCACATGCTGCTTGTTGTAGAAGTGCTTGTAATAACTCTAAGGAGGCGCTTCATGTAATAAAGAATGGAAGTTTAGGTGAGTGAGTTTTTCTGTGAATAACAGGTCTCGTCAAGATAGTATCCCTACGTCATAAATTTTAGAATAATCCATAGGCTCATTTTCACTTAAATACCCTGAAGTACTACGTTTTTTTCACTTTAATACCTTGTACTACTGTTTTTACCGAGTCAATACCCTGAACTTCATTATTTCACTTAATACCCTGAACTATCACTCTTTCTCAAGTTGGCTCTAATGACAAATACCAAATGACCAAAATATTCTCTATTAATAACCAAAATTTAGAAAGAAATAAAACAATAATCTTCTTCCTCCTACCATTTCTAACCTTAACCCTAAATCATTCCCCCCACCCCAATCTATTGTCTCAGATCATGGCTTCAACTATTATCTATGTTGTACTGGGCGTTAGGCGAGGCGAGGCGAGACCATGCCCGCCTCGCCTAGGCGCGCCTAGCCCAGAATTTCTTGCTGTTTTCCCTGTGTGCAGCAGTAGCAGTAGCAGATCTCAGGTTTCAGCCTTTCAGGAGATGCAGCAGCATTAAGGAGAAGCAATGTGAATTGTGAAGCAATGTAAATTGTAAACATTAATAGCAGACTTTTGCATTAAGGAGAAGCAATGTGAATTGACTTTGAGTAGCAGAATTAAGGAGAAGCAATGTGAATTGACTTTGAGTAGCAGAATTGTGGAGCCCACCGCCTAGGCGCCCGACTTCGACTTCCACTGGGCGGACCTAGGCGCCCGCCCAGGCGCGCCTAGGCGCCCACCGCTGAACCCTGCCTTGAAATCCCCAGGTCGAGGCGGTGTACTCAAATCGGGCACGCCTAGGCCGCATAGGCGCGCCTAGGCGTCGCCCGTAACAACATAGACTATTATACATGGAATCACAAAAAGGAATTTGGGAGAGGTTGCATACCAAATTAAAGATTTGGAAGAGGTTGCATAATTGTGTTCTTTAGCATACATGGAACCAGATCTTTGGGAGAGGTTGCATTGTTTCATGGCTTCAACCTAATTCACATGTTGTTTGAACTATTCTATGACTTGATGTACTTACGTCTTTCCTTGTACAAGTAGGAACTAAATTTACATGATGACGATGAGGGTGGTGGAAGCTGCGTGGGGGTGGTTGGGAATTGAGAATGGGTTAGGGTTCCAAAGGTGGAAGGAAGAAGAATACGATTTATCATTATTTTTACAGAAACAAAGAGAAGTAATTTCTCTTTAGTCTAGGGATAAAAAAGTCACAAATAGTCATGTGCAACCTTTAAGTATGATGGAAAGGTAATTTTTTAAAAGTTCATGTATTAACTTAATAAAACTTGGTTTAATGTTAAAAGATTAATCATGATAACAACTAGATAATTAATAGATAAACAATTTCAACTACAATTAGAAAATTAGACGAAAACCTAGAAAAAATGAGCTAAAAATTTCAAAAGACACCAGTTTGTTAAACATCTTGAACCATGAATTGCTTATGAAGGTATAACAAACGGAGGCCAAAAGTTGGACGCGATAGAATAGAAGGGGGTAGCTATAGAAAATTGAAGAATATAGGAAAATAATGAACAAGAGAGGTGATTTCCTATTGGAATGGTTGTGGCACATAGTCTAGGGATAAAAAAGTCACAAATAGTCATGTGCAACCTTTAAGTATGATGGGAAGGTAACGGAGGGAGTAACTTGAATTGTTTTTAAAAAGTTCATGTATTAACTTAATAAAACATAGTTTAATGTTAAGAGATTAATCATGATAACAACTAGATAATTAATAAATAAACCATTTCAATTACAATTAGAAAATTAGATGAAAACCTAGAAAAAATGAGCTAAAAAATTCAAAAGGCACCAGTTTGTTAAACATCTTGAACCATGAATTGCTTATGAAGGTATAACAAACGGAGGCCAAAAGTTGGGCGCAATAGAATAGAAGGGGGTAGCTATACCCTTATTATTTTATGAAGATTGAAGAATATAGGAAAATAATGAACAAGAGAGGTGCTTTCCTATTGGAATGATTGTGGCACATTAATAAGTTGCATGTGATGTATTGGTTATTTTGCAAGGGCTAGTTGGTCTAGCTTCATGCTTAAGAGGAATTTTTAAATCTTGGAGGTGCCAGATCCCTATGAAGATATGTTTGTAATTACAATTATTGCTTCAGCATTAAACTATAAGAACTATTTTAAAATTTCAGGGGGATGGGGGCAGGCCTATGCCGATCCTCATAAAGATCTGCCCCTATTACAGAGCACCCCGTCAAGGTTGCTTTATGGAAAAGATGTCAATTTTGGGAGAATATTTTACCAAAGGTTTACCAAATATTTTAGGATCTTTGGTTTAAATAATTAAGCTGGTCAGTTTTTTGACAAAAATCTTGCCAAATCTTTTTATGTTACTTTGAATAGATTAGGATTAGACTAGGATTTTATTTCTTTCTTGCTCTTTAGACATTGTAAGCCTATATAAAGGTCCCTAATGTACTTTTTTTATGCAAATAAAATTAGCATAAATTACATATATTATTCTTAATTCCTGGTTGATTTCTAGTCATTTGTAGATTCAAACACGCATGTGGATTTGAGGAATAAGACGATGTTTTGGCGGTGTCAGTTATCTCCATCATCACTATCAATGACGATTCAGCAACATTATCCATCTCTTCACCGACTTCCGCAACTGTACGAGTTACTCTATATCATGTTTGAACACAAGGATACTGGAAGTGTACCTGGACTAAGATCATTGTTAGGGCTCAGTATCTTGGCTAGCTTGTCTTGCATATATGTCCCTTTCGCAAGCATCTTCGACATGCAATCTATCACTCCATCGATAAATATATCATCCTTTCAATTCTTAACTTGTTTCCATCTTGTATAAATTATCTTCCATATAGGAATACATTTTATGATCTAGGGAAAGAATAATATTTTCCTAGGCCTTCTCTAAGTCTCCATATAACCATCCTATGGAAGACACGTCACTGTCTACTATTCGAAGAACTCTAACCAAGGCCTCATAGCTCATACATTCAGAGCGGTATCACAAGGATAATTTGGAGCTCAACTGATAATACAAACCTACAAGGGCACTATCCTTGGTGATATCAGTCATGATCTGTTTGATCCCTCGCGGAGCATAAGATTCACCCTTTGCACGGCAAAAGAGGCCCAAATAGTTGATCCTCTCAAAGCCAGTAAATTTGCTACTATGCATTGTTGCAACAACATGCACTACCTGCCCTTTCCTAAAGTAATAATGACCATATCGTCCATAAGTCCTTTGTATTTTCTATCGTGTACATTGATTAGGCATTTTTTATTAAAGAAATCCCATCCCTGCCTCACAATGCACCACAAGATTCATAATGCACTAGCCGAATCTTTCGGCAAGAGCATAGTTGTCAGAGTCAAAAAGTGTATTTAGGTGCCAAGGTCCTTCGGAACCTAGGCCCAAACTGCAAAAGTAAGGCGCGTGCTTGAGCAAAGAAATTCGCATGTATACTAAGAAAATAGAGACCCTCAACGTTTAAACTGCTATCTGTTGCTCTGTTTCAGGTCATCTTGTTGGCAACAAAATTGGGATGGTTAACCTGGATGGTCAACGATGATATTGGGTCTTTGTATAAGGTCACATTTATATAGAGCAAAAGCAAGGGACGTGCCTGGCTGAAGTCAGGTGCAACCTCCCTTAGCGTTGAGCTTCTGGCCTAGGCGTGCATCTAGGCATGCTTTTAATAACTGTGGTCAGGACCTTAGAGGCCAGAAACTTTTAGGAGGTCAACGAATCTTAGTAAGAACCTCAATTCGGCGGTTCTTACTTGGGAGTTCGTTAGGAGCTTGTTTCTCCGACAACGGGAGTACGTTTTTCCGGCGACATAAACGTTTTCCATAATATGACCATAATTTTAAAAGAGGACATATAATGGAAATAAAGTTAGAAAAAATTTAATACACGCTTATCAAAGTACAATAAACTAAAGATTACTTATCTTGACATCCTAAAAAATCACCATGCAAATAATCTCTGTAACTTTGTACTGAATTTTATAAATTCTAATAAATATTAAGATATTTATAAGTTTTGATAATAATAATTAATAAACATAAATTTTTTATTAGCACACGCTTCCATCACGCTCCAAACTTTAGACTCTTCTAAGTAGTCGCGTTCCCTCGTTTCCGTGTCCGCTCCCGCCTCCGCCCTCGTTTCCGTCCCCGCTCCCGCATGTGGCTTCTAAGGTCAAGACTAGATCCATTTATTTTTCATCTCTTAGAAAGTGTAACTTTTCTCTCTTGAGAAACCTCCTTTTGCAAATTTTATCACTAAACTCATGGGAACCTGGCCTTTCAACTTACGCTACACTGTCAGAAAATGTGTGGCAATGTTCAAACAACATGAGAGCCATGAAAATTGTGGTCAGGACTGCATCCATTTATTTTTTATGTCTTTTAGAAAGTGTCCAACTTTTCTCACTTGAGAAACCTCCTTTGCAAAATTTTATCATTAAGCTCATGGGAACTTGGCCTTTCAACTTGCGCTAGTGTCAGCAAATGTGTGGTAATGGTCAAACAACATGAGAGCCACATCATTAAATGGGACATCTTCGTATATCCCCTTGGAGATATGTACACATGCATCATCCCTACCCTACCACTTTTCATTATAGGTGCTGTCAATACCTTTCCTTTTTTTGGGTGCTGTTATTGACACTCCTAAAATGTCATCCTGCACTCTTTAATTTTCTATCATTCAAATTCCAAATCTACCCCGACATGAAATCTGACATTAATTTGTGTATGCATGGAGGGAGGAGTGCAAGATGACATTTTAGGAGTGCCAATAACGTTAATGCAGGGACATATTTAAAATTTGAATGATAAAAAATTAAAGAGGAGTGCATGATGACATTTTAGGAGTGTCATTAGTGGCATCCTTTTTTTTCCCTATCTTTTTGGCCAACTTTTTTGTAGACTGCTGGACATGCTTGGCCATAGTTTCTTTGGGCATAATTCTAGAAAGTATACTCCTTTGAGAGGAACATTGATTATGTTTTGCATCATCTTCAACCACAATTTTATTTTTTTGACAACTATGCTGTTTTTTCATCTTTTGCCACATTTTTCCCTTTGGCAGTGGCTTTGCCTTTACCTTCACATTGTCCAATACTTTGGAGCATGTGATAGACTTCCGACACAATTCTCTCCTTTCTCAGGTGAGAGAGGTTTAATGCAAGGTTCGCAGTATCAGAATTAGTATCAGACCCTTTTTATGAATATTGGGATCAGAGGTATTGGCAATATCGACGGTTTTGGATCGGAGTATCAGATTTTTTGGGATTGGAAAGCAAATACTTATTAATAAATTATTAAAAATAATTTTAAAAAAATACATTTAGACATAATTTAAGTATTTTCTTTGTTGTTTCTTAGTAGTTTTGGAATTAAATGAAATAGTAGTGACCCATGCGATTGGTTTTTCTCTGATAAATAAGTTTTATTTTTTTACATGCTTTTACACCCTTGTTGATTGGTCTTTTTTGTTTGATTTTCTTTGCCGAATTAACTGTAGAAGATCTCCAATGTCGGTATCGGTATCGATCGGTATTGGATCCGAACATGCCAAACCGTATTGGCATCGGCCGTATTGGATGAGTATCGGCCGATACTGTAAACTAAGGTTTAATGTTGTTTCAACTTATCCCTGTACTAGAAGTTTGCAGGTAGAAGGTTCATTTAACCCGGTTCAGTCCCTTGACATTTGGGCTGTACTCTCAAAGTGGATTCCTTCCGGACTTGGAACCAGATGAAGCCGGCTTATTACAAGCTTCTGGTGACACCCTAATGCTGTAATCAATCAATAACTTCATGAACTTGAAGCAAAAAAATAAATACAGATACAGATACAGATACAGATACAGATACAAATACAAATATTTATTGTTAGATATACACTACAAACTAGCACATTGGTATAAGAAACAACAATATTTTATCCCAAAACACATTGATTCTGGCATGTAACCAATAGCAGCTACATCTGGGTAATTTTTATTGTAAAAATAACCCTGAATCAATTAGGTAGATGTTGATAGCAGCAACATCAATTAAGAAACCAAAAGTGCTACTTAATCCTTAATCTTGATTTGATCTCAGTACTGATGCTACAATGACTATTATGGGTGTAATATTATTGATAGAGATTAGTTTCTCATATTTAGTGAATTAGCAAGTCTTGGCTCAGTATGCTTATCCTGGTTGGAGCTGCTTTAATTTATTTTGATCAGTAATTCTATAGCTGTCATGTACTGTTAATGGTGATGGTTAACAAAATTCCTTTTCTACTTTCTTGGGAAACTGTCCAAAGAGGAACACAGCTTAAACCACCTAGGAGGGCCTCTGCTGTAGTATGCCATAGATCCTTGACCTTCAGAGCGGATCTCTTTTTTCAATCATCTTTCAAAGTGCATAGCTCGATTTCCTGGAGATGTGTTCTTACGTGTTACATATACACACGAAAGCATATTACATTTACATCTTAATAATATCTTATCTGATTATATTTTGGTAGACTAGGTTCCAAAACATTCTAGAAAGAATTCAATGCAAAGAAGTTTTACTTTCTCGTATCTCAATTATGTTTGTCATTATCACATTTTTACAAATATGTCAATTACTTCCAACTATGTCTTCCGTCTCTTTGGAGCCTAGACATGAGTGAGTGATATCCGACATGAGTGTTAAAAAAGGTATCGTGCCTAATACGAGTCTGATAGGGATACGGGCACGGATATGGTCCTCATTATGAGTATGCCTGCAACATAGGTTCTTTTCAAGCTAGAAATTCTCTTTCCCAGTTAACCGCCCGAACAAGTGACTTGATCTTGATGAAAACTCTAGAATGGATGCATGCTCTCTCTTCATTGTTGTGCTATTGTCAATATATATGTTTTAAAAATTCTAGTCAATGGCAATTTTTTCAGTACATTTGACAATGTAACTTGGGCTCAGGCCACAAAATAAAGAAAATAGCACTCACAGTATGTTTCCCACTTTTTGGAGTAGATTGCTAGAAGTTTTGCTTGGTCTTCATAACATGCTCTCACATTGCTAAAAGCTTTTTGCTCTTGCTCTATGTGCTTTTCATTCTTTCTCAACACATCCTCTTGGCAGTTTCACTTGCAATATCAGCTTCTTGTTTAGGGTCCATGATCGATTAATTGTAATGCAGTCAGAGTCAAGCGTGGATGGATTGTTGTCCTCTCTGGGTCTAGAGAAATACTCGATACAATTTCAGGCGGAGGAGGTCATTTATGTTGTTAACCATCTTTTTCCTAGTGATCATCAAACATTCTCTGGTTTCTTACGATTTTGTTTTTTCATTTTTGACTTTGTGCTTGAAGATCGACATGCAAGCACTTACGCATATGACTGACGAGGATCTCAAGGCTCTAGGAGTTCCAATGGTAAGCTGCCAGTTAAAAGTTTATCAGATATTGATTTCTACAGTATCTTTTCGACAAGTATCTCCATATTCACATCATAGGCAACATTGCTGTAAGTCTTGACTGTCACAATCAAAGTAGTCTGTGTTACTATAGTATGTATTTAGGTGCATTCTCATCTTATTCATGAACCAATTGTGAACACCATAATCTTTGTAAGGTCTCTCTTGTATGTGGCATCCCCCTGTGCATGCATTGTTGTGCCTTAGGATTAGTCATAGGCTTAGCTGGCTGGCATTCTGAACTTAAAGGTCTGCTCAACTTTATCAGACACGTAAAGAAATGGTTAGGTTGACAATTATTGACTCGTATTTCATAGCAATGCTGTTCATTATAATTTTCGGATTCCATGCATCTTAACTGTATTTCTTGATGGTTGCAGGGGCCAAGGAAGAAGATACTTTTGGCCTTGGATTCCAGAGCATGATATGGTGTGGACTGCTTGAACTTAAACTTCTGCACCGTTCTCATTAACAACCTTTTGACTCTGGACCTGCTAGGGTAGATTGACTTCTGAATTAACAGATTGGGTTTGTCAGGAAAACCCCCAAAGTGTTATAGAGCAGAAGATGGCCAAAGTTGTATGGCAGGATATTACTAATGCTATTATGAGGTCTCAACATTTGTGTTACTCTTACCTTGTCAGTTGAAGATTTACGGCCCCTTATTATCTTGAAATGGCAATTCTGAAAAGTTTGGCAGTTTTGTAAGATCTCTGCTCCCATTATTTTTCTATCCCCACAATAAATGATTATTTATGCTAAATAAGTGATATCTGTCCTTAGTTAAAAAATATCGCGAGAGAGATTTGGTGGTGAATGTCTTTCGGGGGTCTCCATCTGCTTCTATTTATAATATTCATAATATCATAGAAGATAAGGATTAAGGATAACACAAAATGTCCTTATCATATCTTCTTCTACTTGGCACAATGATTTTAACAGATATATCTAATTGAAACAACTCCTAACAGTTGGATATAACTGGAACAACTCCTCAAGTAATTTGCATTAGTTTTGAGGCAATTGATGAGGTCGTCATGTTGGACATTTGATAAGAATGTCAATTTATAGGAATATATATAAAAAAGAAAATTGCTAAGTCTATAACCAAATGTTTACAATTTTTTTACAACCTCCTCCCATCCCTTACAAATGGATCCCACCGGGTGCCACCTCCCCTCTCAACCCTTCTGCTATATGGGCTCCATCCGGCCCTACTACTTCTCCTCCAATCGAAGTCCGACACGAGGTCCAACACGTGGCGGTTGTAAGAGAATTGTAAGTATTTGGTTGTAGGCATAGCAAAGCTCTATAAAAAAATGTGATTCACTAAAACCTTTGATTTGGAAAACTCGGTTGGACAAGAATAAGTGAGTTAATGTCGATAGGTATTAAATATTTAGATGTATGACGATTCAGAAGAAAATATTTAGATGTATGACCTAGAAGTATGCGTGTCTTGCCAAAGCATGTTTTTGTTGACTATTAATGTGTCTTTGCTAGTTCACTTGGTTATATTTTAACCATATTTTTGTTGGTTTAATATTTTATTTGATAATATTTTTTATATTACTAATTTATTTATTTATGTATGTTTCTAATTTTTTATTTTATTTTTGTGCCTCGAGCGATATGGACATTTTGCGTCTCGAGTACGCCTTATTCATTCACTACGAGCAGTTGTTTCAAACTTTAATTTTGATTTTGGAGTAAAATTGACGTGGCTTGGAAATTTTCTTGTCACTTGCACTGGGTTTGGCTTGGATGTGTAATCATACTTTCTTTTTAGTAGAAAGTTTATGATCCTTACGTTCGTTGTCTTAAAATTAACTCATTGCTTGTGTCTGTGGAGGAATCCATGGGCTTGTGGTCTCATATTGTTCAAACTATGATGATGCCTAAAAGAAAGATTTGTAAAAAATTATGTTAGCTATCCTTTATGTGCAAATTTTGTTCATCTTCTTGGCCGAAAGATGTGGATTAGAAACCACTAGCATATGTGCACGTGTCTTGCACGTATTTTAACATTCTTTTAGTTAACTTAGGAAGACCAAAGGGTAGTCTTCGTAATTACTAAGTTGTCATTATTAAAATTAATGAACCATTTTTAATTAGTATAGATATGTAAGGATATTTTTGGAATTCAAAAATTTCACCATCAAGTTTTCCTATTATATAGTAGAATTGATATGTAAATTATGGAATTTGAATTCAGACGTTCTTCCAGTTGGTCTCAAAACACCAAGGTAAAAATTGGACAAAGTTCATGTATTTAACTGCAAAAAGAATAGAAGACTTTCCAAAGAAGAAGTATGTTTATATTTGGTTAATTATTTAACATGAGAATTAAGTTGTAACTGGTTAACAAGAAGGGGATGTAGCTCAAATGGTAGAGCGCTCGCTTAGCATGCGAGAGGTACGGGGATCGATACCCCGCATCTCCATACTTTTTTTTCGATTACACCCTGTGTTCTTCTTATTTTGCACGAGAAAACTCAGAAAAGTGGCTCCTGTTTATTTATTTGTTGTACCAAAAATTGGGTGGGATGTTGAAAACATAAACTCAAATTAATTTCTTGTCAAGTTCGAGTACAATATATGGATGCTTACTATTATTTTCCCCTCGTGTTTAAGTTCTACTGATTCCAACAGAAATCCAACCTTTGACATCCATAATTCACAAACCTAAGACAAGCACATCGAAACCCTACATAATACATCCTTGTATAAGTTGCATTTTAGGGTTTGCTCGCTTAAATAATTCAGAGACTACTTTTCCTTTATAGTGTCAAGTTTAAAACCATATATATAGGGGGAATTAGGATTTTCGTTAGCAAGTATTTCTAAACGTCATTGGAATAACAGCCGTTGAATTTTTTTTTTTGACAGCACATATTAGATTTTTTAAATTACTCACTGCTATTTTGGGGACAGTCGGGAATACTTAACAGCGGAGATCTAGATCCCTCTCTTTATATACAAGTAGTAAAGGAAATGAACTATTGTTCTCTCTTCCGAAATAGTATGAATTACATACAACCCATGTGCATACATACTAGCTCATTTAAAAAAGACTTCTATTTGATTACCTATTTATACATTATAATAGGAAAACAAGACTGATTAAGCCAGGGCCATGTTTGCACTAGAATTTAAGCTAGAAAAAACTCTACAGGTTCAAGCTATGGTTGCAACTATCAGGTTAAAGCTACATTTATACGTTATATGATGAAAAAGACTGATTGAACAAGATACGCCATCCCATTGTATGTCTGCGTTAGAAAGATTGCAAAGAATTATCGGCCGATATCACAGTGGGGCCTCTCTCAATCCTGCTCATCCTGGCCAAAGCTCCTGGACATCAAACAAAATCTCATGGGACCATAGCTCCATTGATCACAAGAAATTGTCAAGTACGTACAGCAAGAAAATAGAGAGAATTCTTTAGGCATAGTACAGACCATCAAAACAAATAGTCAAGTATCAAGAGTTATATTGCTTCTAAATCATCAGTTCTCATAATGAAAGGAATACAACTTCTACCAGGAAAAAGAAAAAAGAAAGAGAAGAAAAGAAAAGAAAAGAAAGAAAAAGCCTGCAGCTTGCATTCTGCCACATTGCTCTTTTGAATATATGTTCTTCCCAACGCAAGCATTCTTATTTATAACATCTTCACGAAATAAATGCATACCCACGAGGAAAACAACAAGAAGCTTTCCATAATCTGCAAACCTGGCTTGAAAACAAAAACTCTTGAACCAGAGAAGGATATCACTACCAAAACACAGGCAAATAGCGACTAAATTATTATTAGCGACGGACAAATCAGTCGCCTATTAGCGACTGAACGGCGACAGATAGGCGAAGGCGAAGATTATTAAAATATATCATAATCGGTTGGTATTGGTCTTAGTGAATTGGTATCGTCCTATCCGATATGTATCGGTCGTATAACTAGGATTCGTATTGGCCTTATGGATTCGTATAACTAGGTCTTAGCGAATTGGATTTCTCTCTTCTAGAGCTAGATTACCATTGCAAGAGAGTCACGAGAGCATAGCTGGCCAGTTACAGAACATACATGCTTCCTTTTCAATCTCGCTTTTCCTGATGGAAATGGAAGCATGTATGTTACTGTAACTAGCCAATCATGATCTAGTGACTCTTGCAATGGTATTCTAGTTCGAGAAGAGAGAAATCCAAGTACAGCTGTTACTAAACCTTCCACGATACTAATCCGAAACGGTCGATACTAATTCGACACGGCCGATACCTATCGGATATGACCAATACCAAATCGATAAGGCCAATATGAATCCTAGCTATACGGCCGATACATGTATATATCGGATAGGACGATACCAATTTGTTAAGGCCAATACCAATCTGATACGTTCTATACCAAACCGATAGACCGATATAATCTGATACGGTCGATACTAAGTACATTCGGCCTATACCAGCGGATCCACCAATTACTGTACGATAGGCCCAAGGACTGCAGTTACATCCAGTTATTGGAAGAATTGGAAGATGTTGAGGAACAAGTATTGGAAGATGAAGATCATAGTGATAGTGAAAATGAAGAAGCAGAAAAAGACACTTCGGAATCAAGCGATGATTCAGAAGACTCTTGAAAAGATGAATCAGACTAGAACGTACGTTTTAATTTAATATACGAGTTCCATTAGTATAATGACATGACAGTAGTTTTCATTTTTAACACATCATCATTTATTATTTCTTTCAGATTTTTCTATGGCGCCGAGAGGTCGACGTTCACGTTTGCAGCTTGGATCTTCATTAAGTCCGCCGAGAGGTCTTCATCATGCCCGCCGAGAGGTTTCCATCACGTCCGACGACCTAGATTTACTGTACCAGTACTTTCTCGTATTAAAACATTTTGGATATGTGTATTAATATTTCTTATATTAAAACATTATTCGTATGTGTGTATGAAGCTAATTTTGGATATGTGTGTATGTGTTATATTAAAACATTTGGGATACGTGTACATGAAACTGAGAATTTACAGGAAACACAAATACTGATACGTGTGCCTACTGTAAAACTGTCGACAGGGATAAGGACTACTGGAAACACGAATACTGATATTATATTTGGAAACTGTTTATATGACTGTATATTGTGTGTGTAACTGTCGACATGGATGTGGAGTGCAGGAAACACAAATACTGACATGCAATATTGTATTTAGCGACGGAATGGCGGCGAAACAGCGACATAAAACCTGGAACATTGCAGGCTAGCGACGGAATAGCGACTGTATTTTCCGTCGCTAAGGTTCTGGAAAATATTATATTCCAGTATAGCGACTGAATAGCGACGTAAGTTTGACTTACTATTACGTCGCTACGTTACTGTCCGACACCAAAAGCGTATCGAAAACATCTTAGCGACGTAATTTTCCGTCGCTAGCCCGTCACTACACTCATGCTGAATTACGCCGCTGCGACGTCGGTAGTTCGTCGGCAACTATAGCGACTAAAGTTTCGTCGCTATTACGTCGCATTTTCCAATAAATAGCTTGTCGCTAAATACGTCACTAATCAGTCGATATTTCCGACAAACTAGCGACAGATTTAAATTAGCGACACGTGTTTTCCCGACAATCCATTTCCGTCGCTGATATGTCGCTATTTGGCTTTAGCGACGGAAAAACGACTTTTAGCGACAGATCCCGTCGTCGCTAAAAACCTGTTTTTTTTTAGTGTATTATCACAACAAAGTACACAAATTCAACAATTAGAAACACAAACTCTAGAGCAACACGAAGAGAGAGAGAGAGAGAGAGAGAGGGGTTGGTTACTATTACACAAAAAGCGAACATGAAGATACGGCGTCACTACCTATACCTGGACGACTAACAACATCAACATTACTCAACCCTCACCAGATCCTGAAATAGTAGCAAAATAGAATCTACAGCCAAGAACACCTCTCTCTCCATCCCCAACAGACCCATAAACAAAGGTGAGCACAGACAACCACATAGGCCATGACGACACATAACCGGTGCTTAACCTCTATTACAGCAAAACCTACAATGGAACCATAAGTACTGATAGGCATCTCCCTTGATGTCTCACAGCTGTACTTCCTTATCATAGATCCAGCTGAAACGAACTGCAGGCCGCTGCTTTGCCCTGGCTTGAGCCCTCTCCTCCAACTTCCTAATCCTCGGCACCAGAGTGCACACATAGTCCTGAGCCTTCCTCCCTTCCCCTGAGAGGCTGGTCAACTCCCCCACCTTCCAGCGATCAACAAGAAACTCAAGTATGTCAGCGTAGTCCTTGGCAGTATACACACCCAGCCGTTGGGCGACAGAAGAGTAGTGATCATAGAGGTTGTCATCGCGGCCATCGTACATGAGGTGGGCCGGCATGGTTATCTTCTTCTTCATCATGTCAGCAAAGGCAAGGACAGCGCCATCAGGGTCGATCTCAAACAGCTTCTCAATGATCTTGGTGTAGGCCGTCTCGTGTCGCTTCTCATCAGAGGCAATGATGCCGCAAATCTTGGCAAGTGTGAGGTCACCGTGCTCCTTGGCATGGCGTGCAGTGTTCCCATGGGAGATGAAGGTCGCCCGCTCCTGGAATGATGTGTAGATGTAGCCAAGGTAGGGGTTGTTCTCAGTTCTAGGATCCTAAAGAACGTAACAGAAGATGATTAAACCATTGGTTCAGAAATTAAGGCCTCTCACTCCTTGAACGAATTGACACATGTTTTTACGAAGAGAAATTGCCCAAAGCAGCATATAAAATCAATCCAAGTAGCTCAAACTTTATCAATATGCACATGCTTTAAGGAGACTAATAATTAAGCGTCTAAGTGAATGCAAATTCTCGTTTAAGTGAAAATTGATGGTTGAAAGTTGAATCCTAAGCACAGAATTCAGTATCCAACAATCGCATAATAACCTTTGGATGTTTCAAGAGAGAATGACAACGGATTTATAGAACTAAAGAAATTTGAAATATAGTTATGTTAATAAATTTATATTCTTCTTTGTGAGTGCTTCAGCATATTTATATATTCCGTTTATGCTTAATTATTGACATGCATGGAAAGGTACCAATAAAAACTATAGGACTAACAATACTAACCAATCTATCAATAATTCAATATTGCATTAATATAATATAGAATTAATCTATGAGATGAGCTACAATTTACTTCCTATGCAGATGAGGGTTATTCCATGCGATTTTTAAATTAATAAGTTGAATTTTCTAAAACTTGAGAATGGTAGTCATTTTTCGAGTTAAATATGTCAAAATAATCATAAATTTTTCAATGAAATGATTCATCAGGAGGAAAAGCATGCTGAAGAATCGAAGTATAGAGTCTATAGACAACTAGTAAAAAATCTTACCATTCCTGAACCAATCAGATATTGAATTGTCTTCTCGATTTGCTTCATGTCGACTCTTCCAGAAAGGTAGAGATACTTGTTCAGAAGATCTCCATGCCTGTTCTCTTCAGCAGTCCATGCCCTTGTCCAAATAGCCCAAGGAGTAGGACTAGCTCCAGTTTCATCAAGTACACCATCAAGAGTGTTAATCATAGTTTGATAAGTAGGCAGAGCTTCTTCTGTGATCATATCCCCAACCAAGCAGACAAAGTAGTCATCAGGGATCTCCTTCACCCGCTCTTGCAATTCCTTGACTTCATCAAAGAATCCCTCGGAGGAATTTGTTGGTAGGAAATCTTGGGGTTGCCAACACATCTCAACTGGCTTCAAAAGGGTCAAGAGATTCTCATGTGCCCACTTCTCTAGAGACTTAAAAATTTCAATTTTTTGAGGCGGCATCGAGTGAGTGACTTGAAGATGAACTTCGCGCGGGGGACTGAAGGGCTTCTTCTGGCTAGCAACCCTAGTTTCACTGAAATGAAGTCCAATGTCAGAAAGATATTTCAAAACCATATTCACAAGATCCCTTTAAATATGATGCTGGTACTTATAACTGATATGTACAGGTAATGAATTTAGACAATGTATGAATCAGATCGGTAATAAAAATGCTTTCTATCATCAATCTTATATAGTATTTGATGTTCCTTCAATTCATTGAGTTATGCTAGCGTGTGTGCTTGCACAAAGATGTACATGCATATGGACACAAACAACAACAAATCACTATTAAGGATTTCATAGTGATATACTTGTTATGTTTTAGTTCCAAAGTAACAATATCAGAATTATTCTTAATTCTTTTCCATATATTAACCTCGCCATCATCAAAATATATGGTCTGTCTAAAATCAAGGCAACTGCTTAAATACCAACAGCCCAAATGAACTGAATCTGACAACTGAAAGTCAAATGCGATTTGAGACGTGAAGTATCTTCTTGGAGATCACATGTCAAACATAAAAAAACATTTTTGGCAAGAAGTGTCATTCAAATAAAAAGAATGCCAGCAAGCTTTCTTATTATTACCATATTAAGCTCAAAGAAGCCACCTAGCATCAACACTACATAGATAACTGTGAAATGAAACTTTCATTATGTCACAAGAAGGTACCTGAATCTTCTGAAGGTAAATTAACCAACTTAGAAGACAAACTATAAATATTGCATGATAGTCTATGGTTAAGCATCACGGAAAGTGAGAATAGTTCTTAAAACACTACAACACTTCAGATTCAACATCATAGGACCAACACCAACTAATAGTTCTTATAATGCTCTTGATTTCTTTCTGTAACAAGAAAAGTAAAGAAATTTCTTGCCTAGCTTCCTCTTCACTCGCTTTCTTTGGAAAAGAAAATACCTAATATGACTGGTAACTGATCCAGCAAGAAGCCAGTCAACTTTGAATTCCACAAACTATATCCACAGACAGAAGCTAAGAGAAAAACTTGAGAATCCACACAGTAAACTCCTCTGTCTAACCATTCAACCTTCCTAAATTTATATATCAAAAGTCTGGAGGTAACTTACTGATAATTATGTTAACAAGATGCTCTGGTTTTTGGATTATTTTGCTGGATTATTTAAGAATAGAAAAACAAATCAAATCAACCAGATCCCTTGAAAGAATAAGTTTTCAAACTCATGATGAGAGACCGAAAAAATCATAACGACACGAGCCCACAATTGTCAATAACCTTTCCGCATCAAAAGGGGAGCAATCATGGAAGAACACTCTAGATTGTGCAAACATATTGATTTCACAAATTCTTATCAGCCAAACATAACCCACTATGGTTGGTGTGAACTTTCTAGACGAGGTAACTACTACAACAGAAGGGGGGGGGGGGGGGGGGGGGGGGGTACCATACGAAGCCTCGGAGAGGCCAGAGAACAGTTGGCAAGTAAGGAGAGAACATTTTCAACATAGGAAGCACAAACACAATAAATCGATACTATGTCAGTCTTGCCTTGTCTTGAACAGGTAGAGACGCGATACCAAATAGATACCAAAACACACTAGGGCCGACCATAATAGATACCGTTGCATCCATTTGGTGTTGTATTCTTGTCCGTGCAACATTGTTATCAACATTCCTCTTCTAGAAATATTCTAGAACACCGGCCTCTTAATTTGTAAAGCAATAATAGGAAGTATTGAACTTCAAGTGGTCAATAAGGGTCTGCTTGGATTAAGGGTTAAGAGAGTTAAGTGAGGCAAAATAAAAAGCATGCTTGGTTTGAGGGTGGGGGTTTAGGAGGGAAGGTTATAGAGGGTTAAGTGAGGATTTTTTTTAACCATCTTTTGTCTATTTTTCAACCCTTCGAATTGGAGGGTTAACGAGGGGGTTTGAGGAGTTTTGTTTAAGTCATAAATGCACTTATTTGTCATATAAAATATCATGACTTTTTTCTCTCTCTTTTTTTTTTTTTGCTTTCAACATGTTGTTCCGTACCTTCCTCATTTGTGAAGACATCTTGACAAGTCCTAATTAAAATTCCAATCAAATTTAATTTATGACATGTATAATAAGGGTACTTTGGTAACTATTGTATTTTTATTATCCTTCTCTCACTAAAAACCTCCAATCCAAACAAAAGTTATTAAACACACCCCACTAAACTCTCCCTCCAATCCAAGGAAGGTTATATATATTGACTTTACTCCCCCTCACTTAACTTCCCATCACTTAACCCCACTTAACTCTTTTTCCCCCTCAATCCAAGCAGACCCTAAAGAAAGAAAAATCAGACATGCAGACAAGCATATGCAACAACAAATCTCACCAAACATTCAACAGACAGAAAAACCAACAAAGGAAAATTTACAATGACATCATTTAATTAGGAAGACATCAGCAATTGGACATGTAGTACCAAGAATTTGTTTTAATTCTTGATTTCTGACATATATTATATCAAATTCAGCATTAACAGGATCCATCTAGAATTCATTAGGTAAATTATGATGTGAAATAAATACAACTAACTTGACCCATTTGGACTGCATGCAAAAAATCACAATCCACATTTACAAATCTACTTAAAAAAAAACTTAAAATTCACAAATATTCCACTTCCTTTCTTTAGTAATTGAAGAAAAGAGAGAAATTCACCTAACCCATGGCATAAGATCAAGAAAAATCAAAATAAAATCAAAATGAAATCAAAGAACTCATGAAATCGAATAAATCAAAACAAAAACTACATTCCTCACCATAACAAAAAACACATTTATATTTATCCATCAAAAGCAAAAAAAAAAAAAAAACCAAAGCCAAAAATATAAAAGAATTCCCATGAAGGATCAAATGTAAAAAATTACGAAAAATCTCAAGTTTTTAGGAGATCTAATAGAAAACTGTTCAATTCGTCAAACCAAGCAATATCCAGTTGATATTTGATCGTATTAACAATAAACTAACAAGAAAATTGGAAGAAGGAGCTTACTTTTTGAATGCCCATGAAGGATCATGTGAATATAGACACACACACTAAAAATCTCAACTTTTTGAGGAGATCGAATAGGAAACGGCTAAATTCGTCAAACCAATCGATACCCACTTGACATTTACTCAATATCAACAAGAAAAAAGAAAATGATGAGAAAAATGGGAAAAGGAAAGGAGCCCACTTTGTCGATGATCCGATGGTGGAGGCCATGGAGACGGTCGGAGATCTGAAGCCATTGGCGCCCTCCTTCCTCAGGCTCTTCTTCAGTCCCAGAGGTGAGCCCATCCGCAATGCCAATTTCGACGCCATTGCACTTCTTCTTCTTCTTCCTCAAACTTTCTCTCTATTTCTTGAACTATTTCTTTCTTTGCGGGGGGCGAAGTTTATAGGAGCCACAAATTACGTCTGGGCCCGATATGTTTCCTAATATTGCATAAACGCCAAACGCCCCCACTTCCGATTAGGATTCTAGGAATTGACGAATTGTGGTGACTTTATCGGTTTAGTCCTTCGAAATATCTTATATTTATCAGTTCTAGTCTAGTTCATGTTTTCTTACACGTTTATTGTTGCACTTCAAAGAACGGTTAGAGCACTCGATCTATAGTCGGATCTGGTCAGGCTGAATTATAGTCCTACATTAGATCGGTTTTTCTTTTGGAAATGTTTAATAGTGGTGCAATTCGGACGGGTTGAATCGGATTTGAGGTCAACCCGAATCATAAGCTTAGCCCGAGTCCAAGTCCGGCCCGACCTCAGGTTAAACATATGAAGCCCAAGACCAAGTCCGGAGGATCGAATTTGGCTCGGGTTGAACACGGGTTTGGTCGGGTCTATCGAGTTTATCGGGCTCTAATATAATATTTAAAATATTTTTAAACAAAAGTAATATTAAACACATAATCAAATAGCAATCAAGTCTTGATCATTACAAAAATATAAATTGAAATAAGATTTAGGATAAAGAGCTGAAAAGTTTGGGTGAAGAAATTTAGGATTAAACTTTTTATGAAACTTTTAGGATTAAACTTTTTATGAAATTATATATATATATATATATATATATATATATATATATATATATATATATATATATATATATAAAAGTCGGATTTCGAGTTCTTCGGGTAATCCGACACATGCACCCGAGTCCAATCCATTTTTGATCGGGTTCAAATAATTTAACCAATACCCGAGTCCAAACCCGTATACCTTCAACCCTAACCCAACCCATTAACGGATTTACTCGATCGGACTCGGGTTTAGCCCGCCCAAGTTGCACCCTTAATGTTTAGCACCATTTTGAACACAACATGAAAAATACTTTATGTACCTTCAAATTTTCATCCCTCCGTCACATGGCCTTTTCCTATTCGCTCATGTCCTCCAACCGGGAGCAGATCCGCTGTCCCATTTAATTTTGTCCATTTATGTCCTCCTCCCTATTACCCTATTACATGTGGGCCACTATCCATATATCTACAGTCATGACCCACATATAATAGAGAGGGGGACAGAAATGGACATAATTAAATGGGACATGAGATTTATTCCTCCCAACCTCTTCTCTTATTTGTTTCGATCAATAAGAAAGTGTCATGTGACGGAGAGGCATAGAGGAATCAATTTCTTGGAGGTACATATATCATTACTCTTTGAACATTAAGCAAGAAGACAGACCAGCTGACACCAAGGACTCAAATTTTTGAGCGACATAAAAACCTTTTTTTTAGTCCATTAGATATGTCTTCCATTTTTTTAACCCTATTATATATAATGTCTTAAAAAAAATACTCCAAAATTTAAAAATACTTACAAAGAAAGCTAACAAGTTGTAGTTAAGTACACACGTTATTAGAAAAGCCTGATGCTAGCATAGTGTATATTGTGCTACCTTTTGGTCCTTAATGGTGTTCGCAGAAAATGTGAGGGAGTATACTAAACATGTTTGACTGGCATGTACAAAAGATGTAACAAGCATGACTACTTTTTATATTCTAAGGACCTTTACTAAAAAAATAATATTTTTTACCCACTCTAAAAATAGAATTTTTTCTGATATTATAAGGAATATGTTACTGCAATCCTAAGAAATATGGAAGCCTAAATTTAAAAATAGAGATTTTTTATTAGTAATATATATAGACTTTCAGTTTTTGGGATCTTGTACAATTGTACAATTTATACATGTTTAAAAACGATCTTGTAAACAAACATATGTAATTCCTCTTAATGGTAAGGTTTTTCAAGCCAACTATCTCCATTTAATCAAAACTATATTAGCTATGTTCTTCATAATGGATGCTCTCGGCAATAGTAAGCACTAGATAACATATGGATGCTCTCGGCAATAGTAAGCACTAGATAACATATATGGCTAAATAGATGGTTATTGCTAATTTTTTACTTATCTCAAAGGAAAAAAAAAAACGGAAGTCCACCATATTTAGAAAGATTTGTTTTATTGTCTTTACTTCATGTTGCATTCTATTGAGTGTAGAATTTATATTTCATATACCATCAGTGAGTTAAAAAATTCGCATATATTTATTATGATTTATAGTCTATATTAATAAACCAACATCAAATTTTGTTGCATTAATTATTAGTCTAAGGATAAACTTGCTATATTTATGCATTAAACAATAATATAACTGCGATTTTGTCTATTCAATATAAACTCCAAAAAGTATTCAAAGGAATAAGAAATGATATCAATTAGATACAAAAGTTTCCATGGATGGAAATTTATTCCAAGAACTTGTTATTCCCTCGATTACAAATATTGTACAAAGTACAAAAAAATACAATGACTTGATGCTTACAACTTGCAAGAAAAGAATATTTCAACTGACACAAACTTCTAAAATATAAAACTTGTAAAAGTGCAACGTAGTTGCTAATACAAACTTATTGCAACTACAAACAGAACATAAGGAAGAAAATGTTGAAGATGCAACTTGCTGGGGTGATCAAAATCATAGTTGCTCAAAGCAAGAATTGATCTTATTCTGTCGATCTGCTCCCAAGAACCAGCAAGTTCTGAAGCATGAACATTTGGAACACTTGTCACTCTAGAATGGATATAACTTGGACTCCTTGAACTGACAATACTTCATTGCTCAGAATCGCTGCTAAGGCTCCTCACGTAGCATATACTCTTTGGTTCTCTCTTGCAAAAGAGAAGAACTTTCAAATATTTAGGGGGACCATCCCTCCTTAGTAGCCCACTACCCATAATGGACAATAAATTCAGAGAATAACTCCCTATTAAGTTGACGGTTACAACATAACCCTACTATAAATGGCAGTTATGCTCCATAAGCAACAAACATTCAATTCTGCGCACATATAATCATTTTTGTGCTGAGCGCCCATGTGTAGCGTCCGTGCCGAGAGCGAATGCACAACAACCATGCATGCGGAGTGCTCACGCGCAGCGCCTACGCAGAGTGCTCATGCGTAGTGCCAACGAAAGCACCAATACAAAAGTGTGTGTGTGCAATGCCCATGCGGAACGCTGCACGACACCTGTGTTGCGCCAAGTTTAGCACTCACGTGCAGCGCCCATGAAAGCACCCATGTGTAATGCCCATGAAGAAACGCCTACACAGAACACCGCACGACACCAATGCTTCGTCATGCTGCTCTGCACGCCCCCGTACAAAAGTCTCATCTCGAGCTCGATGTGAAGTGCAAAGTGCGCTATTAAAGTCCACTTTGCGTCCATCGTCTGAGTCGCTAGGCCCCTTCACTTCTAAGAAAAATCTCAAAGAAATGAGTAACAAAAAAACATAAATGATTCTATGAGAACTAAAACATTGCCTTCTAGTAAAACATCCATCTCAACCATATGGACTATCACTTCCCATACGTATAAGTTAATAAAAGATTAAACTTATATTAAAATATACCCTTGGAATTATCACATGGATATGAACATATTTTAAAGATTTTAACTTCAAACGCCAATAGAAATTTGGCTAAACACAATCCTAGAAGTGTGTAAGCCCTCTAAAAAATAATTAGAATTAATTAGGATTAATTAGGGTTTAAATACATTTAATTATGAATTTCTAGTTATTAATGAATTCTCACTTTTATTTTTGATTATCATATGCACATTGCCGTGACTTTTAATTTAGGAGCACAAGACTAGTCGTTTTCTCAAAACCAACTTCACATGCATGATCTAGTCGAGATACTCTATGTAGTGTCCCGACCTGCAAGATGCCTTACGACGGATGGTTGGTTCGATGAAGTCTTGTTGTACTTGGGAATATGCGAAGGATCGCTTGGAAGGCCATGCGATCGTGGCGGGAATCGTCTTATAAATATGAGTATTGTTGAACCCTTCGAAGATCATTTAGCTTCACGCTTAAAATAAGGATGAGTACGCTATGTTTCTTATTGAGTTGCTCAATAACACCTTGCATAGAATTCGGAAAGATAATGAAAGATAATTAATCACATGACCGTAAACTGTTGTTGTTTGATGAACTGTATGCTTGTACGATGTTACGATGAATTACATGATAGGTGAAGGCAAAGTCCCAAATACTTGGGTAGTGAGTATATCGAGCCTTAGCTCGACGAATAGATGGTAACACAGACCCAAGAATTGGACAGTGAGTATGCTTGAATTATGTCCGAATGAATGTATGCTAAAACAGATGCTAAGTCCCAAGAATTGGGCGGTGAGTACGTTGAGTTGGTTGGAAAGATGTATGGTATCAAAGATGTGGGAAATGGATTGGATAACAACATTCTATTATCCCATCGCCGATGTAGAATGTCAATTATGCCAAGACCCTGGAATGAGAAAGATGGCAATACGAATGAGAATGGTGGCCAAAGTACTTAGTTTCCCTTATCATGCATTATATATGTTTCTTTATAGATAAGTTGCATATACTTGCATTGTAATGTCCCGCTCCGCACGGTACATTATGCTGAGTCGTTGACTCGAAGAGTTGTGTCGACCCGATTACGTATCGATGTGAATCGATATAAAGTGTTACGTTGTCCCGAGCAATGCATCGAACTAAGTCGATGCGAAGAGTTGCCTTGTCCCAAAGAATGCATCGAGTGAATCGATGCGAAGCACCGTGTTGCCCCGAAGGATAAGTGCGTTGAGACGCCTCGAAGATTCTAAAAAATTGAATCGACTAAGGCGCAAGTCCGAATCAATACAAGTATTGATTTTAGTTGGTTTCATATGCAGGCTATACGTTTACGCTGAAATATTAGAGGTCGAACTTTTGCCTTATTCAGTAAGGGGTCCGCGAAAGCAAATTGTCGCCTAGCGACGGATTGAAGCGTTGGCATGGTAAGCCAAAACGGACGTATAATTCAATGAAGCACGAAGTGCTCGAATGGCTAAGTCAGGAGAGTTGCCCATGAAATCGAGCCGCAACGGCTCGGCGAAACAATAAGACAAATCGATTCAAGGTGGGGGGACATTGACTCTCTTTCCTACTCCGTCATGCTTAAGTAAAATATATATTATTGTATGCTGAGTTAACCTATCAACGCCACGGGCGTGGATCGATAGAGAGATAAACATAGTGCGTGTCGGACACTAGATAGAACAATTGAAATGAATCGTACGGCAGACGTACGAGTCGCTATGTAACATTGAATATCGCAAAGGCGAGTGCCTCGATGCGCAAACCATAAGAACATGGGATAACTGTATCGACGAGTGCACCAGTGCATAAGTTATTACGTGTCCCGCGCACGAGTTAGCATGCTAGAACATTGAAAGACTACATCGGTGTGAGTGCCTCAGAGCACAAGCGATAGAACATTGAATACCTTATCGAGGCGTGCCTCAGTTGCACGAGTCAGAAGGATGGAACATAAATATAACGCATTGAATACTAAGGCGTAGAATATGGAAAACACGACTTCGAGGCATGCATTGAATGCACGATGCAAGGAAAGACGACAAATGTGAGCAGTTGCACGATACTTACAAAAGATGGCATCGTTGCGACGAGAAGAACAGTTGTGGCATGGATGTGACATAACTGTCGATGCGGCATGGTGCCTTCGAAATATTCGTGGCCTTCGGGCGTTCGTTGAGGACATTGGGGCGTAGTGCCAATTGAAATAGAGATAAGCGAACTTGCTTGGTTGTATGAAAGATAAGATGCGTTGCATGGTCAAATGGACTTAAAGACGTATTGTCCGTGTACGGGTGTTATCTTCCCTCGAACGTTGATCACCATGGCGCTGGGATCGTTCGGCCTAGGAGGGACTGCGATAAAATCGGTATTGTTGGTGCACTTCATTTAGACGGATAGCGACTTTCTAGTGAATGTGATAAGCCACTTACTCGAGTATTTCGGGGGTCCTCTGATTGTTTGGTTAGCAACCGCAACGGAGTGATCATCGTCTTACATATTCGATTCGATAAATATAAGTCCATTCTAGCCCGGAAAGCTAGTGACCTTCATATAGTTAAGGGCGATGGATTAAAAGTGCAAGGTATATATCGTGCACATATAGACTCTTAATAGAGGGCACTATAACATGATAGGAAATCTGATAGGCGTATTCGCCTTGCGTCGGTGCAAGGGCAAGTGCGTCGATATTGGTAAGTCGTGCCATGAAACAAACATGAGATTGCTTGCCTGTTTACTTACGCGAATTGAATAACATGCTTGCCATGATAACATGCTTTACAGTCTTCGAATATGCCATGAACTCATCCTAAGGAGAACATAGAAAGAGAACTAAATTGTATGTTTGCATGAATCAATACAATACTAAATATCGGTTTATTAAGTGGGTTTTTTATCAGTACAGCGAGGACGAAAGTACTAATCCCCTACTAGTTTGCTAGCAGGTTCAGGGATTGGTCTGCTCGCGGCGGATCTTCGCTTGAACGCGTTGAGGCTTGGAATGCCAAAGCGTATTGAAGTGTGCGATCACATTGACGCTCGGATATGCAACATGATTGATGCGGCCGAGATATAGAAGACATGATGTATGGAACAGTGAAATCCTTTGTGGGCAAGAGAGAACTTGAGTGTTGTCGCCAATCTGGCAAATTCTGTTGGGCTATCGAAAGCCTTTGTAATCGCATTTCGAATATCAATAAAGAGAATTGTTTCATATACTCTGTATTCTTTTTGTTGTTAATGTGCAACTCAAAGATAACCATTTGAGAACTTATCATCTTGCCTTACACAAGCGTAACTCCGGGCTCATGCGGCATCACGTCCCCTGCATGGACGATGATTCGGGTGATTCCGAGTTGGGGCATGACAAATTGGTATCAAAGCTCTAGGCTCAATTTCTTCTGGACGCTTGCTTCATTACAATTCCAAAAAGTTGTCCACCACCAATCGAAATCACTCTTGACTCTACTCGATGCCGCACTGGATGTTCCATACAATAAGTCTAATACAAATCATGTAATTTTGCCGTGTGTTATTTTGGAAATTACATGGTGTTGCTGGAAAAGTCGGAAAAGGTTTGTTGCTGTAAGTGCAACAAGTTACGAGATTTGAATTCAAGAAATTGTTGCTACAGATGCAACACGTCGTGAATTGTAATTTGAGATGTTCGTTGTTTGCAACGATCGATATGAGAAAAGTTCGTTTCATCAATACAATAAAAGTCGTAGAATGTTGCTGCAGCAATTGCCACACGTTGATTGTAAATGATGCGTTGAAAAAAAAATAAAAGTTGATATAGAATGTGTCGAACGTATTCACATATTGATTTTGAATGTGCATTGCGATAAAAAGTGATAAGTCAATATCGAATGTGTTGAACGAATTTGGGCATTGACTTTAAATGTCGGGAGTAAATCGTTGTACGAGGTGCGGTAAATATCGGAAATAAATCATCGCACGATGTTCAATACGTATTGAAAGTAAATTGTTGCACGTGGTGCAACGCATATCAAGGTGAAATTGCTGCACGAAGTGCGACGAATATTGAGAATGAATTGTTGTACAAGATGCAACGAAAGAAAACAACAGTTATAAATCGAGAAACAAAATTGGTTCGGTTGCGCACCGAGCTTGTGTTGGCAAATGAAAACATTGGCTGAGTTGTTTCAGATTTGATTTAATCAGAGTTATGGTTGTGATCAAGCACGATCACTGCGAAAATCGTGAGTCAGAAGAGATCGTTTATTCGTAAAGAGTACGTTACGACGAAAGTAACTTGATTTCTGGGTAGTATATGGCATACCACCGATGCAATGAATGGCTCGGTTCCGAGTGGTATATGCAATACCACTTGTGCGATGAATTGCATCAACGTATTGTGAGAATTGCGAAAGGTTTGTCCACAACGGACGGGATAGCACCGAGTCTCGAATGCGAATTTGTATGACGGTATTTTGATGCAAGTGTTCTTCGATGATCGGTTAGAACGGTAAGGCGGGGCTTGTATCATGGAATGATACGTCGATTGAAAATGTATGTGTCGGTCGAATGACGGGAACTAGCGAAACGATTATGCCTTGAGGCAACAATCGGATCGATGGGATAGGAAACTCGAAACGTTGAAATCGAACCGCACGACTTGCGAGCTCGATAAAAATGTTGGGCGATACAAATTATAATTGAATCGTACGACTTACGATTTCGATAGAAATGTTAGCCGATGCAAAGTGAAATCGAATCGCACGACTTATGATCTCGATAGAAATATTGGGCGAGACGAAATGTAATCGGATCGCGCTATCGGCGACTTCGGTAAGAAAGTTGGTTGATGCGAGTAATCGTGCCTAAGAAATAGTTGGTTACGTTACGGCGAAACTCATTTGAGTACGACTGAAAACATGCGAAACTTAGAGGGCGAGATCGTATGACTTGAGGTTTCGATGTTGGATAATCGGTAACTCAGTTATGCGATCAAAATATAGCAGAATACGACAAATCGGAAAACGAGTTGATGCGTATGGAAAAGTTCGTTGCGAACTTGGACGTATGCAAGGCAAGTTGTCGACGTTGAAACGGATTCAAAGCTGACCCTTACGCTATCGAAATTGATACGACGTATCGAGATCAATACGTAAGAAAATGTAAGCACGATGTGAGAATACAAAATGGAGTGCGCCTTGTGCTATCAAAGTTTTGTAAATAACGATACGAGAAGGAACGAACTGGTTGATCATGAACTTCGTAATTGATCAAGACGAGACTATAAGTCATCGACGATTGTTCGATGCGTATAGCATCTCGTGTGTCGACCGCAATTAAGATAGACCCGAACTCTATACGAGTAGATGTTTCGTAAATTGTGAAATCATCAACGGTAGTGCATGACTTGACTCGGAGGATAGTTGTGCATCAGTTGCGCCGATAGAAACGGTTTTGTCCGAAATTGGGTAGTCGCATAGAATCGTCGAAACATAATTTGGCTCCGAAATAAGATATAGCATGGTTCGTAGTAAACTGTCCTTCGTTAATGATCCACAATTATCGAACGTAGCTTCGGGGCAGCTGACCCTAGAAGACTTGACCACCAAATCAAATTGAATGCTGCAGACCGTAAGATGACCCATGCGATATGTATATGAGATTGCATCAATAACAAATATAACATGGTGCATGTTGACGATAAGTCTAGGCGATCGAGAATTTTTGGAACAACTTTCGATTGAGAATGATGTAGCTAGATTTTGAGTATTCGTCGGATGAATGCTCGAATGGTTACGTTGGTCGACGATCGAACTCGAAATTCACCAATGAACTTGGTGATTCGGATATGCGAGTGCAAAAATCGTACTATGCACGAGAGAGAACGATAAGAGAATGACTTACGAGTTATGTCGTTAGATTTAATTCACCTTACAATTGAGCTTGCATGAATCGAAATTATGTTTGATGTTGCGAGACGGATAAGTTGGAAATTTGGTTAGTGAATTCCTACTCGTTAGGAATCAAAACTAAGGTGCATCGTAGAGACCTTCGTGTCAAGGCGATCATTGTCTTGAGCACGGTCACCTCGATGTAAACTGTCATTTCGGATAGATTGTGGCCTTTGTGCAATTTCAATTTAAAGTTGCATTGGAAGGATTTGAGCACGGTGTCTAGGTAAGTCACCTAGCGGACGTAGTCCTGAATGTTGATGCTTTTGCAAGTCAACAAAAGAGAATCATGTCGAGATAGGATACGAAGTAAAACATCAAAAATCATTGGATAGTGATGCCGAACGCAAGGCGTTGCGGAGGCTCATTGTGATCGGATGCGCGACGGCTTGACGCGACGCGTAGAATTGATAGTCCCGATAAAACATACAAAGTAAGAAATACGATTTTTGAATCGCATCATGTGCCTTGACTTTTGTTGGCAGATCGCGTATGTATCAATATGCATATGCAATAGAATTGCGAGAACTTATGCTAGAGCCCAAGTCCGATCGAGAGTACGAGATGGCAAGTAATTGAGAATACGAAGTTACATGTCGGTTTTGTTCCGATATCTTACAACTGAGCTTGGTTGAAATGCATATATTGGTGGAACGCCTAAAATATGTGTATGATTCCAAACTAAGTCGTACGATCCAAACGATAGTGAGACGAGATCGTGGAACGATCTAGTAAAACCCTTAGAAATTTTGTATCGGTTTCGGTTCGAAGACGAACCTTATTTTGAGTGGTATATTATGTAATGCCCCGCTCCGTACGGTACATTATGCTGAGTCGTTGACTCGAAGAGATGCGTTGACCCGATTACGTATCGATGTGAATCGATACAAAGTATTAAGTTGTCCCGAGCAATGCATCGAACTAAGTCGATGCGAAGAGTTGCCTTGTCCCAAAGAATGCATCGAGTGAATCGATACAAAGCACCGCGTTGCCCCGAAGGATAAGTGCGTTGAGACGGCTCGAAGATTCTAAGAAATCGAATCGACCAAGGTGCAAGTCCGAATCGATGTAAGTATTGATTTTAGTTGGTTTCATGTGCAGTCTATACGTTTACGCTGAAATGTTAGAGGTCGATCTTTGCCTTATTCAGTAAAGGGTCCGCGAAAGCAAATCGTCGTCTTGCAACGGACTGAAGTGTTGGCACGGTAAGCCAAAACGGACGTATAATTCAATGAAGCACGAAGTGCTCGAATGGCTAAGTCAGGAGAGTTGCCCGTGCAACGAAGTTATAAAATTGAGCCGCAACGGCTCGACAAAACAACAAGGCAAATCGATTCAAGGTGGGGGGACATTGACTCTCTTTCCTACTCCGTCATGCTTAAGTAAAATACTTATCATTGTATGCTGAGTTAACCTATCAACGCCACGGGCGTGGCTCGATAGAGAGATAAACATAGTACGTATCGGACACTAGATAGAACAATTGAAATGAATCGTATGGCATACGTACTAGTCGCTATAGAACATTGAATATCGCAAAGGCGAGCGCCTCGGTGCACAAGCCATAAGAACATGGGATAACTGTATCGACGAGTGCACCAGTGCATAAGTCATTTCGTGCCCCGCGCACGAGTTAGCATGATAGAACATTGAAAGACTATATCGGTGCGAGTGCCTCAGAGCACGAGCGATAGAACATTGAATACCTTATCGAGGCGTGCCTCAGTTGCACGAGTCGAAAGGATAGAACATAAACATAACGCGTTGAATACTAAGGCGTAGAATATGAAAAACACGGCTTCGAGGCGTACATTGAATGCATGATGTAAGGAAAGACGGCGAATGTGAGTAGTTGCACGATACTTACAAAAGATGGTATCGTTGTGACGAGGAGAACAGTTGTGGCATGGATGTGACATAACTGTCGATGCGGAATGGTGCCTTCGAAATGTTCGTGGCCTTCGAGCGTTCGTTGAGGGCGTAGTGCCAATTGAAATAGAGATAAGCGAACTTGCTTGGTTGTATGAAAGATAAGATGCGTTGCATGGTCAAATGGACTTAAAGACGTATTGCCCGTGCACGGGTGTTATTTTCCCTCGAACGTTGATCACCAGGGCGCTGGGATCGTTCGGCCTAGGAGGGACTGCGATAAAATCGGTATTGTTGGTGCACTTCATTTAGATGGATAGCGACTTTCTAGTGAATATGATAAGCCACTTACTCGAGTATTTCGGGGGTCCTCTGATTGTTTGGTTAGCAACCGTAACGGAGTGATCATCGTCTTACATATTCGATTCGATAAATATAAGTCCATTCTAGCCCGAAAAGCTAGTGACCTTCATATAGTTAAGGGCGATGGGTTGAAAGTGCAAGATATATATCGTGCACATATAGACTCTTAATAGAGGGCACTATAACGACAGGAAATCTGATAGGCGTATTCGCCTTGCGTCGGTGCAAGGACGAGTGCGTCGATATTGGTAAGTCGCGCCATGAAACAAACACGAGATTTCTTGCCTTTTACTTACGCGAATTGAATAACATGCTTGCCATGATAACATGCTTTACAGTCTTCGAATATGCCATGAACTCATCCTAAGGAGAACATAGAAAGAGAACTAAATTATATGTTTGCATGAATCAATATAATACTAAATGTTGGTTTGTTAAGTGGGTTTTTGATCAGTACAGCGAGGACAAAAGTACTAATCCCCTACTAGTTTGCTAGCAGGTTCAGGGATTGGTCTGCTCGCGGTGGAGATTTGCTTGAACGCGTTGAGGCTTGGAATGCCGAAGCGTATTGAAGCGTTTGATCGCATTGACGCTCGGATATGCAACAGGATTGATGCGGCCGAGATATAGAAGGCATGATGTATGGAACGGTAAAATCCTTTGTGGGCAAAAGAGAACTTGAGTATTGTAGCCAATCTGGCAAATTCCGTTGGGCTATCGAAAGCCTTTGTAATCGCATTTCGAATATCAATAAAGAGAATTGTTTCGTATACTCTGTATTCCTTTCGTTGTTAATGTGCAACTCAAAGATAACCATTTAAGAACTTGTCATTTTGCCTTGCACGAGCGCAACTCCTGGCTCGTGCGACATCACGCCCCCTGCGAGGACGATGATTCGAGTGATTCCGGGTCGGGGCATGACAGCATGGTCATGGACAACTTGTCGACAAGGTAGTTCCTTGAACGGTAATCCGAGGCAACAGACCCGATTCATCCTAGGGGAAACAAGGATTGGTGCCGATGTACTAGCATCGATATACGGGACCTTCAGTGAGGATAGCTACCCGCACTGTAAGGGGCACCATATACCTGAAAGACGGTCCAAGATGGTATGTCGCCAGTGACCTTCATATAGATAGGGCCAGTGCTAACAATGTCTTATGCAGGAAGAGTAATTTATTACTCAAATACAGGGAAGGATATCGGCTGTTGGTAAGAATCACCTGAACGGTGACAATTATATATAATTATGAAATTGTTTCTAATAATGTCTTGTGCAGGCTGAGTAAGTATTATAAATATACATGGATGGCTACACGACCGTGGGTAAGAATCACTAAAAGGTGATAACTGTATGCTTTAAATTATGTTGGCTATAAGAATTGCATGCTTTACTTCTTGTCGGATATAAATATGCAATTGACCCTAAGGCAACGAGAAAGACCATTGTTAATAATGTTCTATAACATGATTACTTAGTGTTGTCTTCTTAGGTGAGTTGGGCCAGCACCGCTCGCCAGTACATTGATGATGTACTGACCTACGTTATGGGCAATATTACAGGTGCTTGCGTATGGAGGAAATCGTTTGATCAGTGCTTGGTATCGATGATTCGGATGGGTGTACAGAAGCTCTTCTTTCAAGACGATGTCTTCTGCTATACGGGACATAATGTGTGGAACAGTGTAACTCAGTTATACCAGTGAAATTATAGCCAAATTAGCAAGTTTATTATAAAGAAGTCATCAAATTCAGTTGTAGCCTAAAGGGCAAGTGTATATATTTATTTGGCTATTCAAAGTCTTGTAATCAGTTGTAAACTCTATATTCCGCTGCAAGTCTTGTAACCCATTACAATTATTAATAAAGAGATACGTTTCTTCATAATCTTGTGTGGCTTCAATTTTATCTGCTTGGTTTAGCTGCGCTGTCATTGTTTTACGAGAAATACCAGGAACTGTAATAGTTTTCCCTTGTACAAGTACAATCTAGACTTGTATGACATTACGTCCAGTGACTAGTTTTTGATCCTCCGGGATCGGGACATGACATAATGGTATCAGAGCACGGCTTTACGTCTTTGGATTCTTATTCAATTTGTTTCAAATTAATATTGCTACTAAGATGATTCAAAGACTGCTTCTGCGATGATTCAAAGACTGCTTCCGCGATTACTCAAAGTTGCTTCCGCGGTGAATCAAAGTTGCTTCCGTGAATACTCAAAGTTGCGTCCATGATGAATCAAAGTTGCCTCTACGATGACTCAAAGTGCTTCCACGATTATTAAGTATTGTTTTCAAATTATTCTAAGTTGCTCCCTTGACTGAAAATTCGTTGATCCTCATGACCGCTCACTGGGTGTTCCATACAATAAATATAAATATGCGGGCTATGTGATGTGTGCTTTATTGAATTTCTAAAAGATACAAAAATGAATAACAATGATGTAATCAGTAATAAGTTGGTATGCGTGCTGGATGTCTTATGTATGCAATTTATTGAAGTCGATTGTTATGCAGCAATCGACTGTGGGTGATGGCATGATATGTTGTAACAGAATGTGCATAGATTTTAGTGGATAGGAATCGACAGAATCTTGAGTCGGTATTTGTGGTTAGCATAACCACTATAGGATGGATAGTCCATATTGGACGTTAGTTTGATGCGAAGGGAATATTGTTCATGAATTGCTTGAGCTCTGAGTGGTATATTGCATATACCCTCGTCGTGATGAGATGTCCCTTGACCCTATTTGTGGCATAGTGATTGCTTTACCTGTAAGGTATTGGGTAGTATTGAGTCGTAGTTGGAATTACGATTGATACATGACGGCTAGACGTGTCCCTTGATTATTAAGTTCAGATAATCCGTTGCGAGATTTTTGATGTGTTCGGATGAACCATCGCTAGATTTTGACGATTAGCATTACATTGGGTAATAGGAATTGAGAATATGAAATGAATGCCTTGGTTGCGAATGATATGAGTTATAGATTCAGGCGATGACTTGAATCAGTTGGGTAAAAAGGGTTGTAGGCTCAGTGACGATGGTACAATTTTGCTATCAAAAGATTTTTGGTGAATAATATGGATCGAATATAGAACGATGCTGGAATTGAGTAGATGGAATTTAGTGTTGGATATCGACAAATTGATAGTGATGTTAGATGCTTATCGGATATTGCGAATGATTTAGAAGATGCAGAGAGTTACATCAACGACCGAAAAATTAGAGAATAGATTTGAGAAAATAGATGGCCATGCATGTTGTGCAGTTGTGCTTGAGAGAATTCGATTTGTCCGAAATTAACAAGTTATGATCCTTGATTTTTGAGGCATAGATAATAAATACTTGTCCCTTGATGTATGAAAGAGTAGATGTCCCTTATAAGACTCTGATGTCTTGAATACAATTAAGTATCGAGATGCAGCGATATGTAATAGACCCTGTCGGTGGACGATGTTGTCGCATGAACAACGAGATTGCATGGAATATAGAATTTTTGGATGATGACTTAGTGAATGAGTTATGTCATATCCACTAAGATGACCGATAAATGGATGCTAGATGATTTGTGTCATAGTGATTGGATCGATGCATGAATAGTAAATCTTTTTATTGAATCCGAAGAAGATAATACAAAATGAATGTTGATGGTTAACAGAAATTGCTAAGAGATGTCCATGTTTGTTGCTAGGAAAAATTTATAAAGGATGCTTTCGAAAGAAATATGATTATGTAGTTGCCTTATTTTGTTGGTTAAAAGAGTACAGACCGTATCAATGATAAAAAATATGGGAAATGAATATGTTGCAAAGAGACCGTAGAAAAGATGCTAAATAGTAGACTATTGAGGTAACAAAGTTGGATTATGACTCGGAATAGTTGGCCTAATTGAATAGACCCAATTTGAGTACGATATGGAATTATAAGTCGGATTAAGCAAGTTATGCTAGAGGTGTATGCAAGTGAAAACTAGATGTTCGATTGATAAGGTTTTATATAATAGTTTCGAGATTGACCCATAAGAATTGTCAGATAGAATTGTTGGATAGATCTTGTCGGTTGTGGGTAAGTCTAGAATGACTTCGTTGGGTATGGCCCGAGTATGAGTACGGATAGAAAGACTTGATCCTAAAGTGTCGTTTGGTTGCCTAGAATGTCGGTTGGTTGCCTAGAGTGTCGGTTGGTTGCCTAAGTTTCATATTTGTTGGCTATGATATTTCTGTAATATCTGTGGTTCGTACTACGTATCTTGGTATACGTGTACGTATTCTTGACTCGTATTACGTATTTCCCTGCATAGTTTTTTTGGCATTTCCTTCTTGGTTCGGTTCAACTTATTGCTGGTTCGGCTTGACTTGATTTTAGGTGGACCGAACCCCCACCTACCACCACCACCCTCATTTATATTTCCACCTAACTCTCTCTCTCTCTCTTCATTTATTCTTCTTCTTTACTTCTTCTTCTCCACTATTACTCTTCCACCTACCAGGGAAGAGAGCTAGGCAAGTACAACTTGCTTCATGATGGATCTCAAGTTTTATTGTTCCATTCTCTTCCTTACTTAATTCTAAGCCTCTTTAGAACTTGGCATTTTTGGATTTGATGGATGGATTCTTGTAGATCTAAGTTTGTAACTTTTCGATTTTTCTTAGTTTTGATCTCTAAAACTTGGTTATTTTTGAAAACTAATGGTTCTATGTTGTAGAGAATTCAATTTCATGCAGTTTTGGCTTTTATTTCACTTGATTTCGACTTCGGATGAGGAAGTTATGGCCATGGCAAGTTTTCAGAACTTTTATGGCTGAACTTGCTGATTGGGGACGATGACCCCCATGCGCCCGGGAGGCCACGCGCTGTGAAGTCCCGGCAACGCATCCCTTAACTCCGAGCGTGTCATGCGCATAGGTTCCTTACGCGCATATACTGAAGACGCAACGTGAGTTCCTACGCGCCGATGTGCAGGAATTTCTACGCGCCGATGTGCAGGAATTCCCATGCACCGATGTGCAGGAATTTCCATGCACGGATGTGCAGGAATTCCCACGCGCCAGTGTGCAAGAATTCCTATGCACCGATGTGCAGGAATCCCACGCGCCGATGTACAGGAATTCTAACGCGCCGATGTGCAGGAATCCCACGCGCCGATGTGCAGGAATTCCCATGCGCCGATGTACAGGAATCCCACGTACCGATGTATAGGAATTCCCACGCGCCGATGTACAGGAATTCCCATGCGCCGATGTACAGGAATTCCATGCGCCGAAATTGCTCTATTTTACTGTTTTTGCATGTTTAAGTTGTTTTGTAGTTAGAATCTTGAAAAACTCCAAACATGAAAGCTGTAGATCTTTTCCTTGGCTTCAAGAATATGTCACTAGTTATTTTATGCAAGTTTCTCTCATTCACGATAATGTAAGAATAGAACACGATAGTGGCCCGCTGTGGCGCACTCTTGACAAGTAAACTGACATGATATATCTCGGCATGCTGTTATGACATTTAGCCTGATATGACAAGTATGAAAGACCTGGACACCGTGGGCGATTGTGTTTGTACAAATAAACTGGTACTGTCTTGTATCATATTTAGGATGGGGATCCCTGAGTACCATAGTCAGGGGTACCTACTGAAATTAACTAAGGCTAATTAACTAGAATGATTCAGTAGTCATGAAGAGATTTTTCCAGCTACAGGAAATCCCGTTATCTGGACATACTAAGTGGACTTGTAGCCTACAGACGAGTAGGACACATTTCCAGCACACCGTCAAGTGTTGCACCCTTCTTAAATGGACATTCGAGCTGGATAACCTGGATGGGATGCAGGGCTTGTGGCTGTGGGATGATCTCATTGCATCTTGCTAGTAATTAGACTTGTGATAATCCTAGTTAGTTAAAGTATCAAGCCGTACTCCTTGCTTGGCCATGATTGATTGAATGAAGTCTAGCCCAGCTTCGACTTGTCCTGATCCTGTACAAATTATGACAGGACATGGCTTATTATGCTTGCCTTTACAATAACGATCGGGGGACCAGTTCTGTTCAGGCGAAGGGTTACAATCTCGGTCCTTGTTTGGTTTAAGGATTGTAACCTGGCTCCTGCAGCAGTTCTGTGTCTTCTCTTCGTTTATTGTCTTATTGCTCCTCATGCCATGCTTGTCATGTTTTACCTTACTTCAATATCATGATTACTCATACTGGCCACAACAATAAAGATCAGGGGTCCAGTTCTGTTCAGACGAAGGGTTACAATCCCGGTCCTTGTTTGGTTTAAGGATTGTAACCTGGCTCCCGGAGCAGTTCTGTTTTCTCTCTTCGTTTATTGACTTATTTCACCCTATGTTCCTACCTTGCCAATAGTATTTCAGAAGGGTTTCTATTCAGGTGAAGGGTTACAACCCCGATCCTTATTTGGTTTAAGGGTTGTGACCTGGCTACTTGAATGGTTTTCTCGTACTCAATTTACTGTGGTTATCTTTATTACTATCTGTTTCGTTTATAAATCATCTTTAATATTCATTTGTGGTATGCTGGTTTTAGTTCCTGAGTGAAGCCTCCTTTGTGGTACTTGCTCTTTCTGGGGTCTGATCCAGCTGGTTTTGTATGGCCAGATATTGGAGCAGCTCTAGAGGATCTACCTACCTTCCAGCCAGATGGTGACCACCAGGCATAACCCTGGCAACGAATGGGTTTCTTTTGTTCTCCCACTTTATTGAAAAATTATTCTTTTGAGGCGTTTAGCCGGCGAGCACGTGTTAGCTCGTATTGCACCTTTACTTACTGTCTGCCTATGGGCTGTAACATGATTGAAAAATCCTAGGGTTGATCATATATTGACTAAAACTCTTGCTAGTCCTGACATTTTGTACGACTAGCTTCATGATCATCCAATATGTAATGTATGGAACGCCTTACTATTGTATATTTGATGTTTTAATATCTTGTGACTGTTACTACTTGCTTGTGATTGAGACAATAGACTTGGTCATGACCATAGGAGACTGATGGCTTGTAGTTAAACCCTCAGGTATCTAGACAGCCGTGACCGTATAGCGAGGCGGGTTACACTTCAATATATGTAGCTGGCTATGTACGCCCCCGCTCTCCAGTATTCTGGTTCTGGGGTGTTACATGGTTTTAGTGGTGGCCCATGCAGGTCTTGTAAATCAAGATATGTGAGGGTTTACTGAATAGATGTCTCAATCAGCACTCGCCCTTGATCTCTACTCGTATCCTCTGAATCCCTGAATTCTTGACCTGATCACATGCTTGTATCGTTGATCTGTCCTGGTCCTTCCTTATTATTTTCTATGTCGTCTTCTTCAGCTACATTGTTCCTGGACCTGCCAATCAACAAGACGGAGCACCTCCCATGGACTAGCAGCAACCCGGAGATCAAGCCCAACATTCAGGAGTAGCCTCCAGAGTCATGTCTACTGGAGGAGAGCCACCAGTTTAGCCCATCCAGCCTGTAGAGCCTGATGATGGCACTCTGGTGGGTCTCATCAGGACGTTGTTAGCTTCCCAAGACCAGCGAAGAGATACCTTGCTCCAGGCGGTGGCAGACGCTTTGACCAGCGGAGGTCATCAGGGTAACAGCACGGCTAACAGCTTCAAACGCTTGAACCCTCCCTTCTTCGACGACAGTGACGATGCTATCGCTGCTAATGCTTGACTTCAGGATACAGAGGTGATTCTAGAAGCAGCCAGGACCCCAGAGAACGAGAAGGTGGCCGTGGTGCGCCTACAGTTATTGGATCTTGCCCGCAGCAGGTGGGCGTCGTAGGCCGTTGGATTAGTGGCACCTATTGCTTGGATAGTATTCAGAGAGAGATTTCAGACCAAGTATTTCGATGCTGTAGCTCGGTACGATCTACAGACGAGGTTCACCAATCTGAAGCAGATGGGCAGGATGGTCAACGGATATACGGTCGAGTTTTCGAGACTTAGTCGGTTTGCTCCCACCTTGGTAGTAACCGAGTTTGATAGAGCCCAGCGGTTCCAGCAGGGGCTTCACTTGAAAATTTTATTAGCCGTAGAGCAGTTTGAGCATCAGACTTTTGATGCAGTATTGAGAGCAGCCAGGAGGCATGAATATACCTCCCAGAGGATCGTGGATAGGATCGGAGGTCGAAAGCGTTCCCAAAGCCAGATGAGTCAGTCTTCAGCACCAGCCCCGGCAGCCAGGGCTTTGACCATTCGAGCTTCGAAGCGGGCGGCCTCAGTAACGCCGGTTCAGCATTCAACTCCGACGCACCCTCAGCAGCAGAAACAGAAGCATTCTTTCGCAGTGGGATGCTCACACTATGGGAAGCCGGGGCATGTTGTATCAGAGTGTCGCAGAGCACAGGATTTGTGCTTGGCTTGTGGTGCCCCGGACCACAGGATAGGGAACTGCCCAAACATGAGGAGTTCATCATCAGCCTTTTTTAGTCCTTCACTTAGAGGACCAACACCAGTCCAGCAGCAGCAACAGTACCCGTTCTCGAGGCCATTGTCGATGCAGGCCCAGGCATTCCAGCAGCAGAGATCGTAACAGTATACTCAGGCCCAAGCCCTGATCCAGAGCAGACAAAGAAATTTTCAGCAGATGGGACCCTCACCCAGAGGACATGGTCAAGTGCTGGCTTTGACCATGGAAGAGGAAGGAATTACACCAGGTAAGGTGGTGGCAGGTACTATTCTCGTCAACACCTTTCTAGCTTCAGTATTATTTGATTCTGGTGTCTCGCATTCATTTATGTCTGCACGATTTGCGACACGGATAGGATTGGAGCCCGAGTCATTATCAGTAAGGCTCAATATACTTACTGGTAAAGGACTTGTGGGAGTAGATAGAGTGTTTTCCTCGTGTCGGATCATAGTTAGCGGTAGAGAGTTCCCCGCTAGATTGATAGAGTTCCCGATGGCCGATTATGATGTGGTCTTAGGGATGGATTGGTTGAGGGACCAGTATGCTATGATAGACTGCCACATCGGTAGGGTTATTTTTAGCATTCCAGGCGAGCCGGAGTTCTCCTTTTCCCGAGGCGAAGTTGAACCTTCTCCTCCAGTATTGCCGATGGCAGTAGCAGCAGTGCAGTTACCTCGGATAGTCGAAGAGTTTCCAGATGTTTTTCCAGAAGAGCTTCCAGGGATGCCGCCAGAGCGGAAGATCGAGTTCACCATCGACTTGATTCCCGGAACAGCCCCAGTGTCAGAGAGAGTCTACAGGATGGCGCCGTCAGAATTTGAGATATTGTACAAAATGATTAAAGAACTTAGAACCAAGGGATTCATTCGTGCTAGTGGATCGCCATGGGGAGCCCCGATGCTTCTTATGAAAAAAAGGATGGTATGTCCAGATTATGTGTAGATTATCGTACCTTGAACTCAGTGACAATCAAAAACAGATACCCTCTCCCGAGGATAGATGACTTGTTTGATCAACTCAAGGGGGCAGCAGTATTCTCGAAGATCGACTTGCGGTCAGAATACCATCAGATCAGAGTCAGAGACCAGGACATCCCGAAGACAGCTTTCAGATCTAGGTATGGATATTAGGAGTTCCTTGTGATGCCATTTGGAGCAACCAATGCGCCGGCTGTATTCATGGACCTCATGAATCGTATCTTCATGCCTTATTTGGATCAGTTCGTGATTGTGTTCCTAGATGACATCCTAGTCTACAGCAAGAGTGAGATGGAGCATGAGCAGCATCTTCGTGTGGTTCTTCAGATTCTCAGAGAGCACCAATTGTATGCCAAGTTCAGTAAATGCGAGTTCTGGCACGATCGCATTTCGTACTTGGATCATATCATCACCAGAGAAGGAGTAGAAGTGGATCCCTAGAAGATCGTGGCTATTGAGTCGTGGCCAGTGTCCAGCACGGTTGCATAAGTCCGTAGTTTTTTTGGATTGGCCGGTTACTACCGGCGATTTATTTCAGACTTTGCTCGGATCTCAGCGCCATTGACCCAGTTGACCCACAAGGATGTGCGATTTGCTTGGACAGCAGAGTACCAGGATTCTTTTGAGAGATTGAAGCGAGGCCTGATGACGACACCCATTCTCACGCTTTCAGATGGAACCGGAGGATTTTCAGTATATTGCATGCTTCAGGCAGAGGTTTGGAATGTGTTCTGATGCAGCATGGAAAGGTAATAGCTTACGCGTCACAACAACTTCGTGATCATGAGAGAAATTACCCAACCTATGACTTAGAGCTGGCAGTGGTAGTGCTTGTACTTAAGTTGTGGAGGCACTACTTGTATGGGGATAGGGTGGAGATTTTTACCGACCACAAGAGCCTGAAGTATGTTTTCACCCAGAAGGATCTTAACATGCGTCAGAGGAGATGGCTGGAGCTTCTTGTGGATTATGATGTCAACCTGCAGTATCATCCTGGGAAGGCCAACGTTGTTGCAGATGCATTGAGCAGGAGAGCCGAAGTTTATTTCCTAACAGCGCAACCAGAGCTGTTAGTGGATCTTCAGAAGATGGGAATAGAAGTTGTCCTTCCTACCAGTGTGGCATTGATGGCCAGCATGTAAGTTCAGTCCACCATAGTCGAGAGGATCCGGATGGCGCAGTCAGCAGATTCCAAGATTCAGCGACTCAGAGAAGAGTGTGAGGCAGGACGAAGACCAGAGTTATGTATCTATAAAGATGGTACACTTTGACATGGGAAGCGTCTTTGTGTACCCAGTGGAGATATCAGACATGAGATCATGGCAGAAGCTCACAGTTCTCAATATTCTATTCATCCAGGCGGTACGAAGATGTACTGTGATATTCGTCAACACTTTTGGTGGAAAGGCATAAAGAGGGAGATAGCCCGGTTTGTCTCTCGATGTTTGGTTTGTCAACAAGTTAAAGCTGAACATCAGAGGCCAGCTGGACTTCTTCAGCCCTTGCCAATTCCAGAATGGAAGTGGGAGCATGTAACCATAGATTTATGACTGGATTACCTAGATCTCCAGCTGGTCGAGATGCTATTGGGTTATAGTTGACCGGCTTACGAAGGTGGCCCACTTTCTTCCGTTCAGAGTTGGTCAGTCGACGGCTCAGCTGGCAGAGATGTACCTCAGGCAGGTAGTCAGGATGCATGGAGTACCAGTCAGTATCACCTCGGATCGAGATTCAAGGTTTACGTCGCACTTTTGGCGCAGCTTGCAAGAAAGTTTAGAAACTCACCTCCAGTTCAGCTCAGCTTATCATCTGCAGACAGATGGCCAGTCGGAACGCACGATCCAGACTCTTGAAGATATGTTGCGGTCATTTACACTCGACTTCGGTAGATCATGGGAAGATAACCTGTACCTGGTGGAGTTCTCGTACAACAACAGTTTCCAGGCCAGTATCCAGATGGTACCGTTCGAGGCACTGTATGGTAGAAAGTGCCGATCCCCGCTAGCATGGGACGATGTTGGAGAGAGGCAGATGCTTGGTCCGAAAATGATTGTTCAGACCATTGAAGTGGTCAGAAGAGTCAGAGATCATCTTCGAGTTGCCCAAGATCGCCAGCGTTATTGGACCGATTCTCATCGGCGCCCTCTTGAGTTTTCTGTCGACGATCATATATTCCTGATAATTTTGCCTAACCGTGGCATCATTCGTTTCGGCGTACGGGAAAAGCTTAGTCCTAGGTATATAGGGCCGTTCGATATTCTGGAGCGAGTAGGTGATGTGTCCTACCGTCTCGCTCTTTCGCCGTCGCTAAGAGAGGTGCATGATGTGTTCCATGTATCCCAATTACGATGGTATATCCTGGACCCGAGCCACATCCTGGATCATTCAAAATTGGTTGTTGGTACCAACCTTTTGTATGAGGAGAGGCCCGTGTCTATAATGGACCAAAGAGAGAAGATACTCAAGAACAAGACTATTAGTCTAGTCCGAGTTGCTTGGGGTCATTACTCTTTGGGTGAGTCAACGTGGGAGCGTGAGGATGATATCCGATCATGATATTTTGACCTGTTTGACTCGTGAGGTATAATATCTTTCTTATGTCTCATACCTTCGATTCCTTGCTTGCATGAATAATTGCTTGATTGCTTGATTAGTATAGCTTGCTTGTGATTAGTATAGGTTGTCTTTGCAATTCTAGCCTCTTGATTAAATTTCGAGGACGAAATTCTTTTAAGGTGGATAGAGTTGTAATGCCTGTGGTTCGTATTACGTATCTTGGTATATGTGTACGTATTCTTGACTCGTATTGCGTATTTCCCTGTATGGCTATTTTGGCATTTCCTTCTTGGTTCGGTTCAACTTGTTGCTGGTTCGGCTTGACTTGATTTTAGGTGGACCGAAGCCCCATATACTACCACCACCCTCATTTATATTTTCACCTAACTCTCTCTCTCTCTCTTCATTTATTCTTCTCCTTCACTTCTTCTTCTCCGTCATTACTCTTCCACCTACCAGGGAAGAGAGCCAGGCAAGTGTAACTTGCTTCATGATGGATCACAAGTTTTATTGTTCCATTCTCTTCCTTACTTGATTATAAGCCTCTTTAGAACTTGACATTTTTGGATTTGATGGATGGATTCTTGTAGATCTAAGTTTGTAAATTTTTGGTTTTTGTTGGTTTTGATCTCTAAAACTTGGTTATTTTTGAAAACTAATCGTTCTATGTTGTAGAGAATTCAATTTCATACAATTTTGGCTTTTGTTTCGCTTGATTTCGACTTTGGATGAGGAAGTTATGGCCATAACAAGTTTTTGGAACTTTTATGGCTGAACTTGCTGAATGGGGACGATGACCCCCATGAGCCCAGGAGGCCATGCGCCAGGAGGCCATGCGCTGTGAAGTTCCGACAACGCATCCCTTAACTCCGAGCGTGTCATGCGCGTAGGTTCCTTACGCGCATGTACTGAAGACGCAACGTGAGTTCCCACGCGCCGATGTGCAGGAATTTCTACGCGTGGATGTGCAGGAATTCCCACGCGCCTATGTGCAAGAATTTCCATGCACGGATGTGTAGGAATTCCCACGCGCCGATGTGAAGGAATTCCCACGCGCCGATGTGCAGGAATTCCCATGCGCCGATGTGCAGGAATCCCACGCACCGATGTGCAGGAATTCCCATGCGCCGATGTGCAGGAATCCCACGTACCGATGTATAGGAATTCCCACACGCCGATGTGCAGGAATTCCCATGCGCTGATGTGCAGGAATTCCATGCGCCGGAATTGCTCTATTTTACTATTTTTTCCTGTTTAAGTTGTTTTGTAGTTAGAATCTTGAAAAACTCCAAACATGAAAGCTGTAGATCTTTTCCTTGGCTTCAAGAATATGTCAATAGTTATTTTATGCAAGTTTCTCTCATTCACGATAATGTAAGAATAGAACACGATAGTGGCCCGCTGTGGCGCACTATTGACAAGTAAACTGACATGATATATCTCGACATGCTGTTATGACAGCTAGCCTGACAAGACAAGTATGAAAGACCTAGACACCGTGGGCGATTGTGTTTGTTCAAATAAATTGGTACTGTCTTGCATCATGTCTAGGATGGGGATCCCTGAGTACCACGGTCAGGGGTACCTACTGAAATTGACTAAGGCTAATTAACTAAAATGATTCAATAGTCATGAAGAGATTTTTCCAGCTACAGGCAATCCCGTTATCTGGGCGCACTAAGTGGACTTGTAGCCTACCGACGAGTAGGGCACTTTTCCAGCACACCGTCAAGTGTTGCACCCTTCTTAAATGGACATTCGACCTGGATAACCTGGATGGGCTACAGGGCTTGTGGCTGTGGGATGATCTCATTGCATCTTACTAGTAATTAGAATTGTGATAACCCTAGTTAGTTAAAGTATCAAGCCGTACTCCATGCTTGGCCGTGATTGATTGAATGAAGTCTAGCCCAGCTTCGACTTGTCCTGATCCTGTACAAATTGTGACAGGGCATGGCTTATTATGCTTGCCTTAACAATAACGATCGGGGGACCAGTTCTGTTCAGGCGAAAGATTACAATCCCGGTCCTTATTTGGTTTAAGTATTGTAACCTGTCTCTCGGAGCAGTTCTGTGTCTTCTCTTCGTTTATTGTCTTATTGCTCCTCATGCCATGCTTGTCATGTTTTACCTTACTTCAATATCATGATTACTCATACTGGCCATAATAATAAATATCATGGGTCCAGTTCTGTTCAGGCGAAGGTTACAATCCCGGTCCTTATTTGGTTTAAGGATTGTAACCTGGCTCCCGGAGCAGTTCTATTTTCTCTCTTCGTTTATTGACTTATTTTACCCTATGTTTCTGCCTTACCAATAGTATTTGAGACAGATTTCTATTCAGGTGAAGGGTTACAACTCCGGTCCTTGTTTGGTTTAAGGGTTGTGACCTGGCTACTTGAATGGTTTCCTCGTACTCAATTTACTGTGGTTATCTTTATTACTATCTGTTTCGTTTATAAATCATCTTTAATATTCATTTGTGGTATGCTGGTTTTAGTTCCTAAGTGAAGCCTCCTTTGTGGTACTTGCTCTTTCTGGGGTCTGACCCAGCTGGTTTTGTATGGCCAGATATCGGAGCAGCTCCAGAGGATCTATCTACCTTCCAGCCAGATGGTGACCACCAGGCGTAACCCTGGCAACGAGTAGATTTCTTTTGTTCTCCCACTTTATTAAAAAATTATTCTTTTGAGGCATTTAGCTGGCGAACACGTGTTAGCTCGTATTGCACCTTTACTTATTGTCTGCCTACGGGCTGTAACATGATTGGCAAATCCTAGGGTTGATCATGTATTGACTAAATCTCTTGCTAGTCCTGACATTTTGTACGACTAGCTTTATGATCATCCAATATGTAATGTATGGGACGCCTTACTATTGTATATTTGATGTTCTAATATCTTGTGACTGTTACTACTTGCTTGTGATTGAGACAATAGGCTTGTTCATGACCATAGGAGACTGATGGCTTGTAGTTAAACTCTCATGTATCTAGACAGTGGTGACCGTATAGCGAGGTGGGTTGCACTTCAATATACATAGCTGGCTATGTACGCCCCCGTTCTCCAGTATTCTGGTTCTGGGGTGTTATATTTTAGTTGTCCGTGTTGGGAATAAGTTTATAAAATTGGGGTGGTGTCCCATGTTCCTAAGTTGGCCAGATCATAGATTGTCCCTGAGATAAGATAGAGTTGTCCCTATGATAAGAATTGATTGTCCCTAAAATAGAAAAAAGAAAAAAACCAGAACAAAAAAATTTAAAGAAACTGAGTCATATTTGAGGCACATGTTGTAGATGGTGTACTAAGATGACAATGATCTAAAAGTTGTCCTTAGAGTGACTATGACTTGATGAAGTATTTTTTTTCGTTTTCATTGTAATCCTTTTCTTATCAATATATTATTAGGCAATCTTTCCATTATAACGTCCAAAAAGTTGCATCCCGTCCGAGGCAAAATTGCATAGCCTTCTACGGACCAAGGTTATGCGAGAAGCTTCCAGAATGTTCTAGAAGATGGTTGAATGTTCCAGAAGGCTCCAGAATCTTCCAGAAGGTTCGAGAATGTTTCAGAAGACTCAAGACCTTTTTAGATGTCTCATGATCTTTCTGGATGTACTAGAAGCTTCCTTGTTCTTATCTAGTCCCTAGAATAATTCCTAAAATATGCCGATTCAAGAAGGTTCCTGATGTTTCCATGTAAGCCCTATGTGCACTATAAATAAGAGGGATGCCTCATTTGTTCCTCATCACCAAAACTTGTAAGCATTCTCTAAGTAATAGAAGAATCCTTTATGAGTCTCATTTGCTCTACTCTTCTATTATTTTACTTATCATTCTAGCTAAGCGGGTTCCGGAAGGCTTGCACGAGTCTTCGCGAAGGAAGATAGTGCGTCGGACGCGATGAAATGTAGCCTAAAATATTAAGTTCGTAACAAGTGGTATCAGAGCAAAGGTCGATCGTCCCCATGTCTTCGTCCGATGTTATCCATGAGGAGCAGCCCCCATCGCTTAAGGAGAAGGCGAAGCCCACGAGGAAAGACAAGAGCAAGGAACCCTCGATGGAATGGGCTCTTAGCAAGTTGGCGTCCCGTATGGATATACTGGAGAAAGACGTGACGGATGTCGAGCTTCAAGTAGAGGAAAACTAGACGGCTCACGAGGAGTTTGCCCATGGATTGAAGACATACGTCACCCATGCTATGGTGCAATTTCGGGAACAACTCCATGAGATGCAAGCTGAGTTCGAGAAGGAACACAAGGCTACCAAGGCGAAGATTGCCAAACTGCGTGAGGAGCTAAAAACCAAGACAACGATCCTCGAGAAGGCCTCGCTGGTACTACGACTTATAGGAGGGAGGCGGCCCAAAAAGTGAAGTATCCAGAACCCAAGTTCTTCAATGGTGTGCGAGATGCGAAGGAATTGGATAACTTTATTTGGAATATTGAGCGGTACCTGAAGGCGGTTCACATCGAGGATGAGACTGATAAAGTAAACACGACGTCTATTTATTTTTCTGATGATGTTATGCTGTGGTGGCGCCACAGGTGCATCAAGAAAGAGAAGGGACTCTGCTCGATCGAAACTTAGGATGATCTCAAGAAGGAGATCAAGTCCCAATTCTACCCGAAGAATGTGGAGTATGTGGTGTAGTGTCCCATCCCGCAAAGTCAATCGGAGGAATCGAAATGTCGACGGCGTTCGGACTTGGTCTTACAACGGCGACTCGAAGACATCACTCAGGTGGGGTAGTTTCGGTGAACTTGCCTCATCTTTGCCTTCACATAATAAATCGCGTGTTTTCAACTTGCACAAGTAGGCTTAATAATAAAAGAGACGAATCCACATAGCTAAAGGGAATTATTCCGACGGATCGAATCGAGTTTAGAACATAGAAAACGTCCCCACGGTCTGATTAGAGTTGGTGCTCAGCGTGCTTTGAAAATGACACTCGTTCCTTCGTCCTGCGGCTTGGGAGAAGGAAAAGTTGGTATTTGCCACAAATTATGATTTAGCCTAAGTCATAGGCATCGCCCGCGTATATGCTCGATAAAGCATGCAAGTTTCCTCGAAGCAAGCCTCGGCGTAGCCTTGATCGTCCCACGAGCTAAGTTGTATCGCACGACTTATGGCATGTTAGGTACCCAAAGAATTTGGTTGTAAGTTGAGCGTATGCACGGTCCCACGGTTCTACGGCTGCATATAGCCATTTGTTTCTACGGTATTAGGGCTCGTCACGTTAAGAAGTTCGAGGCGGTCCCTCGGTTGGGAGTCTCGCGTTCCTATCCACGTTGAGATGTTCGAGATGGTCCCTCGGTTGGGAGTCTCGTGTTCCTATCCACGTTGAGATGTTCGAGGCGGTCCCTCGGTTGGGAGTCTCGCGGTCCCGAGGCACGTTATGCCAAGTGTGATTCAAGCACGAGTTGCTAAGTATAGTTCCAATCGTACCAACAAATTAGGCCATGTATTTACGTGAGTCTAGATGTCTCGTAGGTGCGTGGTCATTGGATACCTTGTCGACAAAAATTTCTGCCTAGACTGGTTATACGCCGGGGCACCGGGCCCAGTCATCCTAGGAGGTAGACGTTATAGCAGGGCATACTTTTATTGCGTGGGTAGTCGGGGGCTTTCAACGGGGCTCGCTACTTGCGCTGAAGGACCCGCCGCCTACCCGAGCTATGTCCGCGATGGCTTGTCATGCCAGTGGCCTTTCATATAGATAATTGGCGTGCTAAGCGGCGAATCCGCATACACGGTGTCGGTCGTAACAAAGAAAGTGTAAGAACAGTTTGCGTTAAATAGTGAAATGTGTGCTCGGTTGCACCCAAGATATTATAAAGCCTACGATTCGGCTATACATAAAGACACGTGCTTCAGCACGAGATATGGCGTCGTGCTTGAGTTCCCAACATCGGTTCCACAAGTCGGGTTAGTCGTTGCGAGTTAAGTCGAGAAGGGCCGTAGGGCAAGTTTGGTTAAGTCATGTTGAGTTTTTGGGCACGACCTCGAGATGTGAGGCATGACTGCGTTGTCACAACACGAGTATTGGCAAGACTAAGCGAGGAGGCACTGCCTCGGTGATACTAAAGCACGAATCGAGTTCATGGCACGACCGAGTCGTTACGTCCCAGAGTATGGCACGAAAGGCAAGCACGAGGCGATAAGTTGACGTTATTGGAATGAGAAGGTCTAGCGATAAAGTATGAGTACACTATTAGTGCAAGGCACGGTAACGGTCTAAAAGACACAAAATAGACCAAGGCGTCGGTCCTAAAATCGATCCTAAGACAAGACTAGAAAGACAATCGTAAAGGGGCTTGTATCGCACAAAGTAAAATAAACGTGTCGGTTTGGTATGGGTGGGCGAGGAGCTCACTCCACCAGTACAGTTGAGTACTGACACCCATACATTTTCCATGTGCAGGCACAGGTAGAAGCTCGTGGCGCGAAGCTCGCTTGGATGCGTCGAGGCACGGAGTTCCTTGACAATTCGAAGCGTGCGGCCGCATGGAATCGAAGACTTATACGGAACATAATGTATGGACATCGCCTATCCGAAGCATCCACTGGCTCGAGACAAGTATTGAAAGATGAGAGAGAGCAGAGTGATTTGTAATGTGAGACGAGTGAATTTGAGTGATTGTAATCTCGGCCTTGCGCCTCCAATGTAACCGTTGTTTCGATATCAATAAAGAGCTTTTTTTGAATGACTCATGTTTTGTTCTTAACTTCCGCTGCTAGTATTCAATATCTCTGTTTGGGACTTCTGTGCGACGACCCCGTCGCAGCCGTTAAAACCGGCCGTTATAAAACCCGCCTTGCACGAGCGCAATCTAGGCTCGTGCGGCATCACGCCTTAGCGAGGACGATCGCTCCTACGGGGGCGAGGCTTGACATAAATGGTATCAGAGTACAGCTTTACGTCCTTGGACTATCGATTGAATTCTTTAACTCTGATGTTTCCGCGAACTCTGAATGTTGCTTCCGTAAAGTTGATATCGTTGGTGCGCTCTCTCTCGATTGTCCCATGGAATGTCCATACAATAAGTCTAATATTTTCAAAAGCTCGTACAAGCGTTCCATCGAACGCATCGGTAGGCCATCGCCGGACACATTGGTAGGCCTTTGGGCCGAACGGTGCCGACCTTGAGTTGATAGAAGACACGTGCTAAAAGTTAGCAAATGCGTTGCGTGCTTGAACGACCTTACGCTAACAATAGCGAACGAGCCCACGAGACCTAAGTATAGTTCGAACGGGATGGTTTTGCACACAGCCTTTGGCTAAGTTGTGCCGATTTTCGTGCACCTCGACCTTTTGGTGCAACGAGTCGCGAGCAATATTAAGTATCGCTCGGTCGGAAACGGGGATACACTTAGAGTGTATATCGATAGAAGCGATATTGGACTAACGTTTAGGCGTACACGGAAGATTGTTTTGGATTTTGAGGAATAGTACGAACGACTTAGTACGTCGATGCGACGTGAACGATTACGCTAGGGATTCGTCGAACGAATCCAAAATATGTCTTAGCGAATAACGCGAACGTGATTTGGACTAAATTGGATGACTCGAATCCCGAGTGGTGTATGGTCCGTCTTAGAAATCATTCAAGCGAAAGATTGAGGATTGCACGAGTATGAAATGCGAAAACGATTGAGTATGTGAAATCGAATCGACGAAATTGATACGGATCGTATACGAAAAGTTAACACGACGGGTAGGTAGCGTGCATGAAATGTTCGATTTTAAAGTTACGCGAATGACTCTGAGGATTGGAATGGATATCGTTCGATGATTGAGTTAGCAAGGAATATTACGAATTTAGGAAATACGTTGGTCGATGACTTAAGATAAACGGATGAACGATACGTGAATTTGGGTTTGTCAAAATTGATGTTGTGAACGATTCGAGGGGTAATGATCGAACTTGAAATTGAATATCGAGGAGATTATCCAGTCGGACGATAGCATCATTCGCATGACTCAGAATTTGTTACAAACGAAGATCGTCAGGTTACATATATCGTCGATGATATTGAGGCGTATCAAAGACGATATGCGATAACTCGAGGGTAATCTGACACGGTGAATGACGATCACGCAAGTGTTATCATTCCAAATGGATGCAATACTTAGGACTTTGGTTGAGACGAATGTTGGATGAAAGTGATCGTATCTTGATGATTACGTGGATAACCACAGCGTCGACATTCTTGTCTTGTGCGAGCGCGACTCCAGCCTCGCACATACGTTGCGTCAGATTTGGGGCGATCATTCCGCGTGAGCGCTGACATGGTGATTCATGTCGCGGGAATGATCGAACTTGGAAAATCAGGACGCGACAACTTTGATTGTCTTGACTTGTTGGTCTGATACGAAGGCAAATTCGAGGATTCAAAGGACTTGTGATTGACGATTGAGTAAAACTTTAAGATTGAGTAGGTCCAATCCGCGCATCGAGAATAAAATAGTCTAGACATAAAACAAGAGTTACGTCCCGATGAGGATGATTATCCCACGGGAGCGTTACATGGTGATTCATGAACCACCGTGGATAATTTGACTCACGTGAGATCGGAGCACAACATATTGTTAAGTCGGACGACCTTGTGATCGATTACGTGAATTGGAATAGATGATTTTGGAAACGTGAAATGTGAATTATGGTTTAGAGATGAATTGTGTCATAGCGTGCTTGATTTGAGAATGAATGATAGGTGAATTAATGTTGAACGTGTTCGAAGAGATAAACTATGCGAAACAGCTTGATGAACGAACGATATTGATATGACGTAAAATTGGTTGAAACGTGAGTTATCGTAGGATGGCTTTACCGAATGACTCGTACCCCGTGCGTCGAATATTGGAATGTGTGTACGAAATCGATGCTCGATGTTTAGAAATTGGAGTGAAGCGAGCTTGGGTAGAAAATCCCGTACCATCGATTTGGTTCGACCTTATGATGGGGTCAGTGTTGATATCGTTGTTTGGGAACTATGATTCCAGTACTGACGAAAGATATAGCCTAGCGATTCAAGAGACGTCCGAGTGCGAAACGATAGGAAATAGTAGAGGCACCACTCATGAGGCTCGGTTGATATGCACGTATATCAGGGACACCCGAATATGTGCACGATCCGACTCGAGTGGTGATGGCGGATTCTCTATCACGAGGCTTGGCTGAAATGTATGTATTTTGGGGACGCCTAGAATATGTGCACGATCTAACTAAGTGATATGTTGAATCAAGTGAGAGTTGAGGAACGGGAAAGTGTCGAGGATTTTGAAATTATAAGTTTCAAAGAAATGTTGACGATAACGCGATCATTGAATTGAGACGAGTTCGAATGTTGGTTGATCGGTTGGTGTGCCTTACGACTAAGTTAGCGATAAGCACGGGCGTGGCTCGGAATCGAAGAAATACGTAGGCAGAGTGGGTACGATTAAGTCTTGGCCATAGAAATGGTAGGATGGTTTGCCTTCAAGAAAGTCTCGAGGACGAGACTTGTTTTGAGTGGTGTATGTTGTAGTGCCCCGTCCCGCGAAGTCAATCGGAGGAATCGAAACGCCGACGGCGTTCGGACTTGGCCTTACAACGGCGACTCGAAGACATCACTCAGGTGGGGTAGTTTCAGTGAACTTGCCTCATCTTTGCCTTCATATAATAAATCGCGTGTTTTCAACTTGCACAAGTAGGCTTAATAATATAAGAGACGGATCCACATAGCTAAAGGGAATTATCCCGACGGATCGAATCGAGTTTAGAACATGGAAAACGTTCCACGGTCTGATTAGAGTTGGTGCTCAGCGTGCTTCAAAAATGACACTCGTTCCTTCGTCCCGCGGCTTGGAAGAAGGAAAAGTTGATACTCGCCATAAATTATGATTTAGCCTAAGTCATAGGCGTCACCCGCATATATGCTCGATAAAGCATGCACGTTTTCTCGAAGCAAGGCTCGGCGTAGCCTTGATCGTCCCACGAGCTAAGTTGTATCGCACGGCTTATGGCATGTTAGGTACCCAAAGAATTTGGTTGTAAGTTGAGCGTATATACGGTCCCACGGTTCTACGGCTGCATATAGCCATTTGTTCCTACGGTATTAGGGCTCGTCACGTTAAGAAGTTCTAGGCGGTCCCTCGGTTGGGAGTCTCGCATTCCTATCCACGTTGAGATATTTGAGACGGTCCCTCGGTTGGGAGTCTCGCGTTCCTATCCACGTTGAGATGTTCGAGACGGTCCCTCGGTTGGGAGTCTCGTAATCCCGAGGCACGTTATGCCAAGTGTGATTCAAGCACGAGTTGCTAAGTATAGTTCCAGTCGTACCAAAAAATTAGGCCATGCATTTACGTGAGTCTAGATGTCTCGTAGGTGCGTGGTCATTGGACACCTTGTCGACAAGGATTTTTGCCTAGACTGGTTATACGCCGGGGCACTGGGCCCAGTCATCCTAGGAGGTAGACGTTATAGCAGCGCATGCTTTGATTACGTAGGTAGTCGGGGGCTTTCAACGGGGCTCGCTACCTGCGCTGAAGGACCCGCCGCCTATCCGACCTATGTCCGCGATGGCTTGTCATGCCAGTGGCCTTTCATATAGATAATTGGCGTGCTAAGCGGCGAATCTGCATGCACGGTATCGGTCGTAACAAAGAAAGTGTAAGCATGGTTTGCGTTGAATGGTGAAATGTGTGCTCGGTTGCACCCAAGGTATTATAAAGCCTATGATTCGGCTATACGTAAAGACACGTGCTTCGGCACGAGATATGGCATCGTGCTTGAGTTCCCAACATCGGTTCCACAAGTCGGGTTAGTCGTTACGAGTTAAGTCGAGAAGGACCGTAGGGAAAGTTTGGTTAAGTCATGTTGAGTTTCTGGGCACGACCTCGAGATGTGAGGCATGATCGCGTTGTCACAACACGAGTATTGGCAAGACTAAGCGAGGAGGCACTGCCTCGGTGATACTAAAGCACGAATCGAGTTCATGGTACGACCGAGTCGTTACGTCCCAGAGTATGGCACGAAAGGCAAGCACGAGGCGATAAGTTAACGTTATTGGAACGAGAAGGTCTAGCGATAAAGTATGAGTACACTATTAGTGCAAGGCACGGTAACGGTCTAAAAGACACAAAATAGACCAAGGCGTCGGTCCTAAAATCGATCCTAAGGCAAGACTAGAAAGACAATCGTAAAGGGGCTTGTATCGCACAAAATAAAATAAACGTGTCGGTTTGGTATGGGTGGGCGAGGAGCTCACTCCACCAGTACAGTTGAGTACTGACACCCATACAGTTTCCATGTGCAGGCACAGGTAGAAGCTCGTAGCACGGAGCTCGCTTGGATGCGTCGAGGCACGGAGTTCCTTGGCGATTCGAAGCATGCGGCCACATGGAATCGAAGACTTATACGGGACATAATGTATGGACATCGCCTATCCGAAGCATCCGCTGGCTCGAGACAAGTATTGAGAGATGAGAGAGAGCAGAGTGATTTGTAATGTGAGACGAGTGAATTTGAGTGATTGTAATCTCGGCCTTGCGCCCCCAATGTAACCGTTGTTTCGATATAAATAAAGAGCTTCTTTTGAATGACTCATGTTTTGTTCTTAACTTCCGCTGCTAGTATTCAATGTCTCTATTTGGGACTTCTGTGCGACGACCCCGTCGCAGCCGTTGAAACCGGCCGTTATGAAATCCGCCTTGTACGGGCGCAATCTAGGCTCGTGCGGCATCACGCCTTAGCGAGGACGATCGCTCCTACGGGAGCGGGGCTTGACATGTGGCGAGGCGGAGCTTGCGATAACTCAAGCACACCGGGTCCATCAAAGAATATATGGTGGAGTTCACCTGCCTGATGCTTGCCATTTCGAGTATAGGCGAAGAAGATCATCTGTTCTTCTTTTCGGATGGTCTACAATCGTGGACGACACAAAAGTTGCAGAGATAATGCGTCTCAGATATGAACGCGATTGTTGTAGCAGCCGAGAAGCTGATGAAGTATCATCGGAGCGATACCCCAAGCCCAAGGCAAAGACCACAACCAAGTTCAATAGTGGGAAAGAAAAGAAAAACAATAAAAAAAGAGCCCCGTCGAAGGACAAGTAGCCTGCGAAGCCTCTGACGGAGCGAAAGATCGAGTGTTTCGTGTGCAGAGGGAACCACTTTGCACACGACTGCCAGAACAAATATAAGAGGGTAAACGTAGTCCAAGGCGAGGAGCGCGAGGCCTAGGATCCTAGGATGGGGGCTCACATAAGCGCCTTGTGCCTACTCAATGCTTTGAAGAGCAAGGGGTTGTAGCCAAAGCTTCGAGCCGAAAACTGATATATATGGACGTGAAGATTAACGACCATAAAATAGGGCGATGGTTGATACAGGGGTGATCCATAACTTCATCTCTGATGCGGAGGTCTAATGCTTGGGTCTATTGCTAGAGAAAGACTGGATGGATGTCATCAATCTCACGGCCGCACCACTTGACGTCTTCAGCATGATCTTCGGGATGGACTTCCTCACATCGACAAAGGCGGTTCCAATGCCTCATATGGGAGTCGTCAGGATCATAGAGGAGAGCTCTCCGTGCATGGTGACTGTTGCACAAGGTGAGCCTGCGAAGAGGAAGGCTCTCTCCGCCATCCAGCTCAAGAAAGGGATGAGGCACGGAGAGATGACCTATCTAGCAGTATTCAAGACGGAGGAGGCGCTCATGCGAGGGAATCTTCTGCCTGAGATTGATGACGTTCTTACAAAGTTTGGGTACGTTATGCCAAAGAAGTTGCCAAAGAGGCTACCTCCGCGAAGGGAGGTAGACCATGCCATCGAGTTGGAGTCGGGCACAAATCCGTCCGCCATGGTTCTATACTGCATGGCCCCGTCCGAGCTCGACGAGTTTAAGAGACAACTGAAAGAGTTGCTCGATACAGGATTCATCAGACTGTCGAAAGCACTGGTGCTATTTCGAAAGAAGAAGGATGACACCCTTCATTTGTGCATCGACTATCATGTATTAAACAAAGTGACCATCAAGAACAAATATTCCATCCCGTTGCTGGCAGACTTGTTCAACCAATTAGGAGGCGCACGATACTTCTCCAAACTCGATCTACGCTCGAGATACTATTAAGTCCGGATTGCAGAAGGGGACGAGGCAAAGATGGCATGCGTCACGAGGTATAGCGCGTATGAATTTCTAGTTATGTCCTTTGGTCTAACATGTGCTCCTACGACTTTTACACTTTGATGAACAAGCTCTTTCATCCCTTCCTGGATCGGTTCGTCGGGGTCTATCTCGACGATATCGTCGTGTACTCAAATACAATACAGGAGCATATTGAGCATTTGCAGGTAATTTTTAGGTACTGAGGGAAAACCAACTCTTCGTCAAGTGGAAGAAGTGCTCTTTCGTACAGGAACATTCCTGGGGTACTGGATTGGGCATGGAAATATCTGAATGGACTATACGAAGGTCCAATCCATATAGGAGTAGGAGGCTCCCACCAGGCCGACGGAGTTCCTATGCTTGGCGAACTACTACCGGCAATTCATTCGAGGATAATCCTCCATCGTAGCACCACTAACCGATTTGTTGTGAAAAGATCGTGCTTGGAGTTGGACGCCCAAATGCAATAAGGCATTCGAGGCACTCAAGAGGGTTGTGACGGAGGAGCCGGTCTTGTTTTTATCGGACTACTCCAAGGCGTTTGAGAGGCACACAGACGTGTTCGACTTCGCTATTGGTGGAATTTTGGTGCAGGAAGGGACCCTATCGCATTCGAGGGCCGCAAGCTGAATGATACTGAGCGGCGCTATATGGTGCAAGAGAAGGAGATGATTGTGGTCGTGCACTGCTTGAGGACATGGCGACACTACCTTCAAAGCACCAAGTTCGTGGTCATGACGGACAATATTACCACGAGCTACTTCCAGTCCCAAAAGAAGCTGTCCCCGAAGCAAGCGAGATGGCAAGACTTCTTGGTCGAGTTCGACATGGAGATGTGTTATAAGCCCAACAAAGAGAATCAGGTGGCCGATACACTCAGCAGGAAGGCCGAGCTCGCAACGGTGTGCTTCCTCAAGTGGGATATCCTGAATCGTGTCCGAGTAGGTATCACTGAGGACCCGCTGACACAGGCCACAGTGAAGCTCGTTTAAGAGGGTAAAACGAGAAAGTTCTGACTGAAGGACGGGCTTCTCTACACCAAAGACGATATGGTGGTTGTGCCTAAGTGGAGTGGCTTGCAGAGACAGCTGCGCAAGGAGTGCCACGATACCAAGTGGGCTGGACATCCTGGACGGAAGATGACCAAGGCGTTGCTGGAGGCTGCCTACTACTGGCCTCTCATGCGAGAGGATGTCGAGGACTATGTGCGTACATGTCTTGTGTGCCAACAAGACAAGGTGGACCACCAAAGTCTCAGGGGCCTGTTAGAGCCTCTTTCCATGTCGAGCCGACCGTGGAAGATCATATCGATGGACATCATATCCGTCCTGCCGAAAGTGGAGGTGCTTGGGTCCATTCTTGTGATGGTGGACCGATTATCAAAGTACGCGCTTCAACGGACATCACAGCAGAGGAGGCCGCGCGACTGTTCATCAGCCACATGGTGAAGTTTTGGGGCATCCCAGAGAACATAGTCAGCGACCGAGATCCCCGTTTCACAGGGAAATTCTGGACGGAAGTGTTCAAAATGCTCAGGACAGACTTGCACTTTTCGACCAGCTTCCATCCGCAGAAGGACGGACGGACGGAGCGGATCAATTTTTTAAGAATAATTTAATTTTTTTATCAATTGATAGAGAAATAATGAATGTTCTAGCTAATGCTCCCTGACGATATGGACATTGACATAGTAGTCTAATTTCTAAGAATGAATTTATTTTTTATTAATTGATAGAGAAAGAATGAATGTTCCGACTAATACTGCCTAACCGTATGGACATTGACATAGTAGTCTAATTTCTAAGAATGATTTTTTTTTATATTAATTGATAGAGAAGTAATGAATGTTCTAACTAATACTGCCTGACCATGTGGACATTGACATAGTCTTCTAAATTTAATTTGTAAGAATGAAATGATTTTCGGGTCATTTCCAACCTTAAATTCAGGCCTTTAATGTTGCTTCAAGTGGAACTTGCATAAATATTTGGCTCCTTAAAAAGTTTGGTTCAAGAACGACTTTTACCATTTATTTTCAGGTCAAAGAGGTTATTAAAAATTGTTAAAAATTATATAAATTGTATAAAAAGTTTGGCACACAATATTATACTCCAAACAAATACTCTAAATTAACCTCATCTTTTTTCTCCCTATTTTTCTGTTTATTTTCCTTTTGTTTGGTAAAATTTTTCCTTCATTTTTTCTCTTTATTTTTCTTTCCTGTTTGTAGACCAGTCAATTGGGCTGAGTTAGTCCAGCCCGACACGATCTGACCCCAAAAAAAAATGGCCCACGTGCCAGCCTGACCCAGATAATCTTGGACTCGGGAGTGCCTGACCCAGTGTATCGGGACGTGTCGGACCTCCTATGTCTACCGATAAGAGAGGTCTGTCCTAACCCGACCCGAAATCCAAGCGCGTCCCAACACAAGCACCGATCTGGTCCTACCCAGACTGAAGCCCAGAGCCGACAACCCAATGCCAATGTACTCCTATTTTTCCACTATCTGATAACTCATCTTCCCACACGCCAGTCTGTACTCATAGGATTGGCCACCATGTGCATGTGCTGTCAAGTATTCTTGATGCAATACAAGACATAAGAGCATCCACAGTGGCAAACTTTAAACCATACTCCAAATCACTTCAAGCCATACTCCAATAATTAATTTTGGAGTATTTTCTTCATATTGGTACACAATAGTATAGTCTAAATAAACACTCCAAATTGACAAGTGGCAATACTCCATTTGTTTTCCTTCTTATTTTTCTTTCATAATTGACAAATGGCAACACTCCAAAAAAGGAATGAAGGAGAAAAGTAAATATGGTGGGCCCGCAAGTAATATAGCTCAACTAGTGGACTCTCCAAATTTGGAGAGTCTCTTAGCTTTCTACTATTTTTCAAGTGTGGATAAGAGTCCATTGGAACTATTAAGTGCTACAAAATTTAGCTAAAGACCAAATATAGCACTTGAAACTAGTTCCACTGTGGATGCTCTAAGGGTTTATATGGGCTAACTAATAATTATATAATATGAGGTTTACAGAAGCAATGTTTCATAATAATCTGGCCACTAATGACACACAACATATTGCAAAGTAAACAATTGAGTTCACAAGGCAAGTGTCCACCAAAGAGTAGCAAAGCTCGTCCAAATAATTTAGATCAACCCTGCTTTGTTCCAAGTAACAATGACCAATTTTTATTCTAGGATCCGGAAATTAACATTGCGTCTATAAGTTTGGATCTTGATTATCTCGAAAAGGGGTGTGATGAAGAGTAGTGGACAGGATGGGTGCCAAATGATGACATGAAGAAAGGTGGGGACGATTAGTTCCGATCAGTGTGAATGGAGCCGTATAAGAATATAGAGGTTGCCACAGGGTCATGGCACATACACGGCCGACCCAGTTCGGCCCGGTTCAAAACATACCGTGTTGTGAGCCACATGTCGGGATGAGCTCAAATCTTTACCCTTAGATCCGATTCGGCCCGCTATAGTGCATGGACCAGAAAGTCCGTCCCAAATTTGGGCCGGGCCGGTCCGGTCCGACCCACTTGACGGCTTTACTTGTTTGGTAAGAAAGATTAATTTTGATTGACCTAGAAATTAATATAAAGGAGATATGACAAGCTCCAAATCTGAAGTGTCTCTTAACTTTCTAGTACTTTTCAAGTATGAATAAGTGTCCAATACAACGTTTAAGTACTACAAAATTTGATAAAATTAAAATGTAACAATTGAAACCTCTCCTACAGTGGATGTTCTAATTTCTAAGAATGCAATTTTCGGGTCAATGCCAACCTTAAATTCAGGCCTTTAATGTTGCTTCAAGTGGAACTTTCAAAACTATTTTGCTCTTTTAAAAGTTTGGTTCGAAACGTCCTTTTCTATTTATTTTCTAGCTTGATGAAATTCTAGTTGTTGAGCCTTAATTGCTCAAATGTGGATGTTACAATATTTTATATTAGCATCATTCTACTTATATGTATAATGTATATTGAAAAAAAAGTTATGTGTTTTTCTAAAAATGTTTCCTTTAATAGAAAAAAAATATATTATATGTGTAAATTGGAAGTTTTAATTTGAGTAGACTTGCAAACCGGGATTCATGGTGAGTTAAATTGTGTGCTTTGGAGGAAAAAAAACAACCACGGCTTAGAAACCATTGGAGGACGCAAACCCTCGTCTTAACCATAAAGTAGTCCTAACAAGTTGGACCACAGTATGATCAAGAAGGACCACAACAGTTGCAGTTGGAGAAAACCAGCAATTATTTTGTAGAATCACTGTTTTGCTTTAATTAAGGCAAAATATAAAAATATTACAAAAAGAGAAATTTTGAATCGAACTCCACTTTTTTTTACGTATATTCAAGGTGCACCCCACTGCTTTACCTTAATGTAAGTTATCCTCCACGTTTGACGGATTTCGGACAAGACCAACGGTCAACACGTTTTACCGATAATTTTGGAAGAAAATATCCTTCCCAAATCCAAACTCAAACCCAATCCTAATACTAATCCTTCCGCTCTACCTCCGCATCCCGTCCCGTCGCTACCACGCCCATCACCACCACCACCACCACCACCACTACCACCACCACCACCTTCTTCACCACCACCACCACCACCACCACCATCAACACCACCACCATCATCTCCGCCCACCTCCCTCGTGCCGCCGCGCCGGCTCCCCCGCGGCGCCGCCCACCCCCTCCCCCGCAGCCCCCCGCCCACCCCTTCCCTCGCGCGCACGCAGCCCCCCAGCCCACCCCCTCCCCCGCAGCCCACCCCCTCTCCCGCAGCCCGCTGCCCAACCCCTCCCCCGTAGCCCCCAGCCGGCAGCACCCCCCCCTCCGCGCCCGTGAGGGCCAGCCAACACCCCCCCTTCCGCGCCTGCCGGCACCCCCCCTCACCGCACGACAGTCCCTCCCCCAAACGCCAGTCGGTAGCCCCCCTCTCCACATCGACGTGTGGGTGGGTGCGGAGGAAGACAGAGAGGAGGAGGACTCGCGATGGTGACGAGAGGGAGGGGGAAGGGGAGGGGGAGAGAGTCTATGTGTGTGGGGAGGAGAGAGAGAGAGAGGTGTCTGTGTGTGTGGGGAGGAGAGAGTGTGTGGAAGGATATTTTTGTCAAACAAAATAGGACGATGCAGTTGACTGTTAATTTTGGACGATTTTCGTCAAAAGTGGGGGTATTTTACATTATGGCAATTGTGTGTGGTGCACATTGAATTTGGGTAAAAAAAAGTGGGGTGCTACTCAAAATTTCTCTTACAAAAATGACAAGGATGTCATAGAATAGGAGTAAACCTTTGATACAGAAGGAGGTATCAAATTTTTGATACCTCCTTTGTATGACAATTAGGCCCATCTACTAACTTTATGTCCACACATTTTACGAAGTGAGAGGAGGGCCCACTTGTCATACAAAGGAGATATCAAAGTTATACAAAGGAGGTATCAAAACCTTGATACCTCCTTCTGTATCAAAGTTTTCTCTCATAGAATAGGTGGCAACATATTTAAGTTAGAATTTTGTTAGGAACTGTTAGAATTTCTTGACAAATCTTCGTTTTTTTTTAAACTGCAAAATAATAAACTTAATTAAATGTTACCGGCCTTCAGGAAAGTCGCGCACGAAGCACTGCCCTAAGAGATAGTCCGGGTCTATGTGCAGACTGGATCCGAACGCTCCTAGTGGTAAAATCTCCGGTCTACCGGAATCTCTTTACCGCACACGACTTGGAGAGGATGACCCCGACTTAGCTCTGCCCATAGCAACAACGAAGAACTGACTTCCGAGAGCAACGAGAAATTCGAGAGAGTTTTTGTAGAGGAAAATTTTCTGTGTGTTGGAAGAGAAAGAAGAACGGACTTATATAGGCTGATGGTGGCTCTTTGTAACGTTCAGAAATAATGAACAATAATATTTTAACGTTACAAAGTAATGAAAATACAAAAAACGTGGTACAATGAATCTGGACGCAATTTGAATAGTAAACGTTTTAAGAATTTTAATGACTGTAACGGTCAGAAAAAAAATTAATAGGAGCAAAAAAGATTTTTGGGTCTCAGCCCGAACCCGAAGAAGGAATCGGATCGGCATTCGGCGTCCGCAGATGTGGGCACGTGCCCGCACCCGTTACGCGCGTCGAATCGAACCGAGCCGAGCCGGGACGGACGGCGGCGGCGGCGCGCGCGTGTGGCCCATGGAGCTCACACACAAAACTTTTAATGAAGCAATAGAGGGAGTAGTAATATATACACACTTTTTTTTACTTGTCCAGCCGATGTGGGACTAAAATAAGGCTTGAGGTTGAGCTTTTGCTCTCAGCCAACTGAGCAATAGCTAACAATCCTCCCCCCCAAAAGCTCAAGTTCAAAGGTAATAGAGAACAGAAAGATAAAAGAAGAGTAAGAGAATTTCTGGACAGTTGTATACTATGCATAAATGAGATGGACTACATCCTTGAATCTCACGTAGTGACTATTGTCTTTGTCTGAAGAAAAGCTTGATGGACTACGCCTTGAATCAGTCTTCTTAAGCCAGATTCGGACTATAGCACACATAGTACGCTAGAGATACTTGGGTCTATCTGGTGGCGCATTTGGTTGGCCATGCGCACTTTTACACATTCATAAGAGTTGTCTAGGATCGCCCTGTCCTATAGTCGCGGCCCTCACGACCTCTCATATAGGTAAGTCCTTAAGGGTTGGTGATAGGAATCAACCCTGCATATTATGCTTGGAGACTTATTAAGAGTTTAAACTCAACCTATCCATATCACAAAAGGAACACTGTCACCATAGGGATGGGGTATGAATGTACACATGTACAGCCTCCTGGGCTTTTATTTTAAAGAGAATTTAATCTCAGGTCAGTTTTCCATAATAGTCACCTAGTCCAGCTTGTTTCTACCTATTGAACCGGCTTCTTGGGATCTCCAGTCAGACTCGGTTGGATTGTCACTGCTGGTGACTATACTATGGGCTTAACCCCATCCCCCTCGATGATTCTAGGATCAATGTCCTAGACAGACCCTTCGTCAAGTGGTCTGCAAGGTTCTTTTCTGACTTTATATAGTCAAGAACCACATATTTGTCCCATAAGCTCTTTATTGACTTGAAACGCAGCTGCAGGTGCCTGTTCATCTTAGCATTCACAGAATCATGCTTTAGTAGTTCTATAACAGATTTATTATCACAATTTATGAAAATTGCAGGAATAGGATAAACAAAAATAGGTATATGCATAACAAGATTTCTAAGCCATTCGGCCTCTGTACATGTAGTATCCAAAGCTATCATTTCAGAGTCCATTGTACTTCTGGCTATGATAGTTTGTTTACATGATCCCCAGGAGATTGCAGCTCCTGCTAGGGTAAAAACATATCCAGTAGTGGATTTCACATCATGTGAATCAGTTACCCAATTTGCATCGGAGTAACCTTCTACGATATCAGGGTGTCTAGAATAATAAAGTTTATAATCTAGAGTACCCTTAAGATATCTAAATACTCTGTCTAATGCAGTCCAGTGTGACTGATTTGGGTTACTAGTATATCTACTTAGTCTCCCAATAGCAAATGCAATATCAGGTCAGGTCCTATTTGTTATGTACATAAGGGACCCAATCATCTGTGAATATCTATGTTGTTCTATAGGAGATCCTTCATTCTTCTTGAGAACAACATTGCTATCATATGGAGTAAGGGCAGATTTTTTGTCACAATACTCAAACTTTCTTAGCATTTTCTCAATTGAATGTGCTAAAGATAGAGTATAACCCTCATTGCATTTGGACACTTGTATTCCTAGGATCAGGTTTGCTTCACCTAGGTCTTTCATATCAAACTGATTAAATAAATAATTCTTAGTATTATTTATCAATTTCAGTGAAGATCCTAAAATAAGGATATCATCAACATACAAGTATAAGATAACACAACTTTTATTTGTATTTTTAGAATACAAACATTTGTCATATTCATTTGGTACAAAACCAAATTCTATAATGACTTTGTCAAATTTGTTGTGCCATTGCTTGGGAGCTTGCTTTAGGCCATAAAGAGATTTTACTAATCTACAAACCTTCTTTTCTTGACCTTTAGCAATAAAACCTTCAGGTTGCTCCATATATATCTCTTCTTCTAAATCTCCATTTAGAAATGCTGTCTTTACATCCATTTGATGGATCAGCATGTCATGAATGGATGCTAAAGCTAGAAGGGTTCTAATAGAAGATATTCTAGCTACAGGAGAGTAGGTATCAAAATAATCTAATCCTTTCTTCTGGGTAAATCCTTTGGCTACTAGCCTAGCCTTATATTTTTCTATGGTACCATCGGCTCTAAGTTTCTTTTTGAAAATCCACTTACAACCTATTGGTTTGCTGCCTAAATGAAGATCTGCTAAAAACCAAGTATTGTTCTCCATGATGGAGTTGTACTCATTGTTAATAGCTTCTTTCCAGAAAGGTGCATCAGGAGAGGATATGGCTTCTTCATAAGTTGAGGGATCACCCTCTATCAAAAATGTGAAGAATCCTTCTCCTAAATTCTTTTCAATCCTTTCTCTTTTACTCCTTCTAGGTTCTATAACTTGTTCAGATTGAAAATTAGGTATTTGGTCATGAGAACTAGTAGAGGGAGTAAGAGAAGGGTTAGAGGAAGATGAAGGTGTTCTATCATTGAAGGTAAAAATGTTCTCAAAGTAAACTGCATCTCTAGCTTCAATGATTGTGTTATTAGAGATTTTATTTACTGCAGAATGGGTTACAAAAAATCTATTGGCATTACTATCTAGGGCATATCCTATGAATACAGCATCTACAGTCTTAGGTCCTATCTTCCTCTTTTTGGGTTTAGGAATTCCTACTTTAGCTAGACATCCCCAAACTTTGAGGTAATTAATTCTAGGGGTTCGACCTTTCCATAACTCATATGGGGTCTTATCATTAGTCTTACTGGGTATCCTATTAAGAATATAACAGGCTGACAATAACGCTTTTCCCCAAAGATTGTCAGGGGCACCTGAGCTGACAAGCATGGTATTGACCATATCTAAAAGAGTGCGATTCTTTCTTTCAGCAACTCCATTAGATTGTGGTGAATAGGGAGCAGTTACCTCATGAATAATTCTGTGATCTTCACAGAAGTTAGTCATTTCATTTGAGGTATACTCTCCACCACGATCTGATCTAAGGATCTTAATCATCCTATCCAACTGGTTCCCAGCTTCAGATTTATAGACCTTGAATCTGTCTATAACTTCATCTTTGGTCTTAAGGAGGTAGGTGTAACAATAATTTGAATGATCATCTATAAAAGTAACAAAGTATTTTTTACCACCTCGGGTCAAAACCCTATTAGAATCACAAACATCACTATGGATAAGTTCTAGGAGTTCAGAATCCCTATAGACAGATTTAAAAGGCAATCTAGTGTGTTTGGCTTGAACACAAATCTCACATTTATGTTCATCATCTATAGGAGTCTTAGGAATAAGATCTAAGTTCATCATCCTTTTGATAGACCCTAAGTTTACATGACCTAGTCTACCATGCCAAACATTTGATGATTCAACATTTGCAACAAAAGAAGGATTAGAACTTTTATTCATAGTACTTAAAACAAAAAGTCCATCTTTCACAAATCCTTTTCTAATAAACAGATCATTCTTAGAGAAAACTACTTTATTAGCCTCCATTACAATTTTGTATCCTGAGGCTACAAGGAGGGATCCACTAACAAGATTCCTCTTGACAGACGGTACATGAAGCACATCATAGAGAGGTAGAATTTTTTCTGATGTCATCTTCAGATCTATTCTTCCTCTTCCCACAACTTGTGCCGTTGAGCCATCTCCTAGAGTCACGCCTCCTCCACCTGATTCCTGATAGGTTGAAAAACCGGAGCGATCAAATAAAACGTGAACATTAGCTCTAGAATCCAACCACCAATCATCAGAATGGAAAGAAAGGTTTACTACAGGTTGATAGCTTACAGACCTGAAGGAGCTGGAAGACCCATTCAGAATCATGTTAGCCTCTGGCTTGCCTTTTCCTTTGAAGGAGTTCTGGATAGGTTCTTTCTTCCTTTAGAAGCAGTTGATGGCTGTATGGTTGGTTCTACCACACACAAAATAAAATCTTCTTTGATCCTGAGTCTGACCAAAGGTTCTAGGTTTTTGGGGTTGAGGGTTTTGGTGGTGATGGTTTTGGTGATGATGATTTTTGTGAGGAGGTTGAAAACTCTGCTTCTTTTTGAAGGAGGTTTTCTTGGATTTGAGATGGTTGTTTGACTTAGGTTTTTCATGGCTTTCTACAAGGTTTACCTTAGCTGTGGCATTTGACCTAGCTTTGGTCTTGGACCTATATTTCTCTTCTGTTCTAATTTTCTGTAGAGCTTGAGAGTATGTAATAGATCCTTGTAGATGTAGAAGGTCCTTTGCCACTTTAGACCAGGAAGGAGGGTGTTTATCTATCAAGCACCCTATTTTGTGCTCAGTAGAAAAGATGGTTTCCTTGGCTTGAAGCTGCCTAAGGTGTTCTTGGAACTCATGGATTTGGTCATTGATAGGTTTGTTATCTACCATGACATATTGGTTGAATGTGGTAGAATTGAATCTATCAATTCCAGCATCATCACAACCATACTCATCTTCCAAAGCATCCCAGAGTTCTTTAGCGCTTTTATACTCAAAAAATATGTCGTAGAGTGACTCCGACATAGCGCTTAAGATTCTGTGGAAGCAGTGGTAGTCAATTTCCTTAGGGGTCTTAAGCTTGGTAGAAGAGGAGGACTTGGAAACCCCTACGTCAGACTCAGTCTCATCAGAATTATTTGAGATGGGTGTGGACCCATCAATGGCTGAAATCAGGCCTAAGGTGGTAAGCCAAAATTTCATCTGGCTCTGCCACCTCTTGAAATATGTGCCATTGAATTTTGCAGGCTTTGCAGAGAAAGTCTCTTCCTTGGAAGTCATATTTCTAAGGTCTGAAAAAATTATATTTACTCAATAAGATGGTTTTAAGCTAAAATTAACAATTAAAATAATTTTAGTAATAAACCTTTAAATTTTTAGTTTTTCAAGTTTTGATGAGGTTGGGTTAGCTGTAGGGGCCGGATCCCAGCAAGCGGAGGTTCACTAGGAACTCTTAAGTACCGGTCGCTTAGACGATATTTCGTCTTGTTGACAGAAGGGCCCTTTCGGCTTGTTCCCAAACAAATCTTAACTTTAGAACTTTAAAAATAAATTTTTTTTTACTAAATTAATTAATTGTTTGATTTAGCCTAAATTAAAATATTGAATAAAAAGAAAAACTAGTATTGACAAAATATACTAACACAATAATGCTTGTCTAAGATATAAATTTAACAAATAATGACAATGAACGGATATTAATTGAAATGTGAAATATAATTGATATGTCAAATAATGACAATGAACAATTATTAATTGTGTAGCAAATAATATTAAATGAGAGATAAATATTAATAGAATATTCAATGCAAATATTAATAGAATTTTCAATGAGAAAAATATTAATACTAGCAGATGTTAATATTGGTAACAGAAGAGAATATTCAAGAAGATGTTAATATTGGTAACAGCTGTTAATACTAGTAGAATGTTCAATGAGAATATTCAATGAGACAAATTATTAATAGATATGTTTTCAACAGATAGCAAACAAAACGTTTTGAGAAGCTAACAGATGTTAAAATATTTATAAACAAGATTTGTTAAATAATATGCTATTAAAATGAGGATAATTATATAAAATAATTTGTCTAGCAAGGTTTTATTTTAAGCAAAATATAAAATATGAACACAATTGTGCTTAACAGTAGCACACTTTGTGCTTAACAGTAGCACACTTTGTGCTTAGCACACACTAGTACACTTTGTGCTTAACAGTAGCACACTTGTGCTTAGCACACTTTGTGCTTAACAGTAGCACACTTTGTGCTTAGCACACTTTGTGCTTAACACTAGTACTAGTGAATGCTAGAAAATATGTTAAACAACACAATTGACAGCACAAATTTAACACGAGATTGAAAGCAGAAATTAAACTTAACAGATTAACGAAAGTTCTAGTGAACGTATTTTTACGAAGATGGAATATCTCTTAGATTGTTAGAATTTCTTGACAAATCTTCATTTTTTTAAAACTGCAAAATAATAAACTTAATTAAATGTTACCGGCCTTCAGGGAAGTCGCGCACGAAGCACTGCCCTAAGAGATAGTCCGGGTCTATGTGCAGACTGGATCCGAACGCTCCTAGTGGTAAAATCTCCGGTCTACCGGAATCTCTTTGCCACACACGACTTGGAGAGGATGACCCCGACTTAGCTCTGCCCAGAGCAACAACGAAGAACTGACTTCCGAGAGCAACGAGAAATTCGAGAGAGTTTTTGTAGAGGAAAATTTTCTGTGTGTTGGAAGAGAAAGAAGAACGGACTTATATAGGCTGATGGTGGCTCTTTGTAACGTTCAGAAATAATGAACAATAATATTTTAACGTTACAAAGTAATGAGAAATACAAAAAAATGTGGTACAATAAATCTGGACGCAATTTGAATAGTAAACGTTTTAAGAATTTTAATGACTGTAACGGTCAGAAAAAAAAAATTAATAGGAACAAAAAAGATTTTTGGGTCTCAGCCCGAACCCGAAGAAGGAATCGGATCGGCATTCGGCGCCCGCAGATGTGGGCACGTGCCCGCACCCGTTACGCGAACCGAACGCGAACCGAGCCGAGCCGGGCCGGGCGGCGGCGGCGGCGCACGCGTGTGGCCCATGGAGCTCCCACACACAACTTTTAATGAAGCAATAGAGGGAGTAGTAATATATACACACTTCTTTTTACTTGTCCAGCCGATGTGGGACTAAAATAAGGCTTGAGGTTGAGCTTTTGCTCTCAGCCAACTGAGCAATAGCTAACAGGAACTAGTATAACATTGCTGGGGGGCAATACCACTCTTATTCTTCTTTAACACAACACTCCTCTTCCTTTTCTTCTTTCTCCTCAAATCCTAATCTTACATTTGATACTCCCAAAAAAAACGTTTTATAACCCATTAGAAGAAGTTTTGAACTCATTATAGGATTTCTAAAATATCATAAATTGATCCAGTTCCGTTGAGAATGACACATGACTGCCAAAATTTTGACATTCCAAAATTTTGGTAGTCCTAACAATTGTTAGATTGTCAAAATTTTGACAGTCATAATACAGAGACTGTGAAAATTTTAGCAGTCCTATCTGTTGTTAGGACTGCCAAAATTTTGACAATCTTGTGCATATCCAATACTGTTTAAAATTAGAACTTTTTTTTTTCATGCTAGCAAAAATATAGTAAGATAAGATCGATATGTCGATAAAGATGTGATCATATTTTACTAAACATATCATTTTAAACAAATAAAATATTCTATTATATCTTTACTAAACATATCATGAAAACATTGATAATTATTTTTAAAAAATAAAAACTTTACAAATTTGCTCAACTTCATCGTATCATTTTAAATATATTTTTATTCGAATATATCTTTTGTATCAAAAGATAAACATATCAGTTTTACTCTTATCATATTTTTGGGTTATTTATAAAGGCACAACCCATATTGTTAGAGAGCAATACAAAGTTTTTAAAAATTTATTACCAAATTGCCATTGTCATAATTGTTCGGGGATATCACATAGTTAAGTATAAAAACCAACATCTATTATAGGACTGCTAGGATTCTGACAGTCCTAACTATTGCTATATATAACTGTCAACATCCTATTAGTCCTACTGACTATTAGGATCCTGATGGTCCCTTGCCGTTTCTAAGAGTATTGTGTCAAATTTTGAGATTGGAAACCCTAATTTTGGTTCTAAATTTTGGAAAAACATCCATTAGAAAATTATTAACTTATAATATAATAAATAATATTTAAAAATACATGAGAATCACATAGAACTAAAAATTCAAGAAACCCTATAATTGGAAGAGGAAAAAAATTGTTCAAAAATAGAGAATGAGAAGATAAATAGAAAGATTATCTTGATTGAGGAGTAGCCTTTGATGCCATGGAGAGAAAGATGAAGAGAATTTGGGAGAAGAAAGTAAGAAGAAGAGGAAGAGTGATATATATATATATATATATATATATATATATATATATATATATATATATATATATATATATATATATATATATATATAAAAATATATATATATATATATATATATAATATATGAGAAAAATATATATATACGAGAAAATGGGATATGAGCCGTAGGCTCGTACTCTTATATGAGCCATCACATGTGGCTTCCATGTGGACCAATAAGAAAATAGTGACTTGGAAGAGAAAATTTAAATAGATACAAATAAAATATCTCATAAAAATTTGATGATATATAATAACTTACCATATCTTTGCCTCGAAACAATTTCCAAATATGTTTGCCTATGAATTTAAATACATAGAAATATGTTTGTTTAGAAATTTAAATAGATAGAAATATGTTTTCCTTGCCAAATTTGTTTGTCTTGAAATTTAAAATTAACATTAATATTAATATTAAAATTAAAGTTAATATTAAAATTAAAATTGACATTAAATTTAATATTTAAATTAACATTAAAGGTTAAAATTAAATTAACATTAATATTAACATTAGCATTAGCATTAACATTAACATTAACATTAATATTAGTACTAATATTAATATTAAAAATTAAAATTAAAGGTTAAAATTAACATTAACATTAACATTAACATTAACATTAACATTAACATTAAAATTAACATTAACATTAATATTAACATTAATATTAACATTAACAATAACATTAACATTTAATTTAAATTCAATATTAGTATTAATATCAATATCAATATCAATATTAATATAAATATAAATATAAATATAAATATAAATATAAATATAAATATAAATATAATTAACATTCACGTTCAAATTACAATTAACATTAACAATATTCACATTATTAACATTTAATTTAAAATTAAAATTAAAATTATTCATTAAATCTTTTGCGGGATCTTTTATTTATATGCAAATATTTGGCAAGTTGTTCATAGACAAAGATATGTCAAGTTATTATTTGTTAAATCTTTTATAAAATCTTTTATTTCTATCTATTTAAATTTTCTCTTCTAAGTCACTATATTTTTATTGGTCCACATGGAAGCCACGTGGAATGGCTCATATAAGAGTATGAGCCTATGGCTTATAAACCGTTTATATCTATCTATTTAAATTTTATTTTTATTTTCTATGTCACTATATTTTTATTAATGCACATGGAAGCCACGTGGAATGGCTCATATAAGAGTATGAGCCTATGGCTTATAAACCGTTTATATATATATATATATATATATATATATATATATATATATATATATATATATATATATATATATATATATATATATATATATATATATATATATTGTCACTATCATATTTCTAGTTTGAGGGTAAATTTGTCATTTTTGGGATAAATTAAAATTATTAGTATTAATTAGAATTTTTGGGAATTTTTAGGATTTATTTTGGATTTTTTGGACTAGTTTGATTTTTGACTAGTTTTGACTCATGTAGACCAACCTAGGAGTTAACCCTAGTTAGTTGGGCTTGGTTAGGTCAAGAGACTCTAGTTTAACCTAGTATGACTTAAGTTAGTAGTTATTGATTCATTAGAAATTTAATTAGGAATTTAGGAATCAAGTGTTTTGATAAATGGCTTGTGGTTTCACAAGTCATTTTGTGACTAAACTTGATTGGACTAGCTAAACCTAGCTCAAACCCCACCCACACCATCATGGCCGGCCACCTAGGTTAAACCTAGGGATTTCCCCACTATAAAGTCCCTCCTAGTTTTTAGGGCTAGCCTCTTTTAAGGTTCTTTCAAAAGTTCTAAGGAAAGAGGTGAGTTCCATCTTCCAAAAATCATTAAAAATCCAATTTGAATCCTTTCTTCCCCAAACCAATTCCATTAGGACCTAAAATCAACCCTCTTGTTGCTGGTATATTTTGTTTGCAGGAAGACATCAATTTGTGGGACTTGGTGGCTTGTGGAGTTCATCCCATTTGAAGGCTTTTTCATCCATTGTTCCTCAATAGGTATAACTCCCAATACCCTATTAAATTCCTGTTTAAATCTATTTTAGGAAGGCCCTAGCCCTACCCCGACTGTAGGATAGGCTAAACCTAGGGTTCGAATTCGTTTCGTGTCCGTATCGGACACGTATCAATAGGTTGCTTTTAGTGTTCGACGAAATATCCCAAAGGACACTTCGTTCAGTTTCCAGAGAAGTATTTGAATAGGAATCTAGTCCTAGGGCTTGCTTATAGGTTTCGAGTGTCGCCCTTAGGTTTCTGTGTCGTGTCGAGTCATGGTCGACACGTGCACGCGCGGATTCGTGGCGCGCGCACGAGCACTGTAGCTCCCCTGCTACCAGTATGCTCGTGTGGGCTGCACAGGACACAAGGACACACAAAATTTGACATTGAGCAAGGGGCAGTGTCTGTCATGACACTCCCCAAGTCTCGTATCGGTTGGTGTCATGTCGGACACGAAAACTCGTGTGCATGAGGAAGGCTGTGCGTGTTCAGTGTTTGGGCTTTGTTCTGTTGATTAGATTCGATTCTAATGGTTAAATTCCTGTTTAAGCTTGTAAATTAGATCCTAATATATATTATATAATGTGTGTAGATTAGTTTACATGTTTAAGTTAAGTTTGTATATAGAATATTGGATTGGGTTTGGCAATGAACTATCTCCTGATACACACTAGCACTGTCACACGATTTCTGATTTTTCCAGTTCCTAACATTGATCCTTGCTTGATTAAATTGGCATAATTATCATTGTGTAATGCAAGTTTAAGACTCAAATATTTAATACCTGTAGTTTAGTTTTACCGTTGAAAATGGGGTTTGGTTGTAAATTGAAATATTGACATTGGGATGACTTTGATAATTGATAACCTATAGCCTTCAGTCCAGTTCCAATATATGGTGTTAAAACTGAGTTTTGTTTAATAATTACTGTTGTGTATAATCCTAATGATTTGATTTTCCTGCATGATATATCCATTGTCAATTAAGTTCTTAAATTGCAAGTTAGACTTGGGTCAACAAAAGAGGATTTGGTGGGTTTTGATCCATTCCCTGTTTTGAGAACCTGGGGAATGAGTCCTATTTTTCCTGTGTTCTCTTGATTACTCTTCACTGTTTTCCTTGATTACTCTTCACTGTCAATTGAATGCTTACTGAAATTCTCATAACTGTTAGCCACAACTGGGAATTAAACTAAGGGGTTGACATCTATAAGAGGTGGCTGGGTTTGAGTTTTGATTGAGAACTTGATGATTCTAATATGGTATTAATTTAGAGTTTTGATTGTAGGCTAACTGATCATTACCTGAACTATAAACTGCTTCCTGTTGCATCTAATGCACACACACAGTTGACACACTCTTCATTGATAAATTCCTGTACATGGCCATGTTGAAATCACATTGACACACACCCTCATCTCCAGTTACACCACTGTGCACTCTTTCACTGACTTTTGATTTCCTGCACATAGACACTTGTACACTGATGGTTAATCCCAGTTTACACAATAGCACAGACACAGGCACCTACTTCACATCCCTTCACTGTTTATTAAATTACTGCCAATAATTTCCTGTGAACACTGGGTTACACATCACACTCTTCACTGTCTTGTATTCCTGGACACATGGACACACACACATCTCCTATTCTTACACTGTTGAATAATTCTTGTGCACATATGTGAGGACTGGTTCCTCTCTCTTCACTGTTTTGGGACTGTTAAAGGGTTTCCTTTACAGTTGAAGGTTAATTGATCACTTAGGACTGTTGGCTAGTTCAATTCCTGCACTTAATACCAGTTCACCCACACACATATTATTCTTACACTGTAGTTAATTCCTACACCCACAAGTACACACACACACACATGCTTCCTCCCCATATGCATTTTTATGTGTATATTATATATCTATGTACATATGTGTGGTGTAATGTATCTATATATATGTGTGAAATGTATATCTATATGTATACATATAATATTAGCCTAGGAATGCATAGTGTTACTTCAATAATTGTATCTATATACATAGTGTTGTATATGTATAGGTGTATGAGTACTTGAATGTTGTGTGTAGTCTAGTATAGTCTTGTTAGAGCGTAGCATGGCTTATTAGACCTAGATAGCCTAGTTTAGACTTAGTTAGACTTGGTTGACCTAGTTAGACTTCTAGGGTTGACCAAAGTTGACCAAGAGTTGACTTTGGCCTAGATTGACTTAGAATCATGTAGAATGCATAGTAGGACTCCATTTTGCTATTCTGGACTTGTTGTGACTTGTGCTATTCTGATTATGAGCCAGACACCACTCCTTGGACAGTACGTTTCATTTTGGACACTCAGTTACAGGCGAGTATATTCTCTGATCATTTCATATCCTGCTTAGAATTATATTCCTGCTTTAGATTACTATACTTGATGCTGTCACGACATTATCACGGATTAGTACTATATGGATCTTCTCATGCGATGTTATCCCCCTCGGGAGCATCGGGTACATTGTGTCATGTGCGTTTCACTTTCATCGTGTACTCCTGTACTTTCATTACATGTGCACTCCTGTGAATTTTGTACTCTCATGTTCACGGAGCCCCCATGTATACTATCATGTGCACCCTATATGGGCCCCCATGTGATATCCTGTGCAATAACATAACCTGTTTAGATCCTTGTGTATTGATTGGGGATACGGGGGAGTGCTAGTAGTTGTGTGAACAATTCCATTGTAGTGTAGATCCTGTGCACCTCGATATCCTGTGCAAATCTGTCCTGTTCACATGTGCTATCTCGTACTCTGACTCACTAGCCACTGTTAGTTCTCTATTTATAGTAGATATTTCTGTTACAGTTTTCTCTCTTGTTTACATACTGTATTTCTTCAGATCCTGTATTTTACTCTACTGCATGTTTATATTTTCTAACCTGCTATGATATTATTGAGATGTACTGTACTCGCTCCTGTCCTGACTGGACCTGTTGAAAATATTACAGAGGACGAGAAGGAGGCTTGCCTGGACACTTACTACGGGGCAGCCTTAGATGACACCTGCGAGCTGGACCCTCAGGAGGACCCAGCTCTAGCTGAGGAGATCACCCCGATTGCCTAGACTATACTAGTTAGGCTTAGATTACTTTTGCAGTCTTGAGACATGTTCTAGTTAGACTCTATTTTGGAGATCAGTTTTGTATATATTCTTTTATCTGAGACCTTGTATTGCTGGGATTATCTTAGACTACTGTTTTTATCTATTTCATTTCTTTGAGTTCTGTTCATATCGTGCTATCTCTTCCTTAGTTATGATTTAGTTTATTATTGCTATGTCACCCCCATTCGGGGAGTATAAACTGTTTAGATATATACTGCTAGATGTTGTGACCTAGGACAGTGTTCTACCGCCGACACTGCGGCGTAGGCTGGACGTACCCACGTCTCGTGCCCTTACTCTAGGGTACGGGTCGTGACACGTTTTTAGTGGTGGCCCATGCAGGTCAAGACTAGAAGTGTAGTGGTACTCGAACTAGAGTATCACTGCAGCCTGCTATAGGATATAGGACATTAATTTTAAGATACTCAATCACTTTAGGAAAATTTCCTTTTATTGCCATCTAAATCCTTTTGTCAGCTGATCCTTTGAATTATAATTGTCCGCCTTTGTTATTTTGCTTCTTTCTCTGAAATTTATACTCTTGTTGTCTATCTTCAGGATGGTAGAGACTCGATTATAGCGTGCCACCCATGAGGATGCTATAGAGGGGACTGCTACCTCTCAGCCAGCACGGCGAGGCCAGAGGACTGCAGCTCCTGCCACCTCAGCTCGTGTTGAGACCTCGGCAGTCGCAGCAGGGGGTATGCATCCACCGACCGGGAGGCAGGACCCGGTCATTCCAGAGGATCCTTTCCTGTCGCCACCGCCTCCTGGACATGTGGACGCAGCTCAGATGTTTGCGTATTTCCAGCAGTTCATGGACCGACAGCAGGCTCGGCAGAACAGAGGTATGGAGTTGACCGTCACGACAGCCGCAGCTCGACCAGTGGTACAGCAGCAGAGGACACCAGGGATCGAGCAGTTTCAGAAGATGAGCCCCAGAGACTTCATGGGGACAGAGGGGATCCTGTATGCCGACGAGTGGATCGAGCATATGGAGAAGATCTTCCGCTTGGCCAGGATTCCAGCAGACCTTCAGATCGAGGCCGCAGCTAGCCGGATGCGAGATCTTGCTCACACCTGGAATTATTTGGACCCCAGGGTGGGGGTACCAGGGCAGACTTGGGAGCAGTTCAGGGGCTTCTTCAAGAAGAAGTTCTTTCCAGATTCAGCAGTCAGAGCCTTGGAGACACAGTTTGAAAGCTTGGTCCAGGGGAGCCTCTCAGTTGAGGAGTATGCGAGAGAGTTTGGCCGTCTCGGCAAGTTTGTTGAGGGGTTGAGCAAGACGGCGAAGGCCCAGAGGTTCCGGAAGGGTCTGGTCAAGGAGGTCAAGTCCCTGACCAAGGGGAACAGAGATGCTACATTTGAGGAGATCTTGACGGGAGCCCTGCTTGCAGAGGATGATCTTGAGCTTAGGCTCAAGAGAGGGAGAGACCCAGCTGGGGGCAGTAGCAGCAGCGGGAGCCAGGCCAAGAGGCCTCATTTTCAGCACCAGCAGCCGAGGCAGTTTCAGCCGCAGCCGATTCAGCAGAGGCCGGCTCATCAGCAGCAGTTTCAGCATCAGGCACCCAGGCAGACAGCCAGTTGCGCCTTCTGCAAGAAGCCAGGGCATGGATGGAATGAGTGCAGGAAGAGGCTCGGGAAGTGCCTTCTTTGCGGAGCAGCAGATCACCAGATGAGGGATTGTCCTAGGTCTGTGGGACGAGCAGCTCAGGGAGGTGGAGCCAGAGCTCCAGCAGGTCAGCAGCGGGGACCAGCCCTGCCGACTCAGCAGCAGAGGTTTATCCAGCACCAGCAGCAGGCCAGGGGAGGCCACCAGGGGCGAGCTTTCGCCATAGCAGCAGGAGAGGCTGAGGTGACTGGAGAGCTGATTGCAGGTTCGATTCTTCTCGACTCCAGTCCAGCATTTGCATTGTTTGATTCCGGTGCATCGTATAGCTTCATTTTAGTATCTTTTGCGATTAGACACGGTATCATAGCTGAATCGTTGCCAAGGACTTACAAGATCACGACCGGGGGTGGTATTATCCTCGTGAGTGATGTTTGTAAGGGTCGGAGAGTAGTTTTGGGAGGCCGTGAGTTAGAGGTGAGCCTGCTCGTAATGCCATTGCCGAACTACGATATAGTACTAGGCATGGATTGGTTGAGCAGGCACCATGCCAGCATTGATTGCAGAGGGGGTAGAGTTCTCTTCAGAGCGCCGGGGGAGCCAGAGTTCGAGTGCTCCAGACATCAGGCAAAGCAGAGCAGCGGAGTCTTCTGTGGAGTCTCGGTCGAGGAGCAGACGATTCCACACCCCTTGATAGCAGAGTATATGGATGTTTTCCCGAAGGAGTTGCCGGGACTGCCACCAGACAGAGACATTGAGTTCTCGATAGACTTGGTTTCAGGAGCGGAGCCCATCTCTCAGCATGTCTATCGGGTGAACAACAGCGAGCTGGTGGAGCTGAAGAAGCAAGTGGATGAGCTACAGGACAAGGGCTTTATTCGCTCGAGTTCATCGCCATGGGGTGCACCAGTGTTTTTCGTGCCGAAGAAGGATGGGTCAGTACGTATGTGTATTGACTATAGGGCACTCAACAACCTCACGATCAAGAACAAATACCCGCTGCCGCGGATCGACGATCTGTTTGACCAGTTGAACGGAGCTCGGGTATTTTCTAAGATTGATCTGAGGTCGGGATATCACCAGGTGAGGGTGAAGGGGGAGGATATTCCCAAGACCGCTTTCAGGACGCGGTACGGGCAGTTTGAGTTCCTGGTTATGCCGTTTGGGCTAACCAATGCACCCGCAGTGTTTATGAACCTGATGAACAAGGTGTTCCATCAGTACCTGGATCAGTTTGTGGTAGTGTTCATAGATGATATCTTAATATATTCCAAGACTGAGGAGGAGCACGAGGAGCATCTGAAGATCGTGCTGGAGACTCTCATGAAGGAGCAGCTTTACGGAAAGCTCTCCAAATGTGAGTTCTTCCTAGACCGGGTGGACTTCTTGGGGCATGTGGTGACTGGAGATGGTATCTCAGTTGACCCCAAGAAGATTATGGCAGTTGAGGCATAGACAGCGCCGACTTCAGTTGCAGAGATCGGGAGCTTCCTGGGGCTAGCAGGGTATTATCGGAGATTCGTATAGGATTTCTCCCGGATCGCAGAGCCGTTGACACGGTTGACCCAGAAGGATACTGAGTATGTTTGGTCAGAGGAGTGTCAGGCTGCTTTTGATGAGTTGAAGAAGCGGCTGACGACAGCTCCGATTCTGACGTTGCCTTCAGGATCAGGTGGTTTCACTATTTATAGTGATGCTTCAGGGAAGGGGCTGGGTTGTGTGTTACAGCAGCATGGGAAGGTAATTGCCTATGCTTCCAGGCAGTTACGTCCCCATGAGAAGAACTACCCTACCCACGACCTGGAGCTGGCAGCAGTGATTTTTGCTTTGAGCTGTGGAAGCATTATCTATATGGTGAAAGGGTGGAGATCTTCACAGATCACAAGAGCCTTAAGTATGTGTTCACTCAGAAAGAGTTGAACATGAGACAGCGCAGATGGTTGGAGTTGATGAAGGACTTCGATATTGCACTACAGTATCATCCAGGAAAGGCCAACGTGGTTGCCGATGCCTTGAGTAGGTATCCGACAGCCATGTATTTGACCGTGGATCGGCATTTGCTTGCCAACTTGGAGAGCCTTGGGATTGAGGTGATCATACCGGGAGTGCAGATGCAGCTATGGGGGATGCAGATTCAGTCAGACTTGGTGGACAAGATCAAGGCGGCCCAGTTCGAGGATGTGGCTTTGCAGAGTATCAGAGAGCAGATCAGTATAGGAGTGGGGGATCCTGAGTTTTCACATGCAGAGGATGGTGCCCTGAGGCACGGTGCCAGGTTATGTGTGCCTTGCGGGGAGCTCAGAGAGCAGATTATGCAGGAGGCCTACAGATCTCAGTACTCTATACACCCGGGTGCCAACAAGATATACCGAGCTCTGCGGAAGCATGTATGGTGGTCAGGAATAAAGTGGGAGGTGTCCCACTTCATAGCTAGGTGCTTGGTCTGTCAGCAGGTCAAGGCATAGAGACAGAGGCCCGGTGGATTGCTGCAGCCGCTGCACATTCCCGAGTGGAAATGGGAGCATATCACGATGGACTTTGTTTCAGGATTGCCGCGTACTCCAGGAGGAAAAGACGCGATTTGGGTCATCGTTGACAGGTTTACCAAATCGGCCCACTTTTTGCCATTCAAGGTGGGTACGTCTACAGAGAGGCTGGCGGAGATGTATATGCGACAGATAGTCAGGATCCACGGAGTTCCGGTCAGCATCGTCTCAGATCGGGATAGCCGTTTTACTTCCCATTTCTGGAGGAGTCTGCAGACCAGCTTGGGCACTCAGTTCAAGTTCAGTACTGCATACCACCCCCAGACGGACGGACAATCGGAGCGGACTATTCAGACCCTTGAGGATATGCTGCGGACGTGCGTTCTGGACTTTGGAGGTTCTTGGGAGGATCATCTTCATTTGGTGGAGTTTGCCTATAACAATAGTTTCCAGGCCAGCATCGAGATGTCACCTTTCGAGGCTCTGTACGGGCGTAGGTGCCGTACACCCTTATCCTGGGATGATGTTGGTGAGCGAGCTTTGCTGGGGCCAGAGATGATTGTGGATACGGCCGAGAAGGTGAAGCTCATCAGGGACAGACTTCGCGTGGCGCAGGACAGACAACGGCATTGGGCCGATAGCCACCGGAGACCCTTGGAGTTTGAGGTACGGAGTAGAGTAGGATTAGATTTAGGTTGTTTGTTTGTGATTTTTGATCATGTTTGTTATTTATTTTAATGGAGACCTTGCTTGTGATTAGGTCGAAGACCAGGTTTTCTTGAGGATATCTTCGACTCGTGGTACGATACGTTTTGGTAGAGGCGGAAAGCTTAGCCCGCGCTTCATCGGCCCTTTCGTTATCAGCGGAAGAGTCGGTGACGTGGCTTACAGGCTAGACTTGCCGCCCGCACTTGTGGGGGTCCACAACGTATTTCATGTATCACAGTTGAGACGGTACGTGGCTGACCCTAGCCATGTGCTCGATCATTCGGAGATTGAGGTGGGGCCTTCTCTCAGCTATCCAGAGCAGCCCGTGGAGATTCTGGATCGACGGGAGAAGGTTCTGAGGAACCAGGTGATACCCTTGGTACGCGTCGCATGGAGGCATCATTCTCCAGGAGAGTCTACCAGGGAGCGGGAGGATGAGATGCGCGAGCGGTACCTTTATCTTTTTGGACCGTGAGGGATACTTTCTATCCTTCTCATCAGTTGCATTTCGCCTTTCAATTTCGAGGACGAAATTCTTTTAAGGAGGGTAGATTTGTTACTACCATATTTCTAGTTTGAGGATAAATTTATCATTTTTGGGGTAAATTAAAATTATTAGTATTAATTAGAATTTTTGGGAATTTTTAGGATTTATTTTGGATTTTTTTGGACTAGTTTAATTTTTGACTAGTTTTGACTCATGTAGACCAACCTAGGAGTTAACCCTAGTTAGTTGGGCTTGGTTAGGTCAAGAGACTCTAGTCTAATCTAGTATGACTTAAGTTAGTAGTTATTGATTCATTAGAAATTTAATTAGGAATTTAGGAATCAAGTGTTTTGATAAATGGCTTGTGGTTTCACAAGTCATTTTGTGACTAAACTTGATTGGACTAGCTAAACCTACCTCAAACCCCACCCACACCATCATGGCCGGCCACCTAGGTTAAACCTAGGGATTTCCCCACTATAAAGTCCCTCCTAGTTTTTAGGGCTAGCCTCTTTTAAGGTTCTTTCAAAAGTTCTAAGGAAAGAGGTGAGTTCCATCTTCCAAAAATCATTAAAAATCCAATTTGAATCCTTTCTTTCCCAAACCAATTCCATTAGGACCTAAAATCAACCTCTTGCTGCTGGTATATTTTGTTTGCAGGAAGACATCAATTTGTGGGACTTGGTGGCTTGTGGAGTTCATCCCATTTGAAGGCTTTTTCATCCATTGTTCATCAATAGGTATAACTCCCAATACCCCATTAAATTCCTGTTTAAATCCATTTTAGGAAGGCCCTAGCCCTACCCCGACTGTAGGATAGGCTAAACCTAGGGTTCGAATTCGTTTTGTGTCCGTATCGGACACGTATCAATAGGTTGCTTTTAGTATTCGACAAAATATCCCAAAGGACACTTCGTTCAGTTTTTAGAGAAGTATTTGAATAGGAATCTAGTCCTAGGGCTTGCTTATAGGTTTCGAGTATCGTCCTTAGGTTTCTGTGTCGTGTCGAGTCATGGTCGACACGTGCACGCGCGGATTCGTGGCGCGCGCACGAGCACTGTAGCTCCCCTGCTACCAGTGTGCTCGTACGGGCTGCACAGGACACGAGGACACACGAAATTTGACACTGAGCAAGGGGCAGTGTCTGTCATGACACTCCCCAAGTCTCGTGTCGGTTGGTGTCGTGTCGGACACGAAAACTCGTGTGCATGAGGAAGGCTGTGCGTGTTCAGTATTTTGGCTTTGTTCTGTTGATTAGATTCGATTCTAATGGTTAAATTCCTGTTTAAGCTTGTAAATTAGATCCTAATATATATTATATAATGTATGTAGATTAGTTTACATATTTAAGTTAAGTTTGTATGTAGAATATTGGATTGGGTTTGGCAATGAACTATCTCCTGATACACACTAGCACTGTCACACGATTTCCGATTTTTCCAGTTCCTAACATTGATCCTTGCTTGATTAAATTGGCATAATTCTCATTGTGTAATACAAGTTTAAGACTCAAACATTTAATACCTGTAGTTTAGTTTTACAGTTGAAAATGGGGTTTGGTTGTGAATTGAAATATTGACATTGGGATGACTTTGATAATTGATAACCTATAGCCTTCAGTCCAGTTCCAATATATGGTGTTAAAACTGAGTTTTGTTTAATAATTACTGTTGTGTATAATCCTAATGATTTAATTTTCCTGCATGATATATCCATTGTCAATTAAGTTCTTAAATTGCAAGTTAGACTTGGGTTAACAAAAGATGATTTGGTGGGTTTTGATCCATTCCCTGTTTTGAGAACCTGGGGAATGAGTCATATTTTTCCTGTGTTCTCTTGATTACTCTTCACTGTTTTCCTTGATTACTCTTCACTGTCAATTGAATGCTTACTGAAATTCTCATAACTGTTAGCCACAACTGGGAATTAAACTAAGGGGTTGACATCTATAAGAGGTGGCTGGGTTTGAGTTTTGATTGAGAACTTGATGATTCTAATATGGTATTAATTTAGAGTTTTGATTGTAGGCTAACTGATCATTACCTGAACTGTAAACTGCTTCCTGTTGCATCTAATGCACACACACAGTTGACACACTCTTCATTGATAAATTCCTGCACATGGCCATGTTGAAATCACATTAACACACACCCTCATCTCCAGTTACACCACTGTGCACTCTTTTACTGACTTTTGATTTCCTGCACATAGATACTTGTACACTGATGGTTAATCCCAGTTTATACAATAGCACAGGCACATGCACCTACTTCACATCCCTTCACTGTTTATTAAATTACTGCCAATAATTTCCTGTGAACACTGGGTTACACATCACACTCTTCACTGTCTTGCATTCCTGGACACATGGACACATACACATCTCCTATTCTTACACTGTTGAATAATTCCTGTGTACATATGTGAGGACTGGTTCCTCTCTCTTCACTGTTTTGGGACTGTTAAAGGGTTTTCTTTACAGTTGAAGGTTAATTGATCACTTAGGACTGTTGGCTAGTTCAATTCCTGCACTTAATACCAGTTCACCCACACACACATTATTCTTACACTGTAGTTAATTCCTACACCCACAAGTACACACACACACACATGCTTCCTCCCTATATGCATTTTCATGTGTATATTATATATCTATGTACATATGTGTGGTGTAATGTATCTATATATATGTGTAAAATGTATATCTATATGTATACATATAATATTAGCCTAGGAATGTATAGTGTTACTTCAATAATTGTATCTATATACATAGTGTTGTATATGTATAGGTGTATGAGTACTTGAATGTTGTGTGTAGTCTAGTATAGCCTTGTTAGAGCCTAGTATGGCTTATTAGACCTAGATAGCCTAGTTTAGACTTAGTTAGACTTGGTTGACCTAGTTAGACTTCTAGGGTTGACCAAAGTTGACCAAGAGTTGACTTTGGCCTAGATTGACTTAGAATCATGTAGAATGCATAGTAGGACTCCATTTGGCTATTCTGGACTTGTTGTGACTTGTGCTGTTCTGATTAGGAGCCAGACACCACTCCTTGGACAGTACGTTTCATTTTGGACACTCAGTTACAGGCGAGTACATTCTCTGATCATTTCATATCCTGCTTAGAATTATATTCCTGTTTTAGATTACTATACTTGATGCTGTCACGACATTATCACGGATTAGTACTATATGGATCTTCTTATGCGATGTTATCCCCCTCGGGAGCATCGGGTACATTGTGTCATGTGCGTTTCACTTTCATCGTGTACTCCTGTGCTTTCATTACATGTGCACTCCTGTGAATCTTGTACTCTCATGTTCACGGAGCCCCCATGTATACTATCATGTGCACCCTATATGGGCCTCCATGTGATATCCTGTGCAATAACATAACCTGTTTAGATCCTTGTGTATTGATTGGGGATACGGGGGAGTGCTAGTAGTTGTGTGAACAATTCCATTGTAGTGTAGATCCTGTGCACCTCGATATCCTGTACAAATCTGTCCCGTTCACATGTGCTATCTCGTACTCTGACTCATTAGCCACTGTTAGTTCTCTATTTATAGTAGATATTTCTGTTACAGTTTTTTCTCTTGTTTACATACTGTATTTCTTCAGATCCTGTATTTTACTCTACTGCATGTTTATATTTTCTAACCTGCTATGATATTGTTGAGATGTACTGTACTCGCTCCTGTCCTGACTGGACCTGTTAAAAATATTACAGAGGACGAGGAGGAGGCTTGCCTGGACACTTACTACGGGGCAGCCTCAGATGACACCTGCGAGCTGGACCCTCAGGAGGACCCAGCTCTAGCTTAGGAGATCACCCCGATTGCCTAGACTAGACTAGTTAGGCTTAGATTACTTTTGCAGTCTTGAGACATGTTCTAGTTAGACTCTATTTTGGAGATCAGTTTTGTATATATTCTTTTATCTGTGACCTTGTATTGCTGGGATTATCTTAGACTACTGTTTTTATCTATTTCATTTCCTTGAGTTCTGTTCATATCGTGCTATCTCTTCCTTAGTTGTGATTGAGTTTATTATTGCTATGTCACCCCCATTCGGGGAGTATAAACTGTTTAGATATATACTGCTAGATGTTGTGACCTAGGACAGCGTTCTACCGCCGACACTGCGGCATAGGCTGGACGTACCCACGTCTCGTGCCCTTACTCTAGGGTGCGGGTCGTGACATATATATATATATATATATATATATATATATATATATAAAGAGAGAGAGAGAGAGAGAGAGAATGTGATGTCCCCAAAAATAATTTTGCTAGCCCCTAACAAAAAAAAAATCCTATGATAACCCCTGTAGACTGCTGTCTCATAACAATGAGAGTTGTGCCTTTATAAATAACCATTTTTTGTTTGAACTAATTTACTCAAATTTTAAATTTTACGAAAGGACTAACAAAATTTTGTAGTTCTTTGTCGTCCCAAATGAGACTGTTTTGATTATGAAGCTTCCACACTCCCTTAAGGAAGGTTAAAACTTCAAAAATAGTTCTAAATGAGACTATCTACTAGAAAACTGCAATTAATGTTTAAACATTTGCGAAGGAAAAGGAAGAAACCAATTTTTTAATATATACTTCAGGTTGTGTTGTCCCATAACAGTTTTCAAGGGCATTTTGGATATTGAAATATATACAACAATTTTGTTGCCCCTAGTAATTTTTGCAATACCTTTACCATTTTCCTTAATTAATGAAGTATGAAGCTTGAGTAATTATCTTTGGAAACTATTGTCTGTTAAGAGATTTAAAGCTAATTTGGTTTAAATTTTAGTCAAAATAAAAAATTATATTTGTTTGTATTGTAGTATAAAGCAGTATTATCTTTTATTCATTGAGCACAATCAATCAGAGATTTATATTTCTTAAATCTCTCTAGTTGACCCTCCTCTAATTAGGATTCATTCCTCTGTGATAAGCATGTTTGTAAACCCTTGAGATGGATAAAATCAATATAGAATACGTTCTCTCTTCTTCCTCCGAGTTCATGAAGAATTATTTTGGCTACAATATGTTATTACCATACTCTACGACGCCATGCAGATCGATAAACCCATTGTTTATCCTCAAGTAAGTAAATAGAGTTAGTTTTTTAGTTTTAATTGTTCTTCTTCCTAGCAGAAAAGAAGAAGGGAGGATTTTCTCCTCTAGAAAGGAGTTCCCGAACCTCTATGGTTGACAATCCAACAGTTAGCAATAGTTTTTGGCTAAATCATCCATAGGTCCTTATGGATCGATCAACCAACAATAATTTTTATAATATCCTGTCATGACCGCACCCGATATAGGGGCACAAGTAGTAAACAACATCCAGCCTACGCCGCAACATTGGGGGTAAAACGCTATCTAGGTCACTAAGTATCAATCTCACACAATGATATAATGTACCTGTCATAGATCTCAACTCCAAATGGAGGACAAAGTACAAAAGATAATACTAAATACCAACCACAATCTAAATTACGATAAGATATCAAAGAAGTTTAATAAACTACAAATTCTAAAACATCCACAACTTCTAAATACAATGCCAATATCCAAATCTCAAATATCATAACAACGTCTCCATTATATACACTTGTCAAGAATTCTAACAATGAATCTATCACATTGCTATAAGAGTTACTAAGCCCCTCGGTAATCACTCCCGAGTATCAGGACCCATGGTTGCTATCCCCTCCTCGGCTCCGTAGAATGTGGGACACAAGTCCCCTAAGCAGTCATCTGAAAAAATATATCCAACCAGAATGGAACGAGCACACCTCTTCTAGCATTTCCAATTAATTGATAAAGATTATAAAATAGTTAAAGTAAGTAATACTTGATACGCAGGAAAAGAATAAGTCAGGGAATGAAATATAACGACAACTAACTAAAGTACAAGGAAAAAGTAAATATGGCATGGCAATAAAGACCGTAAATGAAGATAACTAAACTAGAACAGATGTGATATGAGTCCAGCAAGTATAATGTGAATCCAGCAAGCAAGCACTAAACTAGTGTGTTTTGAAATATCGTTTTTGACATGTAAACGACTAGGGGTAAATTCGGCACATCACACACTTGGTAAGTATGTGACGCCTATCTTTCCAGATTAGACTAGTAGGGGTGATTCCAACATATTTAGGAATGTTTACATGTCTACTCGAGTATTTTTCTGCTCCGATTAGTACAAGTGAATCCATATTCTGACACGTAAATCAAGTATAAGACTAGCCAGAAAGTAATGAAGCCAGAAAGTGATTCCAGTAGGTGGTTCCAGTAAATAATTTCAGAACTAGAGGCCAGACAAGTAAGATGCACGTGTCGCAAGCAAATAAATCCAGAATACTAATCCATGTCGTGTTAGAGAATCAGGTAATACTATACTAGGAGCTGAATCATAATAATTATTAGATAATAAAAACTATTAGAGAATGTACTCGCCTAAGATTCTGAGCAATATATGAGGATCAATGCCAAAAATAAAGTCACAATGACCTAAATATGAAATTACAGAGTTACTTGGTGTTCTAGAGTAAATAATATATTTAAATACATTAAATATATGCTTCTAGGCCTTTTCTAGGTCATGTGAGTCAAACTAGGTCAATGCTAGTCAAACTAAATACTAGTCAAACTAGGTCATTTCTAGGTCATAAAGTCCATTCTAGGTCAAATTAGTCCAACTTGGTTAAACTATCCATTTCTATGTTGCATGAGTCTGTTTCTAGGATATTGGAACAATACCCTATGTTTCTAGGCTATGCTACCATTTACAGGATACTAGGGTATCAATAATATATCATACATGGGATACTAACATATCCATTAATCTATACCCTTCCATAACATTTACCTTACCCTCTACTCTTACATATCCTATAATGTATGTATATGATACTATGATATTAGTATCCATATCCCTAGCTACTTTACCTAACAAAACCTTACACCATTACCTATACTTGTAGCCTAAGTATATCCATTACCTTAGCTTAGGTAAGACCCAAACCTTAACTATGTGTTATACGTACACATTAAATCCCCTCCTCATTAACCTGCACATTAGTGACTTTTCACCTGGCCTATGGCCAAACTGCTACTACGAGATACTGCCCCTACAACTTGCTATCCATATGGACATCAGTATACTGTTGCTATTGATTCTATCTGGTGCTGTAACGCCCTAGAACCAGAATACTGGAGAGCGGGGGCGTACATAGCCAGCTACGTATATTGAAGTGCAACCCACCTCGCTATACGATCACGGTTGTCTAGATACATGAGGGTTTAACTACAATCCATCAGTCGCCTATGGTCATGAATAAGCCTATTGTCTCAATCTCAAGCAAGTAATAACAGTCACAAGATGTTAAAGCATCAAATATACAATAGTAAGGCGTCCCATACATTACATATTTAGATGATCATGAAGTTAGTCGTACAAAATATAGTGCCCCGTCCCTACATCATGCCCCGTTGTTCGTCCACGGGATGCGCGAGAAAGGAATACTGTCGCTATCGACTCGATCGGGATCGATAGGTCGGGATCGATCGAATCGATCGAACGGGAACGGTTGAATTAAGATCCGTTCCCCGTTATGGAATGGCTTCTTCGGAACCAAGTCCCATATTCAGCGGGCTGCGCCTCAAGGATTGACTCTGCGGCTGAGTCGGGAGAGACCTCCCATTGCTCTACTTTTCACGCCGCTTGCGTTGGTTTTGGCTTTGTTTTCTGAATGCGTTTTCGTGAATGTTTTCGATGGTTTTCATGGCTTACGTTTCAAACTTTGCATTCATAGCAAATTTCCTTGAATAACACAGTGTTCTAATCGGTTGCTTGTGCGATTTCAGGTGATCGCGTAGGCAACGTCTAGCCCGGCCAACCAGTTTCTCGCCTCAAGTAAATACTAAGATGAGTGGCTGACCTCCTTCGTCTCGACCCTCTATTTCAAAATGAGAACTCGGATAATGATATCGAAACCCGAATGATTCGTTTGAAGAATACAAGTCCTATGTACAAGAAGAGAAAATAGATGTGTTGTGTTGAAAAGAGATAGAATTATTTCAGGCCAGCAAAACAACCAAGTAAGTGAATCGACTATGTAACAAGCCCCAACGGTACCCTAAATTATACCTTGTTAACCTATCACGGTCATGGACAACTTGTCGACAAGGGCGATGGTTTCTTCGAGCGGCAACCCGGGGCCACGGGACCGACTCGGCCTAGAAAGAAACAGGTTATAGCCGAGCTGGGTCATAGGCAATCGGTAAGACGGGGACTTGCATTAGAGCTCGCTACTTGCGTTGCAAGGGTCCCATATTACCAGGCTATGTCCAAGATGGCTAGTTAATGCCAGTGACCTCCATGTCAAACACTTGATATAAATTGTTATCAACTAACAGGGAAAGTAATGGTAAGTTTTATGTCGTACGGCGCGCTCTGCCGGAGGAAATCTTGGTATAACTTAATGTTTCTTATGAAAATATCTAGGATGGCTAGAAAGACCACTAAAAGCAGGTTATATGATTTTATTTCTATTCTTGAACCAAATGAGAGCCTGGAAATTAATTAGCCACTCGCCAGTACATGTTGATTATACTGATCCTCGCTCTCTCTACAGGTGCGATAGATCGGAAGGAGCGTGCTATGTGAAGGGAGGCAACGCTCGTGTGTTTTGAAGCTTCATCCGTGCATCGAAGCTTGGATCAAACCTTTGAAGACTCCGCTGTTGAAGATCGAAGACAGATGGAGCGACTTCCCACCATCCCAGGTGGTTTTATAATTTTGGTTGTATAATCAAGGGATAAATGTATGGAATGGCTATCTCGTTGATGTTCATTTTGTAATGGAGTCAGTTTGTAAAAAGCCCGTGCAGCGCCCTTGTATCGAGTCTGTAAAAATGATGTTCATTATCAATAAAGCATAAATTTCCTTCTCTATAATATGTGTTCAATTTACTCTGCGCATTCTTTTGTTGTTGTGTTTCGGATAACCTTATGACTGTGCCTTGTGCGAGCGCACCTTAGGCTTGCACGGCATCACGCCCGGGGGACGACTATCGATTCTACGGAATCGGGACGTGACATAATGGTATCAGAGCACGGCTTTACGTCCTTGCCCTCTAGTGTCGAGTTTTCAGTCTCAAATCGTTGGTCTCGTATCGATGAGATATGTCGTTCTATACGAGGGAGTCCAAAATAAGTTTTGTGACTAATGTATTTTTATCTTCAAAATCCCAGAAGGTGCAGCGGTGAATGTGGCGGCGAACGAAGAAAGTGCTTCGAGCGGCTCGAGTAGCTCGAGGCCCGGACCCTCTAACGATGCCATGGAACGGATGTTGCGCATGCTGGAAGCGCAATAACAACAAGCTCAGGAGAATCAACGCCTGAATGAGCAATATCGACGGAAGATAGAGGCACATCGACGGGAGGTAAAGGCACGCCAGACCTAGTTCGAGGCCCGATTTGATGCACAACTCAAGTTACAGCAGAAGCAGCTTGATACTCTTCAGCAGATTGTACAGACAGTGGTGGCCAACAACAATAACTCGCGACAACTCCTGCCGTGACCGATCCTGTGGCCAGACAAAGTGAAGTCGAACCGGAGGTACCCGAGCTTATGCCTGCAGCACCGAGAAGTTCCAACTTCGACGTGTCAAAATTCAAAAAGAGCTTCCGTACTTCCTTCTGTGGTACTGAAGACCCGTCGTTGGCGATCGATTGGCTGGAGGAGTTGGAAGACCGGTTCGAGCTTCTGGGTGTCGATAAGTCCAAAAAAGTCGCATGCGCTCAACTTCTACTCCGATTGAACGCGCACGACTGGTGGGCTGTGCAAAAGCGGGCAATCAGACACGGCAACGAGACAACGAAAATATCTTGGGCCACCTTCCGAGAGGCGTTCGAGATCGAGTACCTTTCCGAAGCTACTCGACAAGAGAAGGAGAATGAATTTATGCAGCTAAGGCAAGGGAATATGATGGTACGGCAGTATGCAGCAGAGTTCAACAAGTTAGCCAAGTTTGCTGGAGAATTCCTGTCCTCCCTGGTGAGTTGTGGACGATGGTTCGAAGTGGGCCTACGACCATCTATCTACGCCCATGTGTCTGTTCCTAAATAGCAAACGATGGGGGGAGTCCCTCAACCAAGCCCTCCGCCCTGAAAGCCAATACCCTCCAGGTGCTGCCGGCGCTGTGCATACATACATTCACAAACGCCCTAGCCACGCGGGAAGAAACAACGTGACCAAGCGTCCGAACAATGGGCCACAAGGCGGGTATCAAGGGTGTAATCCATGGCCTTACTGCAACCGATGTCACCGTTTCGGTCATACGATCGATAACTGCGAGATACCAGAGGATGGATGTTGGAACTGTGGCAAGAGGGGCCACTTTCGTGCTGATTGTCCAACCAGAAGGCCGAACCCGACGGCGCCCCAACAACACCGTCCAATGGCGCCCCAACAGCACCGTCCAGGGAATCAAGTCCCAGCGCCTCGAGCCCATCAACCTGTGCCGCAAAATGGCCAAGACCGTCGCCCCAATGCCCAGGGCCGCGTCTACGCCATGACTCGCGATGAAGTGCTTGCATCAGATACGGTCGTGCCTGCTCGTGTACTATTTGATTCAGGTGCTTCGCATAGTTTTATATCGGCAGACTTTGCCACCGAGCACAAATTTCTGATAATATTATTAGATCTCGACCTTAGCGTAAGCACACCTTCGGGCACACCAATACTCACTAATTTAGCTTGTGTCGACGAGATTATCTGTATCGGCGGTCAAAAAATCAGCCTTGACGTGAAGTCCTAGACATTAAGGACTTCGATATTATTCTGGGAATGGATTGGCTCGGGCCGTGCAACGCAATCATAGACTGCGCTAGAAAGACGATCACCTTCCGCATTCCAGGAGTGCCTGAATTCTGCTTTTCGTATGGTGAGGCGTCATCGACCTGCATGCTGATTTCAGCGATTTCTGCTCGGAGGATGCTGTATTCTGGGTGCGAAGGCTATTTGGCGTCCGTCCGAGACATGCGACAGGATGGCGCAAAAGCGGGTCAGACCGACGTTGTGGCAGAATTCCCCGATGTGTTCCCGGACGAGCTACCCGGCATGCCCTCCGATTGAGAAATTGAGTTCAGCATCGATACATTTTCTGATACTCGACCGATTTCCAAGGCCCCGTACAGAATGGCTCCCGCCGAGCTGAAGGAACTCAAGGTCCAACTACAAGAGTTACTCGATAAAGGGTTTATTCGGCCTAGCGTGTGACCGTGGGGAGCGCCCGTATTGTTCGTGAAGAAGAAGGATGGGTCCATGCGTCTGTGCGTCGATTACCGAGAGCTGAACAAGGCTACCTTCCGGAACAAGTACCCATTGCCCCGTATAGACGACTTATTCGATCAACTGCAAGGCGCCTCGGTATTTTCGAAGATTGATCTCCGCTCAGGCTATCATCAACTCAAGATCAAGTCAGACGACGTACAAAAGTCTGCCTTTCGTACTCGATACGGCCACTACGAGTTCCTGGTGATGCCATTCGGCCTGACGAACGCTCCTGCCGTCTTCATAGATCTGATGAACCGGATATTTCGACCCTTCCTTGATAAATTTGTGGTAGTCTTTATTGATGATATTCTTGTCTACTCGAAGGACAGGGCACAGCATGCAGAACATCTACGGGCCGTGCTCCAGACACGTCGAGAACATGAGTTATATGCAAAGTGGAGTAAGTGCGAATTTTGGCTAAGTAGCGTATCCTTTCTCGGTCACATCATTTCGTCCGAAGGCATTGCAGTCGATCCGAAGAAAGTTGAAGCCAATGCTGATTGGAAGCGGCCTGCGTCTGCTAGTGAGATTCGAAGTTTTTTTGGTTTGGCGGGATACTATCGACGCTTCTTGAAGGACTTCGCAAAGATTACATCGCCTCTGACTCGCCTCACTCAAAAGGGAGTCACGTATGAGTGGTCGGATGACTGTGAGGCTTCCTTCCAAGAGCTGAAACAGCGGCTAATTTCGGCACCTATACTCGCGCTTCCGGATGGGCCAGAGGGTTTCCAGATATTCAGCGATGCTTCAGGCCAGGGCTTGGGATGTGTGCTCATGCAGCGAAACAAGGTGATCTCCTTTGCCTCCAGACAGTTAAAGCCGCACGAGAAGAACTATCCTACGCACGACTTGGAGTTAGCGACGATTGTGTTCGCATTGAAATTGTGGCATCACTATCTATATGGCGTGGCATGCGCAATCTATACCGACCACAAGAGCCTCAAGTATCTCTTCATCCAAAAGGAATTGAACTTGCGACAGAGGCGCTGGCTTGAACTGATCAAAGACTATGACTTGACGATCGACTATACTCTGGGCAAGGAAAATATGGTGGCGGACGCTCTTAGTCGAAAATATCTTACCTCGCTGTCCATCAACCGCAGACTATTACAAGATCTAGAAGAAATGGGCATCGATCTTCGGGTTCGATTCAGGGATGTACGGTTGGCGCAGCTTCAGTTAGAGCCGAGTTTGCTGGAAAAGATCATGGCCGCTCAGAAGGATGATCCATACCTGAAGAAAATATACGAGCAAATTTTGACAGGTAGTGCGACCGACTTTGCGGAAGATAAGACCGACGTGCTGAGAATGAATGGCCGACTATGTGTTCCGGATGATTCAGAACTACGAAAGGAGATAATGTCGAAGGCGTATTGTACGAAATATACCTTGCATCCAGGCACTACCAAAATGTATAAGGACCTCCGCACGACCTTGTGGTGGCACGGGATAAAGAGAGATGTGCCGCTCTTCATGTCGCAATGCATGGCCTATCAGCAGGTGAAAGCCGAGCATCAGCAACCGGGCGAGGAGATGCAGAACCTCGCTATTCCCTAGTGGAAGTAGGATCACGTTACTATAGATTTTATTGTTGTCCTGCCAAAGACACCATGGGGGAACGACGCCATCTGGGTCATCGTCGATCGATTAACCAAGTCAGTGCACTTTATCGCCATCAAAGTTACATGGAGCATTGATCGCCTGGGGCAGATTTATCTTGATGAGATAGTACGGCTGCACGGAGTTCCAGTATCCATCGTCACTGATCGGGATTCATAGTTCATGTCGCAATTCTGGAGTAGCCTTCAGTCGGCGTTGGGTACCAAGTTGCAGTTCAGCTCAGCTTACCATCCTCAAACCGACGGTCAAACGGAGCACGTTAATCAGATTCTCGAAGACATGCTACGGCTCTGCGCAATTGACTTCAAAGCAAGCTAGGATGTCCACCTACCGCTGGCGGAATTTGCATACAACAATGGCTACCAATCCAGCATCCAAATGGCGCCGTATAAAGCTTTGTACGGCCGGAAGTGCAGATCGCCCATTTGCTGGGATGAAGTCGGGAAACGGCAGATACTCGGCCCGGAGCTGGTGGAACAGACTGTGGAAAAGGTCAAGCTAATTCGGGAAAGATTGAAGATTGCACAGAGTCGGCAAAAGAGCTATGCCGACACCCATCGAAGACTGCTTGAGTTCCAGGTGGGCGATCACGTGTTCCTGAAGGTATCGCCTATGCGAGGAGTTACTCGGTTCGGCACGAAGGGAAAGCTGAGTCCGAGATTTGTTGGGCCGTTCGAAATACTCGAGCGAGTCACCCCAGTGGCCTATAAAATTGCCCTACCGTCGGCGCTTGAAGGTGTGCACAATGTCTTCCACGTCTCCCAGCTGCAGAAGTACGTACACGACCCTAGCCACGTGGTAGATTTTGGCCAGCTGGAGCTAAAGTCTGACTTATCCTACGTTGAATAGCCAGTTCAAATCTTAGAACGCAAGGATAAGCTGTTGCGAAATCGGGCGATCCCTCTCGTTCGCGTACTCTGGAGGAACCATGCGGCAGAAGAGTCGACATGGAACTCGAGTCAGAGATAAAGGAAAAGTTTCCTTCATTATTTTCATAGAGGTAGGTTCTGTTCTTAAGTTTCGAGGACGAAACTTTTTCTTAGTTGGTTATGGTGTAGTGCCCCGTCCCTACATCGTGCCCCGTCCCTACATCGTGCCCCGTTGTTCGTCCATGGGGTACGCGAGAAAGGAACACTGTCGCTATCGACTCGGTCGGGACCGATAGGTCGGGATCGATCGAATCGATCGAACGGGAACGGTTGAATTAAGATCCATTCTCCGTTATGGAATGGCTTCTTCGGAACCAAGTCCCATATTCAGCGGGCTGCGCCTCAAGGATTGACTCTGCGGCTGAGTCGGGAGAGACCTCCCGTTGCTCTGCTTTTTATGCCGCTTATCCTTGTGTTGAAAAGAGATAGAATTATTTCAGGCCAGCAAAACAACCAAGTAAGTGAATCGACTATGTAACAAGCCCCAACGGTACCCTAAATTATACCTTGTTAACCTATCACGGTCATGGACAACTTGTCGACAAGGGCGATGGTTTCTTCGAGCGGCAACCCGGGGCCACGGGACCGACTCGGCCTAGGAAGAAACAGGTTATAGCCGAGCTGGATAATAGGCAATCGGTAAGACGGGGATTTGCATTGGAGCTTGCTACTTGCGTTACAAGGGTCCCGTATTAACAGGCTATATCCAAGATGGCTAGTTAATGCCAGTGACCTCCATGTCAAACACTTGATATAAATTATTATCAACTAACAGGAAAATTGATGGTAAGTTTTATGTCGTACGGCGCGCTCTGCCGGATGAAATCTTGGTGTAACTTAATGCTTCTTATGAAAATATCTAGGATGGCTAGAAAGACCACTAAAAGCAAGTTGTATGATTTTATTTCTATTCTTGAACCAAATGAGAGCCTAGAAATTAATTAGCCACTCGCCCGTACATGTTGATTGTACTGATCCTCGCTCTCTCTACAGGTGCGATAGATCGGAAGGAGCATGCTACGTAAAGGGAGGCAACGCTCGTGTGTTTTGAAGCTTCGTCCATGCATCGAAGCTTGGATCAAACCTTTGAAGACTCCGTTGTTGAAGATCGAAGACAGATGGAGTGACTTCCTACCATCCCAGGTGGTTTTGTAATTTTGGTTGTATAATCAAGGGATGAATGTGTGGAATGGCTATCTCGTCGACGTTTATTTTATAATGGAGTCAGTTTGTAAAAAGCCCACGCGGCGCCCTTGTATCGAGTCTTTAAAAATGATGTTCAATATCAATAAAGCTTAAATTTCCTTCTCTATAATATGTGTTCAATTTACTCTGCGCATTCTTTTGTTGTTGTATTTCGGATAACCTTATGTCTATGCCTTGTGCGAGCGCACCTTAGGCTTGCACGGCATCACGCTCGGGGGACAACTATCGATTCTACGGAATCGGGGCGTGACACAAAATGTCAGGACTAGCAAGAGTTTCAGTCATATATGATCAACCCTAGGATTTGCCAATCATGTTACAGCCCGTAGGCAGACAGTAAATAAAAGAAACCCACCCGTTGCCAGGGTTACGCCTGGTGGTCTGTTTGCAAAAACAAAAGTTGATCTTTATTACACAAACTTTGTATGAAGATTATAAGAATTCTGGAAAAGTACAACTATAGGAATCCGATCTGAAGACGATCGCTTTATCCCTTGGACGATGTGAACTTTGAAGACGGTAGCCTCTGAAGAATACAGCATCACTTTGGCAAGAGCTCCTGATCTCTAGTGATGACTTCAATGATCTCTGATCTGATCTGGTGTCTGATAATAAAGACTTGAAACTCTATTTATAGAGTTCTGGAAATAACTAATTTTTAGTTATTCTGAATTACGCATGATGGATTGCGCAGACATTGGACTGCGCAAGCAGCGAACTGTGCTGGCAGTTACTCAATCGTGGACCACCTGTATGTGACGCGTGGCATTGTTTGATTGAAATACGCTTGGTCGTGTACAGACGGTTGCCACATGGTGAGTAATTGATGGCATGTTGGCCACGTGCAAATTGTCAGTTGTCCTGATGGATTGCGCCACATGAACTGCGCTGGCCAGATTGCGCTAGATTGAATTGCGCTGTAGAGAGTCTGGCAGATTGTGCTTTGATTGGACTGGTAGCTTGCACTGTATGTACAGCTGTCCTCGAGCGCTGTGCTGCACGAGAAACGAACAGTTTCCTCGTTCTTCGGGCTGTCAGCTGTCAGAAGATCTGATTTTCTGTCAGATAATGATGACGAGGCCACGTCAGCTTGCGCGCATAGATGTATGCGCAGTTCAGCTTGCGCAGTTGAATTTTTGCACAATCTGTCTCCTGTGCAGTTTATTTTGAAGAGTGCACAACTTGATTTTCTTTGCTTTTTTATGATGGGTACAACTTGATTTTTAGGACCTACAAGACCCCCTTCAAAGTTTTCAAAATTTGAAAATATTCAAAGTTTCGAAATACTTTGAATTTTGACTTTAAAATCAAGTTGCGCAAGTGATGCCTTGACTGCGCGTTTGGAGGAATCAGCTCCTAATTTCTCGGCGTAATCTGAGTTGACTGTTACTTTTGAAAAACTATAAATAGTTCTTATTCTTCTTTCTGTTATTCTTTACTTGTTTCCATTTATTCGAAAGAGAAAAAGCTCATGTGCCATCTTCAACTCTTCTCCTTCTTCTCCGTCGACATCAATGGCCCTGAAACGTTCAGCCGCCGACAAGGGCAAAGCCCCCGCTGAGTCTTTGACTTGGACTGCGCCCCGAATTTCTTGTCACGAAGTCGGTCACCCTGCGCTGCAAGGTAGACGCTGGACCCGATCAAAAACCCTTTTTAGGGTTCTTTGACTTTGTCGAACCTTCGAACCTTTCTCTTTTTAGAGATTTGGCTGTATTATGCCGCCCTGTTTAGGGTTTTGGTTGCATAAACTCAATAGTTTTCATTTTTATGAAAACTATTTTCTTGCGCAATCGGTGGAAAGCGCTGGCAAATGTTCAGCACAATCTACCGATTTGTGCAAGTCTGTCCAGCGCAAACTGATGCTTTGCGCAAGTTGTTCAGCACAATCTGATGACTTGCGCAAGTGGATGAGTTGGCGCAGCTGGATACTTTGTGCATGTAGGCTATGTTAGCGCAATTTGATGCTATGCATATAGGCAATCTGACTCTTGCGCAATTTACTGATTTTTGAACAGACTCTTTGACTTTGTATGTACTGAATTCTGTCTTTTTGTTTGATCCAGTCAATCTCAGGGAAGACCCAGAATATGAGATCTTTACAGGAACTTTAGCTGAGCCTGAATTTAAGGAGGATCTGTCTCATGTGATATTTCCTCATTAAGCCCTGCCATCTTCTCGACATGCCATTCTAACAGCACAGGACAATGAAACCTTGCTAAGTCTGATGAACGAGCAGCCACTGCAAACTGCTGACACCGTTGTTCATAAGAAGCCTCTATTTCTATTCAGTGAGGCTCTTGATAAGAGTTCTCAGCCGAGACCTCGAGTTGAACAAAGACTTTTTCAGAGAGGCGAGAAAAGAATACTGTTACCAGACATTGCCAGGTGCCTCCCCTATCCCGCTATGCTCATGCCAGTTATCCCAGGAAGATGGACTGGGATATTACTCCTCTCTAGCAAGCCAGAACAGGGAATATTTGTGTGAAGAAGGGGCCAAACAACAAAGATATGTTCTATAGCTCCTCTGAGCGTCACAGCTCTCTGCTCAGAGGATTGAAACCTGGGTGCATCCCAACAGAGAACTCCTCCCTGCTACTGCCAGTTAGAACATCGATCTTTGTGAATGAATTTGCGAAGGTTGAGGGAAGATATTCGGATTAGGATATCCGATTGACAGGTCTGGTGAATCCAGATAATAAAAGATGGAACTGCATAGCCAATTGGATATTGGCTCAGTTCGAAGAGAAGCTCAAGGAGATTGAGCTGTACCAGGTGATATACTCTACCGTATACGGATTCTACCCCCAACCCTCATCTGTTTCTCGCATTTGCGGAGAGGTACAACTTTAGGACAGGGACTTTCATGACGCCTTGTGGAGATATTGGACTAGCTCTTCATAAGATGAAGTATATCTAGAGCTTGCCAATGGGAGAATTCCCCTATGAAGAATTTGTTCCAACCAATGACGAGTTGGACCGACTTCGTCGGGAGAACGCAGATATGGTGGCCGTTTTTGAAGAACTACTGTGCCACTATAAGATCTGCTCTTTGTATTACAAGAGTGGTTCCTCTGGCACTTGCTACTCGTCAAAGTGGTTGCCCTATCTCTTCCTCAACCACATCATGGAGAAGAAGACTAAGGAGCACGATAAGTGCAACCCTAACTTCTTCAGACCACTCAGCCATAGTGAGGTGATAGGCTTGATGGAGAAGAACAAAGAGAAGGACATCAAGGTTGATGATGAACTTCAATATCCTCCTTTCAAGACAGGAGATATTATTGAAAGTTTCATGAGAATGGGCTACAGGCCCATGTCAGAGGAAGCCCAGCTGGTGGGTTTTCTCACCTACTGGCTTCGACGATTTGTCGTCCCTGGAGCCAGCGTCGTCGATTGCTTTCATCGCGGCGTGCTCTTTTCTGCCGTCCGTTTAGTGTTTGGCTACCGGATGGATCTGCTATCGGCGATGACCTGCAGATTGAACGCTGGTCTCTGCCTTTTTGTTGATTCAATGCTCAAGGGGAAAGACGAGAAAGGGAACTTCCCTCGGCTGGAGCTTCCCTACACTTATTTGTTCGGATGGTTGCTTCTGTACTATCCTTCATTGATGAACCCCGATATGGGGGTGGTCAGCGGAAGCTTCTTACGGAGATTCTCCAAGAGTAAATGGATATACACCAGTCTAAGAGATTGCAGACGTGCTCTGAATTTCGGAAAGGGGTGGTATTTCTACTGTGTTCTCCCTCCAACTGGCTATGAATATATGTCCAAATCTGGTTGATCTTGGGAGACAGCCATTGGGTCGTGCAGTGTTTGATTGGCTGAAGACGATCCGGCCGTCACACCTGGTCTACAGGTTTGAAGATGAATGTTACTTGGAACCCTATCTTTCCAGCCGTTTTGTGAGCCAATTCGGCTATGACAAATTCTACGTGGGTAATGCCATAACGTGTCTGCAAGGACAAGGTTATTTGATCGATGGTGCCCGGGCTTGGGCTTATTATAATGCTCGAGACACAAGAACAATGTTCTCGATGCCAACGAAGAGCGACCATGGCCCGCGGATGCTGTATACATATTCAATCTTCTATACATCGGCGAATACCTTTGCTGAGAACTTTAGTCTCGCTGACAGCTTCGCGACAGCGGCCAGATTAAAGAATGGAGCAACTGTTGTGGTGGCTACTGGCAACGATGAAGAGCGTGAACCGGCCGATGCACCGTTGGAAGCTTCAAGGGAAGCAAACTTCCCGGAAGAAGTCAACGAACCATTGCGCATCTCTTTGAAAGTTGTCAAATCTCCAGCCAAGGAGAGGAAGAAAAGGAGAGAAGAACCTTCTTCTCCAGTTGCGAAGAAGAAGCTTGTCTTGGAGCTTTCAAAAAAGGTCACCACTCGGTCGCAGTCTCGGCAGCTGGCCGAGTCAATTCAGAGAGAAGAAGCGGCCACCCCAACTTCTACTCAAAGACAAGAAAATTTCATAGATGTAGAGAGTCCGATGAGGCCTCTATATAGAAAGAAAATGGCCTTCAGAAGAAAGAAGGTAGTCACTCCTCCGAGACAAACCCTGTCATCGGTCGTGGCAAGTGCTATCGCTGGAGTTATAATGTCGTCTCCTACACCCGCCCCTGAACCTAAAACTTTCAGTCCAGAGAGGAGGAATGAGGCTGTAGAGACCATGGATGAAGCCGTGGAGAAAGAGGATGAAGTGGTACGATCTCCTACACTTGCAGTGGAGACTACCCAGCTTCCGGCTACACCAGGAACACTTCGTGATGAAGAGGATCGATTAATGATCGATGCTCTGAAAGATTGTGACTTCGGCCTGCATGATGATGTTGATTCGGCCGTCGCAACTGACAGCGAAGAAGCACCAGAAGACAATGTGAGTAATGAAGATACATCAACAGAAGCTGTTGATGATACTTTAAATCCAGAAGAGGACGCTAATGTCCATGTATCCTTGGAAGCTGTTGATGACACGCTGAATCCTGAAGAGGATATTGAGGTGCATGTGTCTCTAGAAAAGAATGCGGGTGAAGAAGTAGCACCTGAAGAAACTACTACTGCTGATCCCAAAGGTATTAAATGATATTATCAACCTTCTTTCCATAGATTAAATAGCTGACATCTATATTTTTATCCATGCAGAACTTGAATCTTCCCCAGTTCCTCCCACATGCACTGATATAGTGCCGATAACGGCTATAGCTAGTGGTATCCGACATTTTTCGGGCGGCTCTGAGGCAGGTAGTAGCCAGGCAGTAATGTCTGAGGCTACTTCTGCTAGATTGGAACCTGTGCCAACAGATGACAGACTTGTCACTGGGGCAAGCCATGGTAAGATTGTCTTTACTTTTGATCCTTTTCGATTAGTTGCAAATGACAACAAAATGATAAAGTTTATTTGATTTTGCAGAAGAACATCTGGGAGGGGGCAGGCAGCTCTACCATGGCTCCCTTGTCTAAGGAGCCCTCCACTCAAATGGAAGAAGCTGAACGTCTATCTGCACAGGCACCTGCTGCTGCTTCGACGTCTATGGGAATAGCTGCTACTCCTGGTGCTCTGGCTACTAACCGATTTATCATTAGCTCCTTCACCAACCTTTTCTTTAATTCGTTGGGACCCTTAGTAGATAGGGTGATAGAGAAAAAAGATGCTGGTTTCTCTACCGTTAGAGGTCCAACCTCTTATCGGATCAATGCCATCCGCAGTCAAGGTGACGAAGCTCAAGCTATTTTTCTTGAACATATATTAGATGAGCTGGAGGCATCGGTTAGAATCTACAAAGAGCTTAATAGGGGGGAAATGGAGCCCTTGGTACAGGCTGAATTTGAGAAGATGTCTCAAGAGGCTGCAGTTGCGAAAGTTGATCTCCAAGTTCTCTTGGACACTTTCTCTACTAAGTCTGCTGAGTATAATTCCCAAGTGGAAACAATAGCATCTGTTGCTAAGGAGAAGGAGAGGAAAGTTGTTGAGCTGCAAGCAGAATCTGTCCGTCTTCAAGAAGAGTTGAGACTTGTTCAACTTGCTCTGGAAGATGAGGTCACACAATATCAGGATGTAGTTCAACAACTGGACGCCCTGACCCAGGAAAGAGATGAATATGTTGCAACTCATCAAGCTGAAATCTCTCGCAGATTAGTAACCATGCCGTCTTTCGATGATAAGTCTGGGATGGAGGAAGCTAGGAGGCGAGTGATGGACTCTCGTGAGGAGCGACTGCAAACTTTAAAGCATCAGATGACTAGCTTGATGACCCCGCCAGCAGAATGAGAAAGACTTTTTGTATCTTCAATTTTTTGTGACATGTCATTTTGTAATGTCTTTTAATTTTGATCAATAAAAAACATTTTCTTTGTGGCTCTATTATTTATTGCATATCTTATTCAGATATAAATAATAGCGATATAAAATATATTCAGAGGTGCGAGACATGATATATTTCTTGATTTTGAAAAATAATTATATTCATTATATCTGCTCAGAGGTAATATGGACATGACAGAATATAACTTGTTGAATATCATTATTTCAGTAGACAACTTAATCAAAGATGATAAGTTGCTGATGTGAAGGAATGGATGAATGAACGAAAATGAATCGTCAAAATGTGTGAACGAAATGAATGAACGAAATGAATCGTCGGGATGAACGGATGAACCATCAAATGAATTAAATGAACGGGTGAACCGTCAGGTAAATGTAATGAACGGGTGGACCGTCAGATGAATAGAATGAACGGGTGAACCGTCGGATGGATGGAATAAACGGACGAACCGTCAGATAAATGAACGGACGAACCCTCAGATGAATGTAATGAACGGACGAACCGTCAGATGAATTGAATGAATGGGTGAACCATCAGATAAACGTAATGAACGGACGAACTGTCAGATGAATATGATGAACGGTCGAACCGTCGGATAAATGTAATGAACTGACGAACCGTCAGATAAATATGATGAAAGGTCAAACCGTCGGATAAATGTAATGAACGAACGAACTGTCAGATGAATGTAATGAATGGACGAACCGTCAGATGAATTGAATGAATGGGTGAACCTTCAGATGAATGTAATAAACGGATGAACAGTCAGATGAATATGATGAACGGTCGAACCGTCGGATAGATGTAATGAACGGACGAACCGTCAGATGAGTATGATGAACGGTCGAACCGTCGGATAAATGTAATGAACGGATGAACCGTCAGATGAATGTAATGAACGGGTAAACCGTCAGGTGAATGTGTCACTTCGTTGTCTTACGAATCTCTGTCTATAAATAGAACAGAAAATCAGATGGAATGATCACTTTTATTTTTTAACATAAAGATGTCGCCTGGAGATGCATCCAAGAAGGCTGAGATCACCCCAAAGTTTGAAGCGGTTACTGAATTACGTCCAATCTAGCCGGCCCAGCCATAGCAGACATGGGTAGGTGAAGGTTCGTCTGTACCCAAGCCGCCAAGGGACATCTTGGATTTCCTTCTTGAACCAGGGAAGACTGAAGAAGAAGAGGCCATGAGGATGGCTGCTTGTAACTTCCTGGTGGGTTCGAGCAAAGATGTTCTCGGCTCTTTTGCTGATTATGTTTTTGAGAAGGACGGTAGTGGTCCTCGTCCCAATTTTGAGAAGGATGATAGTGACCTTCCTTGATATTATGTACTATCATTCATGATGAAATAAAATCAAATTTTATTTATGAACTTGTCTGATAGTTACAAGCAATGTCTTTTACATTTATACATAATACTTTTTGAGGAACTTGCCATTGATAGGCATCATTACAACTCAACCATCCAGCTCTGTGAATTGATAGGCTCCATTTGAGAAGACTTTGCTCACGATATATGGCCCTTTCCACTTTGCATCGAACTTGCCCTTGCTCATGTGAGTCATAGTCATAGGACGTCTGACGGTTAAAATGAGCTCTCCTTTCTGAAAGGCTCTGACTTTAACTTTTCGGTTGAAAGTCTTCGAAATATGGGCTTGGTATAGCTCAATATGCTGTTGAGCCAATAGCCGTTTCTCGTCGAGCGCTTCTAATTCTTGGAGTCGAAGAAGGTCGTTGTTCTCCGTAGTGAGCTCATTGGCGATGGCAATCCTTAAAGACGAAATTTGAAGTTCCAGGGGTAGAACTGCTTCACAGCCGTACACCAAAGAGAAGGGTGTACAGCCTGTAGGGTTGCGGACCGTAGTACGGTAAGCCCAAAGACATTCTCCACGCTTTTCACTCTAGTTTCATTTGTTAGTAGACACAAACTTCTTGAGGAGCTTGATGATAGTCTTATTGAAAGCTTCAGCCATGCCATTAGCAGCAGGATTGTAAGCTGTTGAAGTGACATTGTCAATTCGATGATCATCACAGAACCTTGTGAACTTCTGGCTGATGAGCTGAGGTCCATTTTCATGAATGATTCTTCGAGGTACACCAAATCTATAGATGACATGGTATTTGACGAAGTTGATAATAATGCTGGACTTAACTTCAGCCAATGGTATAGCTTCGGCCCATTTGGAGAAGTAGTCGGTTATTGCCAGTATGAACCGATGTCCTCTAGAAGAAGAAGGGTTGATGGGACCTATAATGTCCATGCCCCAAGCTTCAAAAGGCCAGGAAGCAGCAGTCAGATGAAGGAATTCTGATGGTTGATGAATAAAATCTGCGTAGATTTGACAAGCTCGACATTTCTTTGCATATTCGATGGCATCGGATACCATAGAGGGCCAGTAGTAACCCATGCGTCGGATACGATCCTGTAGCTTAGGACCAGGTTGATGTGCTCCGCAGACACCGTCGTGAGCTTCATGCAATACTTGCTTTGCTTTATCACCAGCAAGACAGCGCAAAAGTAGGCCGTCGTAAGTCCGTCGGTAAAGAGTTTTGGTGGTCTAATTATAGTAGAATCGCAGAGACCGCCGACGAATACTCGTAGCTTCCTTAGGATCTTTAGGAAGTATGTCATGAACTACGAAGTCGATGAAATGAGCTTCCAATCTTCACTGATATCATTGGCTTCAGTAAGATTACTGAACTCAATATTACGATTGTTTTCGACGCAGAACAATTTCTGATTAGAGACAACTATCACCTGCTGTCGTTTGATAGGGATGGCTAAGACTGCTGTAAGATTAGCCAAAGCGTCGGCTTCAGTATTGCAAGCTCGACGGACATATTCGATGAAGAAGACTTTGAATGATGTAGCCATGTTGACTGCCGCTTCATAGTAAGGTACTAGATCTTGATGGCAAACTTCATAGGTTCCTCTAACCTGATTAACAACCAGCTTGGAGTCACCATAAAATTCAAGATATTCAACATCCAGTTGTTTAGCTAACTGAAGACCAATGAGTAGAGCATTGTATTCTGCCACGTTATTGGAGCAAGGTTCATCTAAGGAATAGGCTCTTTGAATAGTTGACCCGTCTGGAGAAACAAGGACAGCTACAACTGCTGCAACAATGGCACCATTAGGTCCAATCCTGGAAGCACCGTCAAAGAATAGACGCCAGGTAGGAAATTCTTCGGAGATTATATTTGATTCCAATGTCTCGTCTGGAATTTCATCATAGAGTTTGAATGTCTCTGGAACAGGATGAGCTGCTAAGAAATCTGCCAGTGCTTGACCTTTAACAGACTTTTGTAGAACATATACCATGTCATATTGGGCTAGCAGAATGGCCCATGTAGCCAGTCGAGAATTGAGTGTGCTAGGCTTCTTCATCAGTACCCGAAAAAGATTAACTCAGGATATGACATGAATAGTTTGGCCAATGATGTAATGCCTCGTCTTTTGAACAACAAACATAAGAGCTAGGCATTCTTTTTCAACCGGACTATAACGGTGTTCAGCACCAATCATAGTACGACTGAGGTAGTAGATGGCTTGTTCATGGCCTTATTTGTTCTTTTGGACAAGTAAAGCACCCAATGAATGATCCATAGCACGGACATACATTAAGAACGGTATGCCAGAGATTGGTGGCACCAAGACTGGTGGGTTCATGAGATATCATTTTATGTCATCAAATGCTCGTTGACATTCTTCGGTCCAAATGAAAGACACACCCTTCTTCATTAGCTGAGTAAATAGTCTGCAGCGTCCAGACAGATTCGAAATGAATCTCCTGATATACGCAAGTCGACCTTGGAATCCTCGTAGCTCTTTTAGGTTGCGTGGAGGACGCATCTCTTGAATGGCTTTGATCTTCTCAGGATCCACGTGTATACCCTTAGAGGTAATGACGAAGCCGAGAAATTTGCCACTAGAGACACCCAAGAATGACTTGGTGGGATTTATTTTGAGTTGATGTTGGAGTATTAGATTGAAGATAGTTCTCAAGTCTTGGATGTGATCTTCCTTTAGACGACTTTTGACGGCAATATCGTCGATGTAGCATTCGACAGTCTTTCGCAGATGATCTCAAAAGATGGTACTCATGGCACGTTGGTAAGTTGCACCAGCGTTCTTGAGACCAAATGGCATTATAGTATAGCAATAGACTCTGCGAGGAGTATGGTAAGAAGTGTGTTTTTTTATCTTCAGGATTCATCCAAATCTGATTATATCCGGAGAATCCATCCATGAAAGATATTCTCTCGAACACACAGGTGTTGTCAATTATGACGTCTGTGATAGGGAGAGGAAATTCATCTTTTGGACATGCTTCATTAAGATCCCGAAAGTCGATACAAACTCGAACTTTTTCGGTTTTCTTCAGAACTGGAACGACATTGGCTACCCAATCAGGGTGTTGTTCTTCTTGGATAAAGCCACAAGCAATAAGCTTCTTGACTTCATCGTCGATTACATCCATCATTTCTGGCTTGAAGCACCATTGTTGCTGTTTGACCGGTTTTGCATTAGGCAAGATATTCAATTTGTGAGTAGCAACTTTGGGATCTAAATCTGGCATGTCTTCATAGCTCCAGGCAAAGACATCAATGTATTCTTGAATAAGAAGAATTAATTCTTGCTTATCTATCTATAGAAGGTTCTTGCTGATGAATATTGGACGAGGTGACCCGCTCTCTCCTACATCAATTTGACCCAATTGATCTTCGGTAGGAGGTTTCCTTTGTTCGAATTGGAGTTCCCATTGGGATTCGTTGAGCCCAAGGATCTGTTTCAGGATTTTCTTCAATATCCTCGTCATAGCCTTCTGGAAGTTCAACAGAGACCATGTTAGAAGATACAATCAGCCGATGAACTTCACCGATACTGGTGTCAGAATCCTATGATCTGAAATCAGAAGAGTTAGAACGCTCTTCACTATCGGATTCGGAGACTGCTGGGAATAATACTAGAGAAGAAGCATATCCGAGACCTCTTTTGGTCCTGCTGTAATACATCTCTGAATTTCCTTTTGGAACAGCCGTACAGATAGGAGTTCTTCTACCATTACCGTAGTTGAGGCCATTCTTGAAGTCATAACCCATCTTTCGGATGATGTCTTTTGATTGTTGACTGTAACGTCGAAGTTGAAGATGCCCCGTATCGTTACTTTTGCTATCATCCGTATAACTGAATTTTTGTTCTGGTCCTTTACTAAAAATTATTGGACTCTTGCCTCTCTTTCGAGCAGGAACAACACGATATGAGTCGTTTGGATGTTCGAATGAGACTTCTGTTTGAAGAGACTGTACAACTCCCGTTGTAAATGCTGAAAGCTATCTAACATATCCAAATAGCACTTAGCATGATAAATGACATCAGTATACTGGAAAGGAGATACTTTTTCATTGATTTGTACATGTGTATTTACAACAGGACCTTTAGCCTTAGCAGGCTTGGTCAGATTGATTACAAGAGGGGGAAAAGAAGAACGTGGAGGAGGATTGGACTTGTTACGACGGAGGTCAATAATAAACGGCTCCGAGGAGGTGAGCTCCCTGTTGTCCTTGTTATGAGATAAATCAATAACAAATGGCTCAGAAGAGGTAAGCTGCCTTTTTTTTGTTACGAAGTAAGTCGATAACAAGTGGCTCAGAAGAGGTGAGCCCCCTTTGATCTTGACCTCCATCAATTGGTTGCTTCTGGACTGGCAAGTGAATAGCCAATGGTTTGGAGGATTGAGGACGAGAAACACGCCCTTTGACAGGTATAATGAGAGTGTCATTGGGCACTGCTTCTTGTTCTTCTTCAATGTCCAGAGACAATACTACTTTCATGAACTCATCCTTGTACATACGAGCATCGTTGCAGTATGCTTCGACACCTTTGAAAGGATAGAGATCAGCAACCTCCTTTTGAACTTCTCCATTGTCATCGACATATTTGAAACATTGATGGAGAGTCGAAGGAACAATGTTATTTTCATGCAGGAATGGTCTCCCCAACAGAGCATTATAAGAACAACCATGGTTGTCAATGATGTAGAATGTCACCTTTGTGCGGAGATTGCCTATTTGGAGTTTTAGGCAAATCTTGTCCAGAGGTTCACTTCTTCCTTGATTGAACCCAAGGATGGTGGTGATTGTACTGGAAAGACTATGCACTGGGATCTTCAGTGCATCTAACATTGTCTTTGGCATGATGCTGAGAGCAGACTCTGGATCTATCAGAATACGATCGACTTTCATCGAGTCGACATATCCTGTATAGTATAGAGGACGGTCATGCCTATTGTCTTCCATCAGCATGTCATCCTGTGTGAAGGTAATGTTTGGAATTAATTCCAAAATACTATGACAATGGAGGCAAGAGTCTGGCTCTGCTTTCGGCTTCAGAAGGGTTAGACAGGTTTCCGCCTGCATGAGAGCTTCACTCAGAGTTTCTCGAGTCTCTTTGGAGAGGCGCAAGAGCTCGAAGATTGACAGTCTGGCCGGTGTATTGCCTAGTTGAGCCAAGATATCAAAGTTGTAAGGCTTCTTAAGTCCAGAAGGAAATGTCTTCTTCATAGGTTTGTCGAAGCGGACTTGTTCTTTGCCTTTGTCGGCTGCTGTCGGCTTGGGAGGAGTGGGTTCTACAACCGGCGAGAATACAGCAGGGATATCCTCAGTTGAAACAGGTTGCACTGGAGCAGAAGAAGAAGCAGGATTCTCCTGAGTTTCGGGAAGTTCCCGTAGATAGGATTTTCCTGATCTAGTGCCCAATAGGATTTCCTCTTCAACTATGGGGACAAAAGACGCCATATTGCAGATCTTTGTTTTGCCCTTGTAACGGTCTTTCTTCTTGGAGGAAGAGGAAACTTCGAACTCCGAAGCAAGATCAGGGTGAATCCACAAACTCTCGCCATTGTCAAGAGATAAGGGGACGAGACCTTCACTTTGTAGAGGAGGGAGATTCTCGATCTCAAGAGTAGCCTTGGGGATAGGAATGACACCATGCTGTACCATCTGCGGAGGGAAGTCACCGAACTGAACTGAGACCATGTTCACGGTAGCCGTCTTCTCGTCTTGCTGCAGAGTGACAACATTAGCGTTGACTAGCTCCTGAATTTTGCCTTTGAGTACGTAACATGCTCGAGTGGGATGCCCAATGAACCTGTGATAAACACAATACTTGGGATGAGTCTTACCGACCTCATCAGGCTTCTTCGGGTCTGGGAGTTGAAGCTTATTGCTTTTGATCAAGCAATCAAAGATGCTCACGGTGTCATTCTCGTCAAAGGAGTATTCTACTTTCGGACGAGGTTCCCTTGGTGGAGGTGCTGAAGGAGTAGAAGTGGACGTGGGTAGAGCTACATTGACCGCCAGAGATTCTTTGTTCTTCAAGTTGATATTCAAAGTCTCTTTTCTCTTGCGGTTGTTCTGGCGATTACCGCTACCCGATGTCTAATGTTCGTCCCGGTCGGGGTTAGACATGTGTACCCCTAACTGCTTGAACTTGTCAGCGCTAACTTCAGCTGCTTTAGCGTTGACAATGAAGGATGGCCAGTCTTGGAACTGAGTTGACCCCGTCCACATGCTGATGATAGGCAAAAGATTTGCCTTGTAGGTGTCTATGGTGACAGCGGCCGGAGTTCCAAGAGGCATTTTTAAGGCTACTCGGCAGAACCTTTCAATGAAACTCTCAGCGGTTCCATTATGTCTTTGTTTGATTTTATTAAGGGCTGACATGGTCATGTCGTTGATCCCCTCATAGAATCGTTCCAAGAAGATTTGTTTTAGACCTGAGAAAGAGGTGATACAGCCATCGGACAGGCTTCTGTACCAATCGTATGCCATACCGGCTAAACAACCGACGAACACTCTGGTAAGAAGAGCGTCATTTGGCTGAAGTTGGACAGTCATTACCTCAAAGTGGTTAATGAACTGACTGGGAGAAGTGCTGCCATCAAACAACAAAAATTGTAGGGATTTTGTACTTTGGAGGAAATGGGACTTTCTTCCACTCAACTGGGTAGGGTTGTTTGATCCCCAACCTCTGTAAGTTGTCTTTCTTTTTGAAGGCCTCGAATTGAGTGCACAGGAGTTTGACAGATTCATTAGCATCCTCCAATGATGACGAAGGAGCAGGATGAATCAGAGTGTGAGGGGGAGGAACATCGTGGTAAGCACTACCCCCAGCACCTGACTGACTGGGTATAGGTTGACTCTGTACAGGAGGTACTTGAGGAGATGTTACCCCTAGCCCTGTATTGACAGGCACCGACGATGCTATGATCTCAGGATTTGCAGCCGGTACAATCGGTGGTACTGTATGTTGGACCACGATGATAGAATGCATACTTGCAACCATTTCAGCCATGGTCTTCAACTTGTCTTCTAACGCAGCTATTCGTTGTTCTTGACTAGCCGAACTAGAAGCATCTGGATCTTCAGTGACAATATAAGCTGTCACTTCTCTAGGTACAGTGGAGGATACTGTTTGTTCAAAACTTTCGCTGTATGCATCATAATCGGAGAAAGAATCATCTCCTGAGTGAGAAAGAGGGAGATGACCGGAAGGATCTTGAAGATTCCTTTGACTGATTGTATCTCGGCTTCGGGATCTGGTATGTCAAAACACTCCTTCAGAAGATTCTTGGAGTAGATCTAAATACCACTGGCTGGGCTTACGAGACTTGCCATGCTTGGAGCACTTCCTACCCCCAGTGTCTTGAGAAGTCATGTTGACAGAAGCGTACAAAACTTCGTCTTCATCTACTAACATTGGTTCAAAGTTTGTAAAGTTCAGACGATCGAAGACAGATCGTTTTGTTATCTGACAACAACACTTGATGACAACCTTGTGATTACAATGGTGTCCAAGTGGTTGCACTGGAGGCGTTGAGATGTTGTCCCGTTTTTGCTTGAGATGTTCTCGGAGATCGGGAACAATGACGGGACGAGTAGAAGTTTGAGGGATATGTTCTTTGACAACATTCGGAACATGGTTTCGGTTCTTCAAATATTTTGTCCCTTGAGTGTACAGGGAAGTACTCATTTCATTTGCATAGGTGTCAGGATTTTTGATCCTGGAAGTTTGCCTCTGATGCTGATTGATCTTCGGCATTGGCTGTTTGCATTTCGCCGAAGTTGGTCTATTGAAATAAGTTCTTAGATCAGCAAATTCACCCCAGGGGTTTCTGTCTGAGACACCAATAATTTTCCCTGTTTGGAGTGGGATATTCTGAGAGTTGGAAGATCTTGGAATTCTGCTACCGGAGTAGGCAGAATACCTCTTTGTTCAGTACACTTCCCATTGGCAAGGAGGGATGAAGAACCCTTGTTTGAAAGAGTTCTTGTACTGACTGGTGCCGAGGCAGGTTCAGATTGATCTTCTACGGTAAAAATCGAGAAAGACTGAGAAAAGACCAAATGGCCTTTTCCTTTGTTTTGTGAAGAAGGGTTAGCTAAAGAGTGTTTCTCTCTGTTGTCTTCCAAGTCGTGGGACGAGGAAATTTGAGAAAAGACCAACGAGCCTTTTCCTTTATTCTGAGGCGGAGGAGGAATATCAACAGACTACCCCCAGTGGATTGTACTGGAGCAACATGGTGCTTGAGAAGAGGAGCAGAGTTTTTCCCCTTACTGTGAGAAGAAGAGAGATTAGCCAATAGGCTGTCCCTCTTACACTGCGCTGGCACAGTTTGTGCAGGGGTTGGAGTGGCAGTAGGCGCACTGACAGGTTGCGCATGAAGATCTTTGACAGAAGGTCTTCTGGCCACAGTCACAGCAGCTTGCGCAGCAGGAGTCTTGATGCCAGAGTGCTTGAGTTGCACTCTGGTTGCTGGAGTGGTGGACTGCGCAGGCAGAGTTGCAGCCAATTGCGCCAAGAGAAGAGGAGTCTTGTACTTTGACAGAGCAGTATATGAAGTTATTTGTGCACTGGCAAGGGGAGCAGCATACTGCGTATGGGCAGTAGAAGCAGCAGACTGTGCAACAGTCTTGGAAGCAGAGACAGCAGACTGCGCAGCAGGCTGAGCAGCAGAGGCAGTAGACTGCGCAACAGTCTTGGGGACCCACACTGGGTGAACTTTGCTCGTGGCAGAAGTTGTTGCAATGCGAGGGGTGGTCCTGGAGTTGATCATCGCCTCGTAGGCCGTCTGGTTGACCTTTACAGCCAGCATCTTCTGCGTCTTTCCGATAGACGCAACGTCACATTGAGTTGTCACTTCCTCATCGGAGGAGAAAGTCCTTCCCAGCAGAGTCGCCATTTTGTTTACAAAAACAAAAGTTGATCTTTATTTCACAAACTTTGTAAGAAGATTACAAGAATTTTGGGAAAGTACAACTATAGGAATCCGATCTGAAGACGACCGCTTTATCCCTTGGACGATGTAAACTTTGAAGACGGTAGCCTCTAAAGAATGCAGCAGCACTTTGGCAAGAACTCCTGATCTTTGATGATGACTTCAATGATCTCTGATCTGATCTAGTGTCTGATAATGAAGACTTGAAACTCTATTTATAGAGTTCTGAAAATAACTAATTTTTAGTTATTCTGAATTGCACAGGATGGACTGTGCACGCAGACATTGGACTGCACAAGCAGCAAACTGTACCGGCAGTTACTCGATCATGGACCACATGTATGTGATGCGTGGTATTGTTTGATTGAAATGCGCTTGGTCGTGTACAGACGGTTGCTACATGGTGAGTAATTGATGGCATGTAGGCCACGTGTAAATTGTTAGTTGTCTTGATAGAGTGCGCCACATGAACTGCGCTGGCTTCAGACTGCGCTAGATTGAATTACGCTGTAGAGAGTCTGACAGATTGCGCTTCGATTGGGCTGGTAGCTTGTGCTGCATGTACAGCTGTCCTCGAGCGCTGTACTGCACGAGAAACGAACAGTTTTTTCGTTTTTTGGGCTGTCAGCTGTCAGAAGATCTGATTTTCTGTCAGATAATGATGATGAGGCCACGTCAGCTTGCGCGCTTGGATGTATGCGCAGTTCAGCTTGTGCAGTTGAATTGTTGCGCAATCTGTCTCCTGCGCAGTTCATTTTGAAGAGTGCACAACTTGATTTTCTTTTCTTTTTTTTGGTTGGTGCAACTTGATTTTTAGGACCTACATGGTCACCATCTAGCTGGAAGGTAGGTAGATCCTCTGGTGCTGCTCCGATATCTAGCCATACAAAACCAGCTGGGTCGGCTCAATTGCTTTGGTGGTACTCCAAGTTATACCTAATTAACAAAAAGGTACCTAATTTATTATTGCTTACTTAGAAGTAACACAACTTCTAATTAAGGTGTATTACGGTCCCTGTTGCCAACTTCCGTCAAATGGCTAACAGAAATGCCAACGTGGCATCCCAACTCAGTTAAGGAGTGTACACGTGTGCAGTCCACGTGTACACTCAACTTAATATAACCTTTCTTCATCTGTCTCTCTCTCTCTCTCTATTCGCTCGACATACTCCGACGAGAAGCCGAGGCCACCGAGAGACGCGGACGTCGAGGAGACGAGCGGTACGGCTGAAGGCGAAGCTACCGGAGCATTCGTAGATGGGTACCTCTCTCCCTTGCTCTCTTCTTCTTCTTCTTCATCATTTTCGAATCTCACGTTGTTTCTCCTTATTACCGAAACCCTAAAATTTGAAAAACCTCGAAGTAGAGTAAACACTAGAGGAAAACCCTAACCAATAGTTATTATTATGGAAACCCTAAAGTAATTTATTGTGTAAGTCATGCAATAATTTATTGTAGAAACCCTAAAATAAAAGAAGAGCCGATCTGAAAATGTTTATTCTGACAAAATTACAGCAAACGAAGCAAGTGAAAAGGAATAGGATCTTGCCAAGATCCCATGTTATTGCGAAGGAACTTCTCTGTGCAAATTATTCACTGCAAATACACCTTGGAATCGTGGGCGCCAATTTTTAAAATGTGCAAAAGAGGTAGGATGTGATTTTTGGTGTTGGACTGATGAACTTCGGTTATGTCGTTGCGAAGCCGGATTTTGCAAAATACGAACATCAAAGGTGCCTAGGAGCTTAGGTCAAAAATTCTACTGTTGTCCATTATCTACTAGTGTAAGTGAAACATACTTTTCTTTGTACATTAATATAAATTAATTATTATTTCTTGCTAGTAATGTGTAACTTATAATTGTAATTTCTCTTTCAATACTTGTAGAGGGAAAATCCCGGTTGTGAATACATTGAATGGATGCAAGAAGCTACGGCCTCAAAGACAAAGAAGAAAATGGTGGATGATGGAGCTACTACTTCTTCGGGACAAGGCAAGGATATCATGAAGGAGATCATATTGGAAGTTGAAATTGAACACCGTGTAGCGCAACGATAACTTGAAATGTATGGGGCTATTTTGAAAAAATTTGGAAGATTTAAGATGGAGTAATTGTAAACTCGTATTTGTCTTGTAATGACTAAAAGTTGAAGTTGTAATGACTAGTAAACTTGTAGTTTATGGATCGAAGTTGTAATGGCTTTGCAGCTGTAAACAAGCTCTGGATTTTCATCCTCTGGAATTGTGACCCTTTTTGATGTTGTATTGAATGATGTATTGAATGGTGTATTGAATGGTTCTGGATTTTCATGGTGAGAGATTCAAGTTTATTGTAATGGTTCTCTTTTGTATAATAGAAGTCATCTTTTGAGTCATGTTTTTGTTATTAAACACTACATGGTGGATTTTCATGTTTTTGTTATCAAACACTACATTCACACAAAATATGAAACACACAAAATAGAACCAGTGACCTGCATTTCAATATGAAACACACAAGTTATATATACATCCATTCCAATTATATATACATCTATTCAAATTTTAACTAATGTTGCAGTAGCATTTCACACAAAGTAGAACCAGTGACCTGCATTTCACACAAATACTGAGCTGCATTTAAAAGACTACAACCACTGCATTTTGAAAACTGCATTACATATGAGCCTTCATGTATATGAGCCACATAAAAGACTGCATTTAATATTAGCCACATGAAAGATTACAAAGACTGTCCAGGCGATAGAAACACACAGAGTACAACTGCATTTAGAAGACTGCATTTGAAAGACTGTCCAGGTGATAGAAACACACAAAGTCTGCATTTAGAGGACTACAAACTGCATTTAGAACGTAATAGACTAAAAGTAGAAATACACAAATCCAGTTTGACATCTCATTACCACACAAAGTAGGACTAGAACTGCATTTAAAAGACTATCCAGTTTGACATCTCATTACCACACAAATCCAGTTGCCAACCACACAAATGTCCTGGTGATACAAACACAAAATAATTGACCACTTGTCCAGTACATATTAGGCCTTCTTCTATATGGCCACACAATTGTCCAAAAACATAATTCTAGTACATATTAGGCCTTCTAAATGGCCACACAATTGTCCAGGTGATAGAAACACGGCTCAAAATAATTACATCAAATGTCATTACATGCTTTTTGGTTCACCTATGAAAGAAATAGGACTAAAACAAAATCTTTCAGTTGTGAACCACAAAATTAGTGTTGTCCAAATTAGTCTAGACACTTGTCATTCAGTTTTTGCTTTGTTTAGATGGTAGATTGTATCTTGATGGCACCACTCTGCCCTTTGCTTTCTTTCCCTGACCATTCTTTGGCAATGTTGAAGTTGGATGAGTTGGGGCTGCTGCTGTGCTCCTTTGGCTTGTTGAGAAATCTTGTTTGGAAACTCCCACACCTAAGCCTCCATCAACAGAGCCAAGGCCTGAATATCGAGATTCGTTGGAAGCTCCCATACTGCTTAGGTACATCAGCTACATCAGCTACATCAGCTACATCTCCTGTCATGTCTTCAGCTCCATCAGCTACATTAGGTACATCAGCTACATCAGCAACATCCCTCCTCTTCATCTCTGGATTTCCAGACCCCATATCAGGGTCAGAACTATTTTCCCCAACATCAAGATCAACAACTGCCACTTCTTCAGGTTCACCGACATCAAAATCAACTTCCACTTCTTCACGTTCACCAACATCAACATCATGTAGGTCTTCATCACTGTCATCAAGGTACTCAGATTCTTCATCGACAACTTCCACTTCTGAGTCAGCAAGGTACTCAGATTATTCATCTTCCATATGCAAGACATACACATCTACCTCCCCACTCCCATGTTCAATAGCATTTTGAGCCATTTCAATGACACTTGCATCATTGTCAAGTCGTTGTAGACCAGAATTAACTTCCTTACCTGCCTCCTTCCAGTAATACATCAACTTTCCTCTATATAAGAACTTAACCCACATATGAATCATCTTGAATGACACAGTATCAACATCAAACCACTTTGAAACTACTTTCCCATCAAAATATTGCAGATTAATTTTAAAACTACCTGTTAGCACATATGAAGGTTATATATTCATGTCTAGATAAAACCATGTCACATATAATCATGTCTATATATAAGCATATATTCATGTCTACATATAATCATATATTCATGTCTATATAAAATCATAAAATCATGTAGATCAATTACATTCTATATAATACAAGGCTATATATTCATGTCCAGATAAAACCATGTCACATATATTCAAGTCTATATAATTATGTCTATATAAAATCATGTGTATATAAAATCATATATTCATGCCTATAAAATCAAAACTACCTGTTAGCACAGAATCATATAATCATGTCTATATATAATCATATATTCATGTCTACATATAATCATATATTCATGTCTATATAAAATCATAAAATCATGTAGATCAATTACATTATATATAATAGAAGACTATATATTCATGTCATATGCACATTGGTGTATGTAAGCATATATGGACAGGTAGATATACAGGGTATGTGTGTATATATTACAGGGTATGTGTATATATTACAGGGACACAATTATGACTTGGTCATTTAGCATGTGCTTTGGTGGCATCAAGTAAGGGAATTACTGGTGTTAGCAGTGAGTAGGTGACACCACAACAGGTGTTTGACCTGCCTTAGGCCAGTGCACAATTATGCACTTGGCACAGGTGCCTGTACAGGCAGGGTATAACCCTAATTTTAACAAAAGAACCCTAATTCTAACAAAAGAACTCTAATTTTAACAAAATAACCCTAATTTCGACCAGGTGCCTGTACAGGTGCTTGTATAGTTGAACAGGAAGAACCCTAATTTTAACAAAAGAACCCTAATTTCGTAATGAAAATAAAAGTTTCAAAGCCTAAATTGAAGAATCGAAGAAGATGATCCCTAAACAAACTTCGTGCAAATTATTTTGGTGCATGCAGAACCCTAAATTCAGTTCGTGCTCTTCATTTAGGGTTTTCAGAATGAAATAAAAAGAATAAAACCCTAACGAAGTGTGTTTCGTTGTATGCAGAACCCTAAATTCAGTTCGTGCTCTTCATTTAGGGTTTTCAGAATGAAATTAAAAGAATAAAACCCTAAAATCATTCTTCGACGAAAAATAAGAAGAAGACAGAGAGAGGAGGGGGGGAAGAGAGGTACCCATCTGCGATTCGCCGATCGTTGCCTCTCCTCGTCTTCAGCAGATCGTCGTCGCCTCTCCTCGTCTTCAGCAGATCGTCGTCGCCCCCTTCTAGCACGTTCGTCGGTCCTGGGAAGAGGAGGAGATACAGAGAGAGAGAGAGTTGGAGAGGGCGGGAATTGAGCCACTTCCCCGACCCCACCCCTTATTTGTTGAGTGTACACGTGGACTGCACACGTGTACACTCCTTAACTGAGTTGGGATGCCACGTTGGCATTTCTGTTAGCCATTTGACGGAAGTTGGCAACAGGGACCGTAATACACCTTAATTAGAAGTTGTGTTACTTCTAAGTAAGCAATAATAAATTAGGTACTATGTTGTTAATTGGGTATAACTTCGAGTACCACCAAAGCAATTGAGCCCAGCTAGGTCAGACCCCAGAAAGAGCAAGTGCCACAAATGAGGCTTCACTTAGGAACTAAAAATTAGCATATCATAAATGAATAATAATTATAAAGATATTGTTAATAACAGAATAACAACAGTGGACTGAGTACGAGGAAACCATTCAAGTAGCCAGATTGCAACCCTTAAACCAAACAAGGACCGAGATTGCAGCCCTTCACCTGAATAGAAACTCGTCTCAAATACTGTTGATAAAGTAAAACATGATGAGTAAAACATAGGGGAAATAAGACAATAAACGAAGAAATGACACAGAACTGCTCCGGGAGCCAGGTTACAACCCTTAAACAAAACAAGGACCGGGGTTGTAACCCTTCGCCTGAACAGAACTGGACCCCTGATCTTTATTGTTAAGGCCAGTATAAATAATCATGCTATTGAAGTAAGGTAAAACATGACGAGCATGGAATGGGGTACAAGGAGACAATAAACGAAGAGAGGACACAGAACTTCTCCGGGATCCAGGTTACAACCCTTAAATCAAACAAGGACCGGGGTTGTTACCCTTCGCCTGAACAGAACTGGACCCCTGATCGTTATTGTTAAGGCAAACATAAGTAATCATGTCATGTCACAATCTTGTACAGGATCAGGACAAGACTAAGCTGGGCTAGACTCCATCCAATCAATCACGGCCAAGCAAGGAGTACGGCTTGATACTTTAACTAACTAGGGTTATCACAGACCTAGTTACTAGAAAATGCAATGAGATTATCCCATCAGCCACAAGCCCTGCAGACCATCCGGTTATCCAGGTCGAATGTCCATTACGAAGGATGTAACACGTGACGGTGTGCTGGAAATGTGCCCTACTCGTCGGTAGGCTACAAGTCCGCTAGTGCGCCCAGATAACGAGATTGTCTGTAGCTGGGAAATCTCCTCATGACTACTGAGTTATTCTAGTTTATTAGCCTTAGTCAATTTTAGTAGGTATCCCTGACCGTGGTACTCAGGGATCCCTATCCTAGACATGATGCAAGACATTACTAGTTTATTTGTACAAACACAATCGCCCACGGTGTCCAGGTCATTCATACTTGTTATATCAGGCTAGCTGTCGTAACAGCATGTCGGGTATAATATGTCAGGTTTACTCGTCAAGAGTGCGCCACGGCGGGCTACTATTGTATTCGTGAAACATAACAGAATTTACATGGCATAAGCATAAATGTGACATTTCAATTTAATAATAATAATAATATAATAATAAAAAAGGACAAGACTGAGGAAGGAGCCATGCGGCTAATTGGATTCATGCGGTAGAGAGCATGCGCGCTCATGCGGCTGGAAGAGGGTAGGCACATGCGGCTCAGGAAGGATGAGCTTATGCGGCGGAAGAGGGAGCAATGTCATGCGGCTCAGGAAGGAAGGGCTTATGCGGCTGAAAGATAATAAGTTCATGCGGCTGGAAGTAATGCGGGGCTCATACGGCTGCGAAGAACTTGGGCTTTGTGGTAGAATAATACAAGTCTATGCGGCTGGGGGCAGTCAAGCATATGCGGCTGGAAGGAACCCGTCCATGCGGTTATGCTCCATTGGAGTCCCATGCGGCTACCCAAGGGGGCCCATGCAGCTTAGAATCATGAAGTCCTATGTGGCTAGGAGGAATCGACTTCATGCGGCTAAGAACCAAGGGCTGCTTATGCGGCTGAGAGAACAAGTCTTATGCGGCTATGTTCAAGCAAGCTCATGCGGCTGATTGCCATGCGGCTGGAAGACTTGTTGCATAAAATTCCATACGGTCAAGTACTGCCATGCGGCTGAGAAGTTCATGCGACTGGGCCATGCAAGCCATGCGCCTCAGCGTTGTTCTTCTTCTCCACTTGTCCGAGAAGAAGAACCATGGAGTCAATGACTTCAAAGCTCATAAATCCTTCATCCGAGGTCGGAATCCAAACTTCCATAGGTCAAAATAAGGCAGAACAAAATTCCCTACAACATGGAAATATCAAAATTTGGAAATAACAATGTTAAGTAGATCAAAACCCAAGAAATCCAAAAATATAATAAACTTAGATCTACAACTAATGAGCCATGAAAATTAGAAACGCTAAGTACTAAAGTGTGTTAGAATCTCGAGAGGAAGAGAATGGAACAATAAAAATGAAGTTCCTCCATGAAGCAAGCTGCACTTGCTTAAGCTCTCTCCATGGTAGGTGAAGAAGTAATGGTGAAGAAGAAGAAGTAATGGAGAAGAATTAATGAGGAGAGAGAGGGTTGGACGGCTATTAAAGAAAAGGAGTGGGATATGTGGGGGTTTTCTTTTGGTTCATGATGAACCCAAAGCAAACCAAGCCAAGCCAAACCGAACCAAGCAATAGAATATCCAAATATACCATGCAAGAAAACATACAATACGAGTCAAGATACATATACGTATTCGAAAATACGTAATACGAGCCACATGCATTACAACTCTACCCACCTTAAAAGAATTTTGTCCTCGAAATTTAATTAAGAGGCTAGAGGGGTAAGAACAAGCAATGCTGATCACAGGCAGCTATATCAATCAGTCTGTCATGCAGTCATTCATTCAAGCAAGGAATTGATAGCATAAGGCATAAGGAAGACATTATACCTTACGAGTCAAACAGGTCGGGATATCGCGATCGGATATCATCCTCATGATCCCACGTTGACTCACCTAAAGAGTGATGATCCCAAACAACACGGACTAAACTAATAGTCTTGTTCTTGAGTATCTTCTCTCTCCGGTCCAATATAGACATGGGCCTCTCCTCACACGAAAGGTTGGTACCAACAACTAATTCTGAATGATCCAGGATGTGGCTCGGGTCCGGGATATACCGTCGTAGTTGGGATATATGGAATACGTCATGTACCTCACGTAGCAACGATGGAAGAGCGAGACGATAGGATACATCTCCTACTCGCTCCAGAATGTCGAACGATCCTATATACCTAGGACTAAGCTTTCCCCGTATGCTGAAACGAATGACGCCACGGTTAGGCAAAATCCTCAAGAATACATGGTCGCCGACAGAAAACTCAAGAGGGCGCCGATGAGAATCGGCCCAATGACGCTGGCGATCTTGGGCAACTCGAAGATGATCTCTGACTCTTCTGACCACATCAACTGTCTGAGCAATCATTTCTGGTCCGAGCATCTGCCTCTCTCCAACATTGTCCCATACTAGCGGGGATCGGCACTTCCTGCCATACAGTGCCTCGAATGGCGCCATCTGGATACTGGCCTGGAAACTGTTATCGTACGAGAACTCCACCAGATGCAGGTGATCTTCTCACGAACCACCGAAGTCGAGTGTATAAGATCTCAACATATCTTCAAGAGTCTGGATCGTACGTTCCGACTGACCATCAGTCTGCGGGTGGTAAGCTGAACCGAATTGGAGGTGAGTTCCTAAACTCTCCTACAGGCTGCACCAAAAGTGCGATATAAATCTTGAATCTCTGTCCGAGGTAATACTGGCGGGTACACTGTGGAATCTGACAATCTGCCGGAGATACATCTCTGCTAGCTGAGCCGTCGACTGACCAACTCTTAATGGAAAAAAGTGAGCCACTTTCGTGAGCCTGTCTATAATAACCCAAATTGTATCTCGACCGACCGGAGACCTGGGTAAGCCAGTCACGAAATCCATGGTTATATGCTTCCACTTCCATTATGGAATTGCCAAGGGCTGAAAAAGTCCAGCTGGCCTCTGATGTTCAGCTTTAACTTGTTGGCAAACCAAACATCGAAAGACAAACCGGGCTATCTCCCTCTTCATGCCATTCCACCAGAAGTGCTGATGAATATCACGATACATCTTCGTGCTACCGAGATGAATGAAATACTGCAAACTGTGAGCCTCTGCCATGATCTCCCGTCTGATATCGCCACTGGGTACACAAAGACGCTTTCCATGTCGAAGTGTACCGTCTTCATGAATGCACAACTCCGATATTCGTCTTGCCTCACACTCTGCTCTGAGTCGCTGAAGCTTGGAATCTGCTGATTGAGCCATCCGGATCCTCTCGACTATAGTGGACTGTACTTACATACTGGCCATCAATGCTAAACTGGTAGAAAGGACAACTTCAATACCCATCTTCTAAAGATCTGCTAATAGCTCTGGTTGCGCTGTTAGGAAATAAACTCCGGCTCTCCTGCTCAATGCATCTGCAACAACGTTGGCCTTCCTTGGGTGATACTTCAGGTTGACATCATAATCCACAAGAAGCTTCAGCCATCTCCTCTGATGCATATTAAGATCCTTCTGGGTGAAAACATACTTCAGGCTCTTGTGGTTGGTGAAAATCTCCACCCTATCTCCATACAAGTAGTGCCTCCACAACTTAAGTGCAAACACTACTGCTGCCAGCTCCAAGTCATGGGTTGGATAACTCCTCTCATGATCACGGAGTTGACATGACGCATAAGCTATTACCTTCCCATGCTGTATCAGAACACATCCTAAACCTCTGCCTAAAGTATCACAATATACTAAGAATCCTTCGGTCCCATCTGGAAGTATGAGAATAGGTGCCATCATCAAGCCTCGCTTCAACTTCTCAAAAGAATCCTGATATTCTGTTGTCCAGGCAAACTACACATCCTTGTAGGTCAACTGGGTCAATGGCGCTGAAATCCGAGCAAAGTCTGAAATAAATTGCCGGTAGTAGCCGGCCAAGCCAAGAAAACTGCAAACTTCTACAACTGTGCTGGGTACTGGCCATAATTCAATAGCCACGATCTTCTGGGGATCTACTTCTACTCCCCCTCTGGTGATGATATGACCTAAGTACGAAATGCGATCGAGCCAGAACTCGCATTTACTGAACTTGGCATATAACTGGTGGTTTCGGAGAATCTGAAGAACCACACGGAGATGCTACTCATGCTCCGCTTCACTCTTGCTGTAGACCAGGATGTCATCTAGGAACACAATCACGAACTGATCCAAATAAGGCATGAAGATGCGATTCATGAGGTCCATGAATACGGTCGGCACATTGGTCGCTCCAAATGGCATAACAAGGAACTCCCAATGCCCATATCTCGATCTGAAAGCTGTCTTCGGGATGTCCTGCTCTCTGACTTTGATCTGGTGGTATCCTGACCGTAAGTCGATCTTCGAGAATACTGTTGTCCCCTTGAGTTGATCAAACAAGTCATCTATCCTAAGGAGAGGGTATCTGTTCTTGATTGTCACTAAGTTCAAGGTACGATAATCTACACATAATCTGGATGTACCATCCTTCTTTTTCATAAGAAGCATCGGGGCTCCCCAAGGCGATCCACTAGCACGAATGAATCCCTTGGTTCTGAGTTCTTCAATCATCTTGTACAATATCTCTAGCTCTGACGGTGCCATCCTGTAGACTCTCTCTGATACTGGGGCTGTCCCTTGGATCAAGTCGATAGTAAACTCGATCTCTCGCTCGGATGGCATACCTAGAAGCTCTTCTGGGAAAACATCTGAAAACTCCTCGACTATCCGGGATAACTGCACTGTTGCTATTGCCATCTGCAACACTGGAGGAGAAGGTTCAACATCGCCTCGGGAGAAGGAGAACTCTGGCTCGCCAGAAATGCTAAAAACAACCCTGCTAATATGGCAGTCTATCCTAGCATACTGGTCCCTCAACCAATCCATCCCTAAGACCACATCATAATCGGCCATCGGAAACTCTATCAATCTAGCGAGAAATTCTCTATCGCTAACTACGATCCGACACGAGGAAAACACTCTATCTACTCCCACAAGTCTGTTACCAGTAAGTATATTGAGCCTTACTGATAATGACTCGGGCTCCAATCCTATCCGTGTCGGGAATCGTGCAGACATACATGAATACGAGGCACCAAAATCAAATAATACTGAAGCTGGAAAGGTGTTGACGAGAATAATACCTGCCACCACCTCACCTGGTGCCAATCCTTCTTCTCCCATGGTCAAAGCCAGTACTTGACCATGTCCCCGGGGTTCGGGTCCCCTCTGCTGAAAATTTCTTGCATGCTCGTGATCAGGGCTTGGGCCTGAGCATACTGCTGTGGTCTCTGCTGCTAGAATGCCTGGGCTTGCGTCGGTAATTGCCTCGGAAACGGGTACTGCTGCAGCTGCTGGACTGGTGTTGGTCCTCTAACTGAAGGACTATAGGAGGCTGATGATGAACTCCCCATGTTCGGGCAGTTTCCAACCCTGTGGTCTGGGGCACCACAAACCAAGAACAATTCCTGTGCTCTGCGACACTCTGTTACCACATGCCCTGGCTTCCCGCAATGTGAACATCCTACTACGGAAGACTGCTTCTGCTTTTGCTGCTGAGGGTACGTCGGGGTTGAATGCTGAACCGACGTCACTGAGGTCTCCCGTTTCGGAGCTCCAATGATCAAAGCCCTGGCTGCCGGGGCTGGTGTTGAAGACTAATTCATCTGGCCGTGAGATCTCTTCCGACCCTCGGTCCTGTCCATGATCCTCTCGGAGGTATACTCATGCCTCCTGGCTGCTCTCAACACTGCATCAAAGGTCTGATGCTCAAACTGCTCCACTACCAATAAAATTTCTAGGTGAAGCCCGTGCTGGTGTAATGCCCCACAACCAGAATACTGGAGAGCAGGGGCATACATAGCCAGCTACGTATATTGAAATGGAATCCACCTCACTATACGGTCACGGCTGTCTAGATATATGAGGGTTTAACTATAAGCCATCAGTCTCTTATGGTCATGAACAAGCCTATTGTCTCAATCTTAAGCAAGTAAGAACAGTTACAAGATGTCAGAGCATCAAATATACAATAGTAAGGCGTCCCATACATTACATATTTGAATGATCATAAAGCCAGTCGTACAAAATATGAAGACTAACAAGAGTTTCAGTCATATATGATCAAACCTAGGATTTGTTAATCATGTTACAGTCTGTAGGCAGACAGTAAATAAAGGTGCAATACGAGCTAACAGGTGCTCGCCAGCTAAACACCTCAAAAGAATAATTGTACAATAGAATGGAAGAGCCAAAAATAAACCCACTCGTTGCCCTGGTTACGCCTGGTGGTAACCATCTGGCTGGAAGGTAGGTAGATCCTCTGGAGCTGCTCCGATATCTGGCCACGTAAAACCAGCTGGGTCAAACCCCAGAAAGAGCAAGCGCCACAAAGGAGAATTCACTTAGGAACTAAAACCAGCAATTAGTACAAGAATAATAATAAATAGTAAGAACTGGAAATCAGGAAAACTAACAGGATGATATACGACGAGATAACCATGGAACTATTCAGATAACCAGGTTACAACCCATAAACCAAACAAGGACCGGGGTTGTAACCCTTCATCTGAACGGAACTTGATTTCCCACCATTTATCGGCAAGATAACATAAAAAATCAAGTCATGTAACAATCTTGTACAGGATCAAGACCAGACTAGACTGGTTAGACTCCATCTAACAATTCACGGCCAAGCAACAAGTATGGCTTGATACTTTAACTAACTAGGGTTATTACAGGCCTAGTTACTAGCAAGATACAGTGAGATTATTCCAACAACCACAAGCCCTGCAGACCATCTAGGCTATCCGGATGTAATTAAGGGTTGAATTCAAGTGGGTACATCGTCCAGAAAATATATGTACCCTTAAGTGACTTAGAGGGTGCAACACATGACAGTGTACTGGAAATGTGCCCTACTCGACGGCAGGCTACAGATCCCAAGTGGGGCGCCCAGATAACGAAATTGCCTGTAGGTGGAAAATCTCTTCATGACTACTGTGTTATTCTAGTTATTAGCCTTAGTCCTTTTTAGTAGGTACCCCTGAACGTGGTACTCAGGGGTCCCTGTCCTAGACATGATGTAAGACAAGACGGATTTATTTATACAAGCACAATCGTCCACGGTGTCCAGGTCATCCATTCTTGTCATGTCGTGCTAGCTGTCGCAACAGCATATCGAGGTATATCATGTCAGGTTTACTTATCAAGAGTGCACCACAACGGACCACTATCATGCCATGTTACTTGTCAATCATTCTTATCGTGAGTGTGCCACAACGGGCCACTGTCGTGTCATGTTACTTGTTACTGGTTAAGAGTGTGCCTTAACAGGCCACTATCGTGTTCTATCCATACATCATCATAAATGAGAAAACTTGCATAAATAGTTAGTAACATATTCTTGAAGCCAAGGAAAAGATCTACAACTTTCATATTGGGAGTTGGAAGAAATTTTGGCCATAAATCAGCCAAATAGGACAAAAAAAAACCAAAATAGGCATTATGCGGCCAAGGGTGGATAGGGTCTCATACGGCAGGAGATGGGTACCCATCTATGCGGCTGGGTAGATGGATACCCATTTATGCGACTGGGTGGATAAGTCTCATGCGGCAAGGTGGATGGTGTCTCATGCGGCTGGGTGAATGAGTCTCATGCGGTTGAGTAGATGAGGGTCTTATGCGACAGTAAATGGGTACCCATCTATGCGGCTGGGTAGATGGATACCCATTTATGCGGCTAGGTGAATGAGTCTCATGCGGCTGAGTAGATGGGTACTCATCTATGCGGCTGGGTAAACAGAATCCCATGCGGCTGAGTAGATGGGTACTCATCTATGCGGCTGGGTAAACAGAATCCCATGCGGCTGAGTAGATAGGTACTCATCTATGCAGCTGGGTAAACAGAATCACATGCGACTGAGTAGATGGGTACTCATCTATGCGGCTGGGTAAACAGAATCCCATGCGGCTGAGTAGATGGGTACTCATCTATGCGGCTGGGTAAATGGGTGCCCATCTTCTCCGAAAATCTGAGAAGGATGGCCATGGAACCCATAGCTTCCAAGCTCTATAAAACCTTCATTATAGGTCCAAATTTGGACTTCCATAGGTCAAAATGGGGTAGAATGAAATTCTCTACAACCTGGAACTCTCGAAACTTTAAAATAATAACATTTAATAGATCAAAACTCAAGAAATCTGAATATGCAACAAACTTAGATCTACAATAAATAAACCATAGAAATTAAAAATGCTAAGTACTAAAGTGTCTTAGAATCTCGTGAGGAAAAAAATGGAACAATAAAATTTGAGTTCCTCCATGAAGCAAGTTGCACTTGCCTAAACCTTCCACTCTCTCAGGTTGGTGGAGAAATGACGGTAGGGAAGAAGAAGAGTGAATGCGGAGAGAGAAAGAGTGAATGGGTTAATAAATAATGGTGGGGGTGGTAGATAGGTGGGTTGGTTCTATGGTTCTTGATGAACCCAAAGTAAACCAAGCCGAACCAAGCCAAACCAAATAAGCCGAACCAAGTAAGGAGACATGCAATATGAGTCAAGATAAGTACACGTATTCCAAAATACGTAATACGAACTATGGTCATTATAGCTGGAACTGCTGGGCTCTATCGAACTCGGTCGCTACCAAGGTGGGAACAAATCGACTGAGTCTCGAAAACTCGACCGCATAACCATCGACCGTCCTGCCCATCTGCTTCAGATTGGTGAACCACGTCTGTAGGTCGTACCGAGCTACAGCATCGAAATACTTGGTCTAGAATCTTTCTATGAATACTGTCTATAAAATAGGGGCCACTAATCCCACGGCCTGTGCTACCCACCAGCTGCGGGCAAGATCCAATAACTGCAGGCACACTACGACCACCTTCTCGCCTTCTGGAGTCCTAGCTGCTTCTAAAATCACCTCTGTGTCCTGAAGCCAAGCATCTACGGCAATAGCATCTTCACTGCCGTCGAAGAAAGGAGGGTTCAAGCGCTTAAAACTGTTGGCCGTACTGTTACCCTGATGACCTCCTCTGGTCAAAACATCTGCCACCACCTGGTGAAAGGCATCTCCTCGACGATCCTGGGAAGTTAATAATGACCTGATGAGACCCTCCAAAGTGCCATCATCAGGCTCTGCAGGCTGGACGGGCTGAACTGGTAGCTCTCTTCCAGTAGACACGATTCTGGAGGCTACTACCGAATGCTGGGCTTGATCTTCGGGTTGCTGCTGGTCCACGGGAGGCGCTCCGCCTTGCCGATCGGTAGGACAAGGAACAATGCCGTTGAAGAAGATGACATAAGAAACAATAAGGAAGGACCAGGACAGATCAACGATACAAGCATGTGATCAGGTCAAGATTCTCAGGGATTTAGAAGATACGAGCAGAGATCAAGGACGAATACTGATTGAGACATCTATTCGGTAAACCCTCACATATCTTGATTTACAAGACCTGCATGAGCTACCACTTAAACCATGTAACGCCCCAGAACCAGAATACTGGAGAGCAGGGGCGTAATAGCCAGCTACGTATATTAAAGTGCAACCCACCTCGCTATACGGTCACGGCTGTCTAGATACATGAGAGTTTAACTACAATCCATCAGTCGTCTATGGTCATGAACAAGCCTATTGTCTCAATCTCAAGAAAGTAATAACAGTCACAAGATGTTAGAGCATCAAATATACAATAGTAAGGCGTCCCATACATTACATATTTGGATGATCATGAAGCTAGTCGTATAAAATATTAGGACTAACAAGAGTTTCAGTCATACATGATCAACCCTAGGATTTGCCAATCATGTTACAGTCCGTAGGCAGACAGTAAATAAAGATACAATACGAGCTAACACGTGCTCGCCGGCTAAACGCCTCAAAAAGAATAATTTTACAATAAAGTGGGAGGACAAAAGAAATCTACTCGTTGCCAGGGTTACGCCTGGTAGTCACCATTTGGCTGGAAGGTAGGTAGATCCTCTGGTGTTGCTCCGATATCTGGCCATACAAAACCAGCTGGGTCAGACCCCAGAAAGAGCAAGTGCCACAAAGGAGGCTTCACTTAGGAACTAAAAACCAGCATATCATAAATGAATAATAATTTTAAAGATACTGTTAATAATAGAATAACAACAATGGACTGAGTACGAGGAAACTATTCTAGTAGCCAGATTATAACCCTTAAACCAAATAAGGACCGGGGTTGCAGCCCTTCACCTGAATAGAAATCCGTCTTAAATATTATTGATAAAGTAAAACATGATGAGTTCGACATAGGGAAAATAAGATAATAAACGAAGAGAGGACACAGAACTGCTCTGGGAGCCAGGTTACAACCCTTAAACCAAACAAGGACCGGGGTTGTAACCCTTCACCTGAATAGAACTGGACCCCTGATCTTTATTGTTAAGGCCAGTATAAATAATCATGCTATTGAAGTAAGGTAAAACATAACAAGCATGGCATAGGGTACAAGGAGACAATAAACAAAGAGAGGACACAAAACTGCTCCGGGAGCCAGGTTACAACCCTTAAACCAAACAAGGACCGGGGTTGTAACCCTTCGCCTGAACAGAACTGGACCCCTGATCATTATTGTTAAGGCAAGCATAAGTAATCATGTCATGTCACAATTTTTTATAGGATCAAGACAAGACTAAGCTGGGCTAGACTCCATCCAATCAATCCCGGCCAAGCAAGGAGTACGACTTGATACTTTAACTAACTAGGGTTATCACAGACCTAGTTACTAGCAAATGCAATGAGATTATCCCATCAGCCACAAGCCCTGCAGACCATCAGGTTATCCAGGTCGAATGTCCGTTACGAAGGATGCAACACGTGACGGTGTGCTGGAAATGTGCCCTACTCGTCGGTAGGCTACAAGTCCGCTAGTGCACCCAGATAACGGGATTGCCTGTAGCTGGGAAATCTCCTCATGACTACTGAGTTATTCTAGTTTATTAGCCTTAGTCAATTTCAGTAGGTATCCCTGGCCGTGGTACTCAGGGATCCCTATCCTAGACATGATGCAAGACATTACTGGTTTATTTATATAAACACAATCGCCCACGGTGTCCAGGTCATTCATACTTGTCGTATCAGGCTAGCTATCGTAACAGCATGTCGGGTATAATATGTCAGGTTTACTAGTCAAGAGTGCGCTACAGCGGGCCACTATTTTATTTGTGGAACATAACAGAATTTACATGACATAAGCATAAATGTGACATTTCAATTTAATAATAATAATAATATAATAATAATAAAAGAGTACAAGACAGAAGAAGGAGCCATGCGGCTAATTGGATTCATACGGTAGAGAGCATGCACGCTCATGCTGCTGGAAGAGGGCAGGCGCATGCGGCTCAGGAAGGATGAGCTTATGCGGCTGGAGGGGAGCAATGTCATGCGGCTCAGGAAGGAAGGGCTTCTGCGGTTGAAAGATAATAAGTTCATGCGGCTAGAAGTAATGCGGGGCTCATATGGCTGCGGGGAACTCGGGCTTATGCGGCTAGAATAATGCAAGTCTATGCGGCTGGCGGACAGTCAAGCATATACGGCTGGAAGGAACCCTCCATGCGGTTATGCTCCATTGGAGTCCCATGCGGCTGCGCAAAGGGGCCCATACGGCTGAGAATCATGAAGTCCTATGCGGCTAGGAGGAATCGACTTCATGCGGCTAAGAACTAAGGGCTGCTTATGCGGCTGAGAGAACAAGTCTTATGCGGCTATGTTCAAGCGTGCTCATGCGACTGATTGCCATGCGGTTGGAAGACTTGCCATATAAAATTCCATGCGGTCAAGTACTGTCATGCGACTGAGAAGTTCATGCGGCTGGGCCATGCAAGCCATGCGGCTCAGCGCTGTTCTTCTTCTCCACTTGTCTGAGAAGAAGAACCATGGAGTCCATGGCTTCAAAGCTCATAAATCCTTCATCCGAGGTCGGAATCCAGAATTCCATAGGTCAAAATGAGGCAGAACGAAATTCCCAACAACATGGAACCATCAAACTTGGAAATAACAATATTAAGTAGATCAAAACCCAAAAAATTCTGAAAATACAATAAACTTAGATCTACAACTAATGAGCTATGGAAATTAGAAATGTTAAGTACTAAAGTGCGTTAGAATCTCGAGAGGAAGAGAATGGAACAATAAAAACGGAGTTCCTCCATGAAGCAAGCTGCACTTGCCTAAGCTCTCTCCCTGGTAGGAGAAGAAGTAATGGTGAAGAAGAAGAAGTATTGGAGAAGAATTAATGAGGAGAGAGAGAGGGTTGGGCGGCTATTAAAGGAAAGGGGTGGGGTAGGTGGGGGTTTTCTTTTGGTTCATGATGAACCTAAAGCAAACCAAGCCAAGCCAAACCGAACCAAGCAATAGAATGCCCAAATATACCATACAAGGAAATATGCAATACGAGTCAAGATACGTATACGTATTCCAAAATACGTAATACGAGCCACAGGCATTACAACTGCTACTCCACTTAATTATACAGCAAGATGTTGCTGTAGCTGCTGCTACAAAGGGGATACAACAAAGCTGCTTCTGTTGCTATTCTAAACAACAAAAATGCTACTGCAATACCCTACATGCCCGAGCCCCTTTCATTACTCCCTTAAGTATGCTGCTATGTGGCAGAGTTTTCCCCCACTATTCATATATGCTGCTGTGCTGCCTCAACTCATTTCCTCCTACTTCATAATACTCTATCAATTAGCTAATGCATAATATAGCCCCTTTCACCTAAATCTGTAGCTACTGCTAGTAAAGTAGCAAATTGCTACTAATACCATTTCTCTAAAGTCCCTCTTCTACATACAGCTGCTGTAACACCCAGTTTTCTAAATGAAGATAATTTTGAAATTTTATATTTTTAATTATTTAATGATGATATTTAAATAATAATATAATTTTTGGTGATTTTTAATGAATTTAAAACTATTTAAAATTATGACTTGTAATTTTGGTGTTTTACTAGTGTAACCCCAGAGACAGCTTGACCTAGAGCCTAGCTATATGATTAGGGTGTTTCATTTATCATTTTTAGCTTGAGGGTATTTTGGTCATTTTGAATTTATTTGAATTTAATAGAATTTATTAGAATTTATTGGAATGTATGTGAATTTATTATTAATTAAATAATTGCTTAGTGTCTAGTTAGTCTTTAACCTAGAATGGACCTAACCTAGAAGTGAGACTTAACCTAAGACTAAGTGGGACTTGTTAGTTTCAGTCATGGTTAGAAAATTGGTAGATAATTGCTTTTGGGCTTATTTGTTAGAATGAGGTGTTTTGAGAATAGGCCTTTAACTAGGAAGCCAAGAAACCCACAAAGAGAGGGAGGCCCATGGCCCAACTAACAAAAACCCTAACCCTGGAGTTTTGGCCAGCCAATATAGGGAATCCCACCCCTATATAATGTCTCTTCCATCAGTTGTAGCCTCCTTAAGAAAGTTTCCAAGTTTACAAGAAGGAGAGGTATAGAAATCTTCCTCAAGCCCTAGTTTCTTCATTTTAATTCCTTTTCCACTCTTGTCTTTTACATTAGTTCCTAATCTAGCTCTATTTCATGTCCATGGAGAGAAACCTCAGCTTTGGAGCAATTTGGAGCATTGGGCTAGCAAGGAGGAATCCTCATTTTAGGAGTTTTCTTGAGGAAGAACAACCAATAGGTAACCCTATCTAAACTCATTAGATTTTCGATTTCTTTACATATTTGCATAGCCCTAGGTGTCCCCAAGCCGTACGTATTGGATTTGTGTCGAGTCGTGTCCATTTCGTATCCGTATCGGACACGTATCAACACCTAGGTATAGGTGTTCGATGAAATGCCACAGAGGAAATTTCTTCACTATTTTTGAATGGAAATGTTCGTGATGATGTGTCTTATGATTTTCCTAACATACTTTAGTATTTCTGTGTCGTGTCGTGTCCACACGAGGACACGAACATGCCCCGCGCACGGGCTAGGGTTTCTCCTGCTGCTCGAGTGTCCTGTGGGACACGACACAGCACCTCGGGACACGAAACTTGGTACACACCTCGGGGCAACCACTGACACTATACTTCCAAAATTTGGGAGCATATGATTCACCACGCGAGGAGAAATCACGCGCGCACTGGACACGCACTGTGTGCACGCGCGGGAATTCTCCCTCACTGATACGCACGTTCAGTTCGGACACGACACGGCCATGACCCGATTCAGGGTGCTAGACCCCTAGCCCTATCCTAGACGAACCCACATACATAAGCATGAGACACGGGTCGCCCTGTGTCGTGTCCTAGGGTGACCCACACGCATGTACGAGGACTGCTGAACCCGGTCCATTGATTTGTGTTTGGTTGGTTTGGACACGCTGTATTCGGCTTGGTTGGACACGAAATGGTTCGACTGACACAAGCACATGTAGTACTCTGATTACCAACCCTTATTTTGGATTTATTATGTGTTTTAGATTTTGAAATACAAGTTTTCCTATTCCAACTGATACGCATATGCTGTTTTTGTAAATTCTGATGTTAATTCCATTTTAACTGATTTCTTGATATTAATTTACATGTTTAAGTTCACCTACCTGTTTATTAGACTTCTGCAATGTTTGGGTACTGACTAGTGTAGGGTTTTTAGATTCGAATTGGATTTTGGAATGTTGAACAGCTAGGTATAAGTACTGTAGACTGATACTTTCTATTTTTTTACTGATTAGAACTCTAAATTTAATTCCTGATTTAAACTAAGTGCTGATGTTAATTTGCATATATAATTTCTTACACATGCGTATCAGTTAACTGTCATGTGGGGTTTGTGTTTGTGTTGGAAATATTGCTGTTTCGCTCAAATTTCCTAACATTTGTACTGTTTGAAAACTGGAAACCGAGATTGACACTCTCTATGCACTGACTTCCCATACATGACACTCAATACACTAAAATCTGAGACATCCTTCTCATTTTCTTGATTCACTGTCACATTGAACTGAGCACACCCTCAACATATGAGAGAAATGTAGATGGACACTCTATGACACTTGACACACATGTAGCACTTGTTCATATTCTCTTCCCTTTTCAATTTCAGGTTGTTTTAGTTGTGTATTGATTTGTGTTTTGTTGACAATTGTTGTTGTATAGGTTTCAATCTTAAATAATTGAATACTGAAATCTGAGAACCTATGGGATAAACATACACCCACCTATAGCCAAAGCCCCAACACACACACACCATATTCTACATTCCTGCCATATGAACCTATTTACACACTAAAACCCTCTATAAGCCTATGTACACTTTAGACACATTTCATCACACTATGCCATGTACACACACATGTTCCCCTATCATATTTTCTCTCTTTACATACCTATATACATATATAATATTAGCTCATATTATGCATGTTGATCCTATATTGGTTGTATAGTGGTTATGGATAGATACGTATGTATACATGTAATGATATAAATGAATGAATGCAAATAATTATGAAATGTAAGCATGAATGAGAATATGTAGGTAAGTATGCATGTTGCATGACTTGTATGTATGCAAGTATGCATACAAGGAATGTATGATTTATGCCTAATATAGATGTATACCTTGTTAGCCATGCATGTTAAGTGCAATTAGATGTTGTAATGTAGATAGTTAACCTACATGCCATGTATATAATAGTTAGTATTTGATACCCTTTCATGTCCACTACCATGTACACCCACACCAACCACATAGGCCCCTACATGCTAGTTTTTCTCTCTTTCTATTTACATAATGTATGTGTAATATTGTATATATATGTAAGCCTATATATATATATATATATATATATATATATATATATATATATATATATATATATATGAATTCATGATTAATAGCTAAATGTGATGTGCCTTTGATGTGTGGGTTGTGCTGGCTTGTATAGCCTTGGGATTTATGTGTGCTTGCTAGGATAGTCTTGGTTAGGCCTATTAAGACTTGTCTGGGTTAGGTTGACCTAGTTGACCTAGTTTGACTAGTGCAGTTGACTAGAGTTGACCAAGGGTTGACTTTAGTCTAGATTGACCCTAGACAGCATGCAGATGCATTGTACATTTCATCTATCATCCCCTGTATATGTCTTGACTTGTGTTGCTCTAAATAGGAGTCAGATACCTCATCTCGGACAGTATGTTCTCACAGATATTCAGATACCAGGCGAGTACATTCTCTGATCATTTCATAACTTGCTTAGGATTATATTCCTGCTCTAGTTTACCTTATTGATGCTGTCACGATATTATCACAGATTGGTACTATATAGATCCCTACATTGAGATGTTATCCTCCTCAGGAGCATCGGTATGTCATGTGTTTCATGTACATCATGTATTCCTCGCTCTCATATTTTTCATGTTCCTCATGTGCTTCATGCTTGTTCATGCATGCTCGTGTACTCTCATGTGCTCTCATGTTCGGTCATGTTTTTCATGTATCTCATGTATAACCCATACTTCATGTACACCCATCTATGGGCCATAATGTGAAAATTATGTGCGTAACATAACTTGTCTGGATCCTTGTGTATTGATTGGGGTATGGGGGAGTATAAATAGTCATGTGAACAATTCCAAAGTAGTATATCCATGTGCGTCTCTTTAGTATATTCATGTGCAAATCAAGCCGTTCACATGTCGACTTTGTACTCTAAATCACTAGTCACTGGTAGCTCTCTACTTATAGTAGATATTTCTATTACAGTTCTCTCTCTATTTACATCATGTACTTTCTTTCAGTTTTATGTATCGCACTCTCTTGTATGTTTATATTTCCTTACCTGTTATGATCTGTGTGAGATATATTGTGCTCGCTCCCGTCTTGACTGTACCTGTTGAAAATTTTACAGAGGATGATGAGGAACCATGCATCCCTTACTTTGGAGCTTGCCTAGATGACACTCGCGACCTGGACCCCTTAGGAGGTTCAGGCAGCTGCAGAGGACAATACCTTGCATAGTGTAGATAGCTTAGACTGTTCCTTCTTTTCATGATTAGTTGTTGTCCTTGATTTCAGAGTTGTATATTTAGAGATGTTAAGACTGGTAGTTGTTAACTTTGATTATTTTATTTCTTGTTGTACCTCAGTTTGAGGATTTTCTTATCTATTTCATCGTGCTATATTCTACTTTTAGATTGTGATTGAGTTGTACCTTCTGTGATCGGCCTCCTTTTGGAGAGTATTTTATATTATGTAGTTATAGTTCATGACCTAGAACAGCGTTCTACCGCCGACACTACGGCGTAGGCTGGGCGCTGTTACGCACTCGTACCCTCACGGTGGGTGCAGGTTGTGACACATTTTTAGTGGTGGCCCATGCAGGTCGAGTTTATGTAGTGGTATTCGAACTAGAGTATCACTACAGCCTGCAGTAGGATTAGGATATATTTTTGAATGTACTCAATCACAGTTAGGATTCCTTGAGAGATTCCTGGGATGACCCTTGAGAATCTTATTTAAACTTTAATTTGAAATCCTTTCCCTTGTTTTGTTTGTTCTCACTCCTTGATTATTGAATTTGATTTTTGATGGATCGTTGTTGATTTTGATTTTTCTATCGAGATGAATTTTATGGCCTGAGTTACGATATTTTCTGATAACATATGTTGACGAAAATAACAGGGATGGTAAAACGTCTACTTGATTATGGAACCTGTAGTTTATCGCAGCCATATTAGCTAACGTGGCGAAAACATAGAGACCTGACTTCGGATGTACGTATCTTGGTTATGAGATTTAGAATTTTTTGCAGCTATACTAGTCGGCATAGAGAAAATTTCAGACGACATGATTATAGATGTGCATGCTCCAGTTATGGAATCTATAGTTTATCGCAGCCTTGCTTACTGGCATGGCGAGGACTCTGAGTAACATGATTTTGGACAGACGCATATGATTATCAGATTGTATATTGAGAAGATTTTTAAACATATCATCTCTATCGTACCCTTCTGTTGTTATAAATTGTATTCCATCATCAAATAATTTAGGAGTAGGGATATTTTAGTTTTGTATAGCTTATTCATATGTAGTTCTTTCATAGTGTAATAACATGATGACTTGTAGAGTGTCTGTACCCTAGAAATGACAGTTAGCATTGGTATTAGAATAGTAACCCATTGTAGATGATTCTCCTATTATTTATAATACATACCAGTTTTCATAGAGGACGTTAGTCTGCTCTGTAGCCTTGATGATTTATTATTATTTTTCTTTGTCCTTTCCAGTAAGGCACCCATGACCAGAGCCTATCCTTGAGTATAGTTGTAGTTCACCTAAGACTGAGAGGTCTATATATATAGATAGATTGTAGATAATATTGGCATATTGGATATGGGTTGGTTGGTATCTATAGGCCATTGTTGTATAGGATTATAGACATATTATTTAGCCTATATTTGGTTCAGTTTTCTATTTTAGTTAAGTTCTCCTTGTGATGAGTTCAGGCATGATAGATCAACCTTTATAGGCAATGTGCAGACCTTTTACTAGATGTCCTGTCGTTTTTCTTATAATTCAGTCTCCTTAGCATCATTTCCTTTTGCCTACATTGATGTTTCAGACCATTCATCCTTAGCCTAATTTCTGAGCATTTGTTCAGTTCCTTATAAGTTTAGTCTACCTAAACCCTTGATGATCAGTTATATATGTATGGATATATAGATGATATACTTAGGTTATATGTAATGGGTTGTTTTTCTTGAGCTTATGTATATATGGTATTTGGGATTTGTGTGCTTAGATTATGGATATTTAGTTATGGGTGACTTGATAAGATTGGGAAGTTAAGAGTTAGTCTATTATAGAATTTTTCTTTTTGCTAATCTCTAGTTGCCAACACCTAGATAGCTAGCATAGGTAAAATCCTAAGAAGTTGACCAGTTGATGACCAAGTACTTGGATGTTGAGAAATTGACTAGTGGTTGACCCTTGACTATGTTTGACCTAAAAGTAGTACTACCATCTTAAATTTTGAGAACAAAATTTTTCTAAGATGAGCAGACTTGTAACACCCAGTTCTCTAAATGAAGATAATTTTGAAATTTTATGTTTTTAATAATTTAATTATGATATTTAAATAATAATATGATTTTTGGTGATTTTTCATCAATTTAAAACTATTTTAAATCATGACTTGTGATTTTGGTGTTTTGCTAGTGTAACCCCAGAGACAGCTTGACCTAGAGCCTAGCCACGTGGTTAGGGTTTTCATTTATCATTTTTAGCTTGAGGGTATTTTGGTCATTTTGAATTTATTTGAATTTAATAGGATTTATTAGAATTTATTGGAATGTATGTGAATTTATTATTAATTAAATAATTGCTTAGTGTCTAGTTAGTCTTTAACCTAGAATGGACCTAACCTAGAAGTGAGACTTAACCTATAGACTAAGTGGGACTTGTTAGTTTAAGTCATGATTAGAAAATTGGTAGATAATTGCTTTTGGGCTTATTAGTTAGAATGAGGTGTTTTGAGAATAGGCCTTTAACTAGGAAGCCTAGAAACCCACCAAGAGAGGGAGGCCCATGGCCCAATTAACTAAAACCCTAACCCTAGAGTTTTGGCCAGCCAATATAGGGAATCCCACCCCTATATAATGTATCTTCCATTAGTTGTAGCCTCCTTAAGAAAGTTTCCAAGTTTACAAGAAGGAGAGGTATAGAAATCTTTCTCAAGCCCTAGTTTCTTTATTTTAATTCCTTTTCCACTCTTGTCATTTACATTAGTTCCTAATCCAGCTCTATTTCATGTCCATGGAGAGAAACCTCAGCTTTGGAGCAATTTGGAGCATTGGGCTAGCAAGGAGGATTCCTCATTTTAGGAGTTTTCTTGAGGAAGAACAACTAATAGGTAATCCTATCTAAACTCATTAGATTTTCGATTTCTTTGCATATTTGCATAGCCCTAGGTGTCCCCTAGCCGTAGGTATTGGATTTGTGTCGAGTCGTGTCCATTTCGTGTCCGTATCGGACACGTATCAACACCTAGGTATAGGTGTTCGATAAAATGCCACAGAGGACATTTCTTCACTGTTTTTGAAATATTTTTGAATGGAAATGTTCGTGATGATGTGTCTTATGATTTTCCTAACCTACTTTAGTATTTCTGTGTCGTGTCGTGTCCACACGAGGACACGAACATGCCCCGCGCGCGGGCTAGGGTTTCCCCTGCTGCTCGAGTGTCCTGTAGGACACGACACAGCACCTGGGGACACGAAACTTGGTACACACCTCGGGGCAACCACTGACACTGTGCTCCCAAAATTTGGGAGCATATGATTCACCACGCGAGGAGAAATCACGCGCGCACTGGACACGCACTGTGTGCACGCTCGGGAATTCTCCCTCACTGATACGCACGTTCAGTTCAGACACGACACAGCCATGACCCGATTCAGGGTGCTAGACCCCTAGCCCTATCCTAGGCGAACCCACATGCATGAGCACGAGACACGGGTCGTCCTGTGTCGTGTCCTAGGGTGACCCATACGCATGTACGAGGACTGCTGAACCCAGTCCACTGTTTATGTTTGGTTGGTTTGGACATGCCATATTCGGCTTGGTTGGACACAAAATGGTTCGACTGACACAAGCACATGTAGTACTCTGATTACCAACCCTTACTTTGGATTTATTATGTGTTTTAGATTTTGAAATGCAAGTTTGCCTATTCCAACTGATACGCATATGCTGTTTTTGTAAATTCTGATGTTAATTCCATTTTAACTGATTTCTTGATATTAATTTACCTGTTTAAGTTCACCTACATGTTTATTAGACTTCTACAATGATTGGGTACTGACTAGTGTAGGGTTTTTAGATTCGAATTGGATTTTGGAATGTTGAACGGCTAGGTGTAAGTACTGTAGACTGATACTTTCTGTTTTTTTACTGATTAGAACTCTAAATTTAATTCCTGATTTAAACTAAATGCTGATGTTAATTTGCCTATTTAATTTCTTACACATGCGTATCAGTTAACTGTCATGTGGGGTTTGTGTTGGTGTTGGAAATATTGGGATTGAAATAGTGATTGAGTCTTTGAGTTAACTGTGAATCCATATGGACTATCAAATGCCATATAGAACCTGATTCCTGTGTTTTATTATTGTTTCACTCAAATTCCCTAACATTTGCAGTGTTTGAAAATTGGAAACCGAGATTGACACTCTCTATGCACTGATTTCCCATACATGACACTTAATACACTAAAATCTGAGACATCCTTCTCATTTTCCTGATTCACTGTCACATTGAACTGAGCACACCCTCATTCACATATGAGATAAATGTAGATGGACACTCTATGACACTTGACACACATGTAGCACTTATTCACATTCTCTTCCCTTTTTAATTTCAGGTTGTTTTAGTTGTGTATTAATTTGGGTTTTGTTGACAATTGTTGTTGTATAGGTTTCAATCTTATATGATTGAATACTGAAATCTGAGAACCTATGGGATAAACATACATCCACCTATAGCCTAAGCCCCAACACACACACACCCTATTCTACATTCCTGCCACATGAACCTATTTACACACTAAAACCCTCTATAAGCCTATGTACACTTTAGACACATTTCATCACACTATGCCATGTACACACATGTTCCCCTCTCATATTTTCCCTCTTTACATACCTATATACATATATAATATTAGCTCATATTATACATGTGATCCTATATTGGTTGTATAGTGGTTATGGATAGATATGTATGTATACATGTAATGATATAAATGAATGAATGCAAATGATTATTAATTGTAAGCATGAATGAGAATATGTAGGTAAGTATGCATGTTGCATGACTTGTATGTATGCAAGTATGCATACAAGGAATGTATGATTTATGCCTAATATAGATGTATACCTTGTTAGCCATGCATGTTAAGTGCAATTAGATGTTGTAATGTAGATAGTTAACCTACATGCCATATATAGAATAGTTAGTATTTGATACCCTTTTATGTCCACAACTATGTACACCCACACCAACCACATAGGCCCCTACATGCTAGTTTTTCTCTCTTTCTATTTACATAATGTATGTGTAATATTGTATATATATATGTAAGCCTATACATATATATATATATATATATGAATTCATGATTAATAGCTAAATATGATGTGCCTTTGATGTGTGGGTTGTGTTGGCTTGTATAGCCTTGGGATTTATGTGTGCTTGCTAGGATAGTCTTGGTTAGGCCTAGTAAGACTTGTCTGGGTTAGGTTGACCTAGTTGACCTAGTTAACTAGTGCAGTTGACTATAGTTGACCAAGGGTTGACTTTAGTCTAGATTGACCCTAGACAGCATACAAATGTATTGTACATTTCATCTATCATCCTCTGTATATGTCTTGACTTGTGTTGCTCTAAATAGGAGTCAGATACCTCATCTCGGACAGCATATTCTCACAGATATTCAGATATCAGCTGAGTACATTTTCTGATCATTTCATAACTTGCTTAGAATTATATTCCTGCTCTAGTTTACCTTATTGATGCTGTCACAATATTATCACGGATTGGTACTATATGGATCCCTAAATTGAGATGTTATCCCCCTCGGGAGCATCGGATACATCATATCGTGTGTTTTATGTACATCATGTATTCCTCGCTCTCATGTTATTCATGTTTCTCATGTGCTTCATGCTCGTTCATGCATGCTCGTGTACTCTCATGTGCTCTCATGTTCGGTTATGTTTCTCATGTATCTTATGTATAACCTATACTTCATGTGCACCCATCTATGGGCCTTCAGGTGAAAATCATGTACGTAACATAACTTGTCTGGATCCTTGTGTATTGATTGGGGTATGGGGGAGTATAAATAGTCATGTGAACAATTCCAAAGTAGTATATCCATGTGCGCCTCTTTAGTATATTCATGTGCAAATACAGCCGTTCACATGTCGACTTTGTACTCTAAATCACTAGTCACTGGTAGCTCTCTACTTATAGTAGATATTTCTATTACAGTTCTCTCTCTATTTACATCATGTACTTTTTTTCAGTTTTATGTTTCGTACTCTCTTGCATATTTATATTTCCTAACCTGTTATGATCTGCGTGAGATGTATTGTGCTCGCTCCCGTCCTGACTGAACCTGTCAAAAATTTTACAGAGGATGATGAGGAACCCTGCACCCCTTACTTTGGAGCTTGCCTAGATGACACTCGCAACCTGGACCCCTGGGGAGGTTCAGGCAGCTGCAGAGGACGATACCTTGCATAGTGTAGATAGCTTAGACTGTTCCTTCTTTTCATGATTAGTTGTTGTCCTTGATTTTAGAGTTGTATATTTAGAGATGTGGAGACTGATAGTTGTTAACTTTGATTATTTCACTTCTTGTTGTACCTCAATTTGAGAATTTTCTTATCTATTTCATCGTGCTACATTCTACCTTTAGATTGTGATTGAGTTGTACCTTCTGTGATCGGCCTCCTTTTGGAGAGTATTTCATATTATGTAGTTATAGTTCATGACCTAGAACAACGTTCCACCGCTGACACTGCGGCGTAGGTAGGGCGCTGTTACGCACTCGTACCCTCACGGTGGGTACGGGTCGTGACAGCTGCTGCTACTCTACTAAAGTAGCCCGAGCCATTCCTTAGCATTGGCTACTGCTGTTATGTTTTAAAATCCCCATCATCTTTTCCTTTCTTCATATAGCTGCTACACAAGGGTAGTAAAGGCTACTGCAGTGTCACGACCCGCACCCTAGGTAGGGGCACAGGTACGTGACAGCGCCCAGCCTACACCGTAAAAATGGCGTAGAACGTTGTAGGTCGGCTAGCCAATAAACAGTATATAATAACCTGTCATCTCCGCACGGAAGAATATAATATGAAATGTTGATAAACTCAATCACAATCTAGAAAGAAGAATCATGGCACGAAAACTAGATAGATATAATCACAAGTGCAATATCCAGCTCAACAGAGAGAAAGAGTAACAGAGTAATATGGTTATACAATCCCAAAATATAATATCATAAACATAAGTAGCAAGCTGGTGACAAGGTCCAGTTCAAAAGTCTACTCTAACTAAACTAAGCTAGAGGTTCGTCGGGCGGAGCTAAGCCCTGCTGAACCAAGGTCTCCAAGTCTAAGCCCACTACGTCAACCGGACTGTAGTAGGTACAGCAATCCTCCTCACCATTATCTATAATATTTTGTCAACATATCCAGTCAGGATGGAACGAGCACAATCAACTAACAACAGTTCACAAGATATGACAAAAGCTATAAGACTATAATAGAGAGAATATACAAGAATCATGGAATGTACATGTGAGTATCATGGCTAGGTAAGCTATAAACTTGAGCTAGAACAAGGCAAGAAAAATCAATCATATCATGTACAAGAGTCGAGAATCATACCATCTACGTGAGTGAATACTAGCTACAACATGTTGCCGGCTTGGGTCTGCACAAGGTCATGAGCAAGCCAATCATACGTGTGGTGTAGGATTGGCATTCACAAGGTTTACAAGAATAAATAAGACAGATATTGACCACACATCTACACTAGTACTCCCCATCCCCGACTGGTAGAGTGGATCCAAGCAAGACACGTTACGACACGGGATTCTACGAGAAGGAAGAAAGTCTCTTCGAGAATCGGTGTCCATATACAGCACAAGAACTACAAGGGGGCTTGCACAAGATATACCAATATAACAAGGAATAATATCTCATGTCGAGATCCATGAATACCAATCCGTGTGACCAATGTGTCAAGAACAAGCATATCTACACTAATTACATGAATTACAATAATTATCGTAAATTGGAAAAGTTATCAGAGAATGTACTCGCCTGTGATGTGATGGATAAGTCGACTGAGTCCAAGAACAGTGCCTCGAGGACCTATAGATGGAATACTGTATCAATATAATGGTTTGGAAGTGAAATTAAGTCATACTGAGACAAACTAGGTCAAACAAGGTCAAACTAGATCATACAGGGTCAATCTAAGTCATACTAGGCCTAATAAAGTCAAACTAGGTCAATGCAAGTCAAACAAAATTAAACTAGGTCGATTTAAGTCAACGGTTGACTTACAGTTGACTTTTGGTCAACTGGTCAACTCTTGTCAACCCTAGGTCAACTTTAGGTCAAACTTGACTAATATTGACTAACAGTTGACTTTGGGTCAACTGGTTAAGTTTGGTCAAGTTCTAGTAAATTTTAGGCTACAATTGACTTTCGGTTGACTTTTGGTCAAAATAGTCAATTGTGGTCAACCAAGGTCAAAACTAGTCCAAGTCCACTATTCCTAACCATTACCAACCATAAAATCCTAATTATAGCTATATCTTAAGGTATTAAACCCATATATTCTGAAATGGGTATTATCCTAACTTGTCCGTTTACCCTTTCTAAGGTAAACCTCACCTTAGCTTCTAACTCCCACCCTAGACTTCCCTACTTCATTCTAAGCTTTCCCCCACTCTCTAATATGGTATTTACAATCCTCACCTAGAGTCTCGATACCGTCTCATGGTATCTTGATACTAAAAATCCAAAAAGGTAAATTTATATTACCTTAAGGTAATGTGAACCATATATCAACTCGGTATCTCAAGGATACCACACAACCTAACTCTAAATCTTATCCATCTAATTAAACTCTAACATATCACTTACCCTTATAGCTAACTTCTAACCACTACACTCTAACTCCCCAACTCTCACCACTCTCTAGACTACACAACTCGGTATCTCACTAACCCTCCTAATATCACTCCATCTCACACACACCTAGGACTATATTAGGGGGGGTTTTATTTAGAGGGTTGTATGGGTATTTATTAGGGCATATATGTATATATAGGGATATATATATATGTTATATAGGTATATATATATATAGGGTAAAGGGGGTTATAGGGGGTCAAGGGGGGGGGGGGGGGGTAATTGCTGCTGCTGCTGCGCTATCCTGCTGCTATTTACTGCTGCTATTTTTA